>JANAVB010044068.1:0-105522 GCA_029216955.1 Iris pallida
AATCGAATTCTGGTATTTAAAGTTGACATGTTAGATTCATACATATGTACTAAATACTGCTGGATAGGATTGGCATGATAGATTAGGTTTTGTGATCAAGAAATGGGATTTCGAATGTGGGTTAGGACTGGACTGATACACAGTCCTGAAAATACATTCTGAAACTTCACTCCTATTTTGAAACTGTCATTTCCTTCTTGAAAACTGAGTTGATTTCCTTTTAAAACAAACTTGAATGTTGTTGGCAAATGGTTTCAATAGGATGTTAAATTCGAATGGGGGAAATTGCTTATCAAGTTAACTGAAATTCTGAGTTCCTATTTGTGTTCCCTGTTGGTTAGCTTCATGGATGACTGAATGCACACACAAATGTTTGATACAACCACACACCAGTGTTAGCACACTGGTTCTTAAATTGGTTTCCTTTCCCCATTTTCAAACTAAATTGGTTTCCTTTCCTTATAATCCAAGTATTGATTTCATTTCCTTTAACTGTTTGAAGTTTAGATTTATAATGAATAAATGTGATGGGGTTATTCCTGAGATCGATTTCATTTCTTAATATCATGAGTTTGATTTCCCACTACAATTGACATTGATTCTTTTTCCTTAAAGCCAATTGAATGATTAGCAAATGACTGATTCAATTTGTGTTGGCAATGTTGAATAATAATTCTTATACTTGTATTGGTTTGTTTTCATGAGAATTCGAAATTGGTGTGATGGTGGATTTGCTTATCTACTTAACTGTCATATGTTAAGTCAATGAACCTGAAAACCTGAGAATGACTTCACACACAAACCTGAGAACAATTTTTCCCCCATCATGTGCAGTTCATTTCCCAATTTTAATGTGCATGGTTAACTGAGTAGCATGGTTAGGCATTGTTAAGTTGATTAATGATTTGGGTTTTTGAAATTGGTTTAGGATTGTTAACTAATTGTGTTAACTGTCTTGGTTCTCAGAAATCCTGAGGACATATAGGCACTGTCATTTTTGTTTGAATTTCTGTGAACCAAATGATTCTTTCCACCTTATTTATTCACACATTGATGAATCTGAGAACACTGAATTATTGGTTGTGTGTGTTTAAATCGAATATTAGATTGATAGTGTTAAACATGTGTTTAAGTCTGCATTCATGTTATATATATGAGATACTTGGGACTTGGTTTTTGTAAATTTACTTGTGAGTTGATATATTAGACAATGTGGATACTGCCATGTTCTAAATTCTTCAGAGTTTAAAAGTCCTTAAACTGTAAGTTAATGATAACTATTGTTTAAGTTTGATAATTAGAAATGATATATATATATATATATATATATATATATATATATATATATATATATATATATATATATATACAAGCTATAAGTTGAATACATGAGGATTGGGTTGGATTGTTATAACTGTCAAGTCGATTGGTTTAAAAATTGCTTTAACTGTCAATTTCCAGGTTTGGGACTATTTTCCTAACTGTATTAGGTTGCAAATCCAAGCACACACACATGACAATGCACAAGTTCCTATCACACAAAGTCTTCTAACTAAAAACTGAGAAGTAACCCCTGTACATGAGACACACACACATCCTATACTATACATATGCCATGCTTATTAGTGTAATCCCTATATGCTAGTTGATGTTCACATGTTACACTATTGAGATGTTAACCCTTAACCCCTTTATTTGAAATGTTAGTTAAATTCAGTATTTGGCGATACATGAGCTGTATGCATAGGTGATGTTGGTCAAATTTCAGATTTCATATATGTGAACTAACTGCCATGTTAACCCTCCTTCTCTACATACTTGCTATATATGTATATAGATATAGGTAGAGCTATATATGCATGTTCTATGATGTATATGGCTAACTTAACCAATTCTATTTCTAATACATATGTAGATGAGTGTATATACCTTGTTGGCCATGCATGTTAGGGACAAATTAGGTATGTATGGTAGATGGTTAACAAATGTGCCATATGTAGTATAACTCATAGCAAGTATCTTGATACCCCCTCTCATGTACACCTCCATGTTCACACACACATAGCCTTACATGCTAGTTCCCTCTCTAACTTTTTCTTATGGTATAATGCTGTAAATATATAAAATCCTATATACTTATAGCCATATATAAATTCCATGATAAATAGCTAAATGTAAATGTGCCTTGATGGGTGGCTTGTGTTGGCTTGTATATCCTTGTGATTGGTGTGTGATTGCTAGATTAGGCTTGGTTAGGCCTAGTGAGACTTGTTAGACTTGTTGGGCTAGGACTTGACCTAGTTGACCTAGTTTGACTAGTGTAGTTGACTGGAGTTGACCAAGTGTTGACTTTAGTCTAGTTTGACCTAGACAGCATGCAGATGCATTGTAGATTACATTTATCATTCTCTGTGTACATCTTGACTTGTGTTGCTCTAATTAGGAGTCAGGTACCTCATCTCGGGCAGTACATTTACTTCAGACATTCAGATACGAGGCGAGTACATTCTCTGATAGTTCTCTCATTTATTTGTCAATTACTGTACTTCAGTTCTAGTTAGCTGGATGTGATTCTCTGTTACAAACACGTATTTTTATTACTGAATCCATGTATACGACACACATACTTACTCGTCTTACCTCTATTATTCGAATCACCATACGAATCAATATTCGAACCACCTATTCGTATCTTCATGTGCTGGTTGGACTTGTATTTGATTGATATGTCGGATTTTGGATTCATTTGTATTACATAGACGGGGAAATACTTGATTAGACATGTGAACATTCCCACTATTCGAACCATCCCCTATGAATGATATTCGAACGATATCCATCTCTCACCTGATCAGTGCGTGATGTGCCAAATTTACCCATAGCCGTTTACATGTCTATCTAAGTATTTTAAAACACACTTGGAGAATTTATTCGAATCATTGTTAGATCATCATATAAATCACTATTCGAATCACCTTATTCGAATCACCTTATTAGAACAATGATTAGAATCACATTCGACTTATCTTGTATTAGACTCACATTGGGATTACACTCGACTTATAGTGTACTGTCTGAACTCATCATTTTACTCTAGTTCAGCTAGATCTTATTTTACAGTCTTTATTGCTATATTTCTCTTCTTGTTTAGTTACCTTACTTTCCTTGTACCTTAACTGTTTCTCTATACCATCACCTGTATATAAACTATCATGTTCATCAATAAAACTGTCTATAACTGCTTTATAGTTCTCTGTCATTTACTTGGGATTTCTTGATGAATTGTACTCGTTCCCGTCCTGACTAGACCTGTTGAAAATTTTACAGAGGATGATGAGGAACCCTGTACCCCTTACTTTGGAGCTTGCCTAGATAACACTCGCGATATGGACCCCTGGGGAGGTTCAGGCAGCTGCTGAGGATAATACCCTTTGCACAGTATAGATAGCTTAGACTGTTCTTTTCATATTTAGCTGTTGTCCTAGTTTTCAGAGTTGTATATTTTAGAGATGTTGAGACTTGTTATTTCTTTTCTGTTGTACCTCAGTTGAGGATTTCTTATCTATTTCCATCGTGCTACATTCTACCTTAGATTGTGATTGAGTTGTACCTCTGTGTTGGCCTCACTCCTTTTGGAGAGTATATTCATATTATGTAGTTATAGTTCATGACCTAGAACAACGTTCTACCGCCGACACTACGGCGTAGGCTGGGCGCTGTTACGTACTCGTACCCTCACGGTGGGTGCGGGTCGTGACAACGGTACAGGGCCCTACCGGCCAGCAGCAGTCTAGGCCAGGACAGTATTAGATTTTAGGAAGATGAGCTCCACGGACTTCACGGGCACGGAGGGCATCCTTTATGCAGACGATTGGCTAGAGGACGTGTAGCGGAGTATGGAGCTGGCAGAGCTTCCGAGAGGACTTTGGGTTTCAGCCGCAGCCAGCCGATTCTTCGATATCGCGCTGACATGGTACCGCACGGATCCTCGTACGTCGGTGAGAGGGTTGTCATGGGAGTACTTTCGGAGGCTCTTCAAGGAGAAGTTCTTCCTTGACGTGGCTCTCACAGCATTGGAGGGCCAGTTTGTGGGTCTAGTGTAGGGGAACTCGTCGGTGGACGAGTATGCAGCAGAGTTCTTCCGACTTAGCAGGTTCGCTCCCGACCTGATGCAGAATAAGGGACAGAAGGCTCGTAAGTTCCGTAGGGGACTTATTCATGCAGTGCTCACCCGCACCTCGGGTCGCCGTGATGCGACGTTCGATCAGATATTGATGGACACGCAGATTGCAGAGGAGGACTTCGGCCTCAAGCCGAAGAGGAGCGGTGATACCATGGAGGCGAGTTCCAATGCGGGACCGGCTAAGCGCCCCCACATTCAACATCAGCAGAGGCTATTTCAGCAGCAGCATCAGGCACGAGCACGTGCCCATCAGCAGCATGGTCAGGGCCAGAGGAAGTCCCAGCAGTGTGCTTTCTGTGGAAAGACGGGGCACAGCAGAGACGTATGCAGGAGGAGGAGGTTAGGCACTTGCCTATTCTGCGGAGGGACCGACCACCAGCTGAAGGGCTGCCCTGTTCGAGCAGCCAAGGGAGGCCAGGACAGGGCACTGACGGGACCGGCAGTTCGGCCGAAGGGTCAGCCACTCCAGACACAGCAGCAGAAGTTCGTCCAGCATCAGAGGGCACCCGAGGGCAGAGCCTTTGCACTAGCAGTGGAGGAGTTTGAGCCCGAGTCAGATGTTGTGGCAGGTCATGTTCTCCTCGATTCCTTCCCTGCTTTTGCCTTGTTTGATTCTGGTGCCATGCACAGTTTTGTGTCTGTTTTTTTGCTCTTAGACACAACATCATTGCTGAATTTTTGGGTAGGACTTGCAAGATTATGATCGGGGGAGGCATTATCCTGGTTAATAATATTGGCAAGGGGCGAAGAGTTACCCTGGGAGGCCGGGAATTGAGTGCGTGTCTGCTCGTAATGCCCCTTTCGAGGTACGATATGGTGCTCGGTATGGATTGGTTGAGCAGGCACCATGCTAGTATAGATTGTAGAGGAGGTAAAGTTCTTTTTAGGCCGCTGGAAGAGCCAGAGATCGAGTTTGCTCGAGGAGCAGCAGAGCCGGAGGCTAGATTCTGTGGAGCTTTGTTGGCGGGGCAGGACTTGCCATATCCGTTGATAACTGAGTTCTCGGATGTCTTTTCCGAGGAGTTACCGGGATGCCGCCAGACAGGGATGTTGAGTTCTCTATAGACTTGGTGCCGGGAGCCGAGCCCATTTTACAGCACGTCTATAGGGTCAACAACAGCGAGTTGATAGAGCTGAAGAAGCAAGTCGACGAGTTGCAGGACAAGGGGTTTATCAGATCCAGTTCTTCGTCGTGGGGAGCGCCAGTCCTGTTTGTGCCGAAGAAGGATGGTACGGCCCGCATTTGTACTGATTACCGGGCACTCAACAACCTTACTATCAAGAATAGATACCCTTTGCCTAGGAGCGACGATTTGTTTGATCAGCTGAGTGGGACGAAGGTATTTTCGAAGATAGACTTGAGGTCCGGGTATCACCAGCTGAAGGTAAAGCGGCATGACATTCCGAAGACGGAATTTCGGACTCGGTACGGCCAGTACGAGTTTACAGTGATGCCATTTGGGTTGACCAATGCTCCAGTGGTGTTCATGAACTTGATGAACAAGGTATTCCATCAGTACCTTGACAAGTTCGTGGTGGTCTTCATAGATGATATCTTGATCTATTCGAAGATGCAGGAGGAGCACGACGAACATCTGAGAGTTGTGTTAAAGACTCTGAGGAGGGAGCAACTCTACGGGAAGCTTTCGAAGTGCGAGTTTTTCTTGGACCAGGTCGAGTTCTTAGGTCATGTTGTGACCGAGCACGGGATCTCAGTGGACCAGAAGAAGATTTCAGCAGTTGAGTCTTGGTCTACGCCCAGTTCAGTTGCCGAGGTTCGGAACTTTCTGGGTTTGGCTGGCTATTATCAGAAGTTCGTCCAGGACTTCTCGCGGATTGCAGAGCCGATGACTAGACTCACCAGGAAGGATGTGGAGTTCGTCTGGACTGATGAGTGTCAGGCTGCATTCGATGAGCTGAAGAAGATATTGACCTCAGCTCCAATCTTGACTTTGCCATCTGGGTCAGTTGGTTTCTTGATCTACAGCGATGCTGCAGGAAAGGGCTTGGGTTGTGTTCTTCAGCAGCACGAGAAGGTGATTGCTTATGCATCTAAACAGTTACGTCCTCATGAGAAGAACTATCCTACTCATGATCTGGAGTTGGTCGCGGTTATTTTTGCTTTGAAGTTATGAAAGCATTATCTGTACGGAGAGCGAGTTAAGATCTTCACAGATCACAAGAGCTTGAAGTACGTGTTCACTCAGAAGGAGCTGAACATGCGGCAGAGACGGTGGTTAGAGCTGATGAAGGAGTTCGATATATCACGACAGTACCATCCGAGGAAGGCCAATGTAGTTGCAGATGCCTTGAGCAGGTATCCAGTAGTTTTGTTCTTGATGACTGATCGTCATCTTTTGGCCGACCTGGATAGTTTGGGTATCAAGGTCATCGTTTCGGGCGTAGAGATCCAACTGTGGGGTTTGCAGATTCAGTCTGAGCTGATGGATAGAGTCAGGTCAGCGCAGTATGATGATGTTGCCCTGAGGAGCATCAGGGAGCAGGTACGGACGGGTTTGCTCGACGATTTCTTTTTAGCCGAAGATGGGGGGTCATTGCGTCACGGTACTAGGCTGTGTGTTCCGTAGGGAGAGTTTCGGGAGGAGGTTCTTCAGGAAGCACATCGCTCTCAGTATTCTATGTATCCTGGAGCCAACAAAATGTATAGGGACCTGCGAGAGCACGTATGGTGGTATGGCATGAAGCGCGAGGTAGCTTAGTTTGTATCTCGTTGCCTTGTATGTCAGCAGGTGAAGGCCGAGAGACAGAGACCAGGTGGATTACTACAGCCGCTACCCATTCTCGAGTGGAAGTGGGAGCACATCACCATGGACTTTGTATCTGGACTTCCACGATCGCCAGGAGGGAAAGACGCGGCTTGGGTCATCGTTGATAGATTGACCAAATCGGCCCACTTTTTGCCTTTCAAGGTGGGTTTGTCTACGGAGAGGCTGGCAGAGCTGTACGTTCGTCAGATCGTGAGATTGCACGGAGTTCCGGTGAGCATAGTCTCTGATCGGGATAGTCGTTTCACTTTCCACTTTTGGAGGAGTTTGCATACTAGCTTGGGCACCAAGCTCAAGTTTAGTACCGATTATCACCCCCAGACAGACGGGCAGTCAGAGAGGACCATTCAGATGTTGGAGGATATTCTTCGCACATGTGTGTTAGATCTCGGGAGTTCTTGGGAGGACCATCTTCACCTGGTAGAGTTTGCTTACAACAACTGCTACCAGGCCAGTATAGAGATGTCTCCATTCGAGGCTCTATATGGACGGAGATACTGTACTCCTTTATCTTAGGGCGATGTCGGCGAGAGGGCGCTTCTTGGGCCGGAGATGGTTGTGGATGCGGCCGAGAAGGTCAGGTTGATTAGAGACAGACTTCGGGTGGCTCAGGATAGGCAGCTGCATTGGACCGATAGTCACCGGAGACCGTTAGAGTTCGAGGTTAGTTTCAATTTCCTGTCGTGTTTGTTTGTGATTGTGTGTTTAGTTATGTGCTGAGTTTTGTCTTATGTCTAGGCTGGCGACATGGTGTTTCTGAGGATATCCTCGACACGTGGCACGATTCGCTTTGGCAGAGGTGGGAAGCTTAGTCCGTGCTACATTGGACCTTTCACCATCATAGAGAGGATCGATACAGTAGCCTACCGACTGGACTTGCCGCCTACGCTCGAGGGAGTGCACAACGTGTTCCATGTATCTCAGCTGAGGTGGTACGTGGCAGATCCTAGCCATGTATTGGACCATTCAACGATACAGGTGGGACCTACTCTCAGCTATCCAGAACAGCTAGTGGAGATTCAGAATCTCCTATGCCATTTACATGTCTATATTGTACTCTAACTCACTAGCCACTGTTAGTCTCTATTTATAGTAGATATTTCTATTACAGCTCTCTCTCTGTTTACATACTGCACTTCCTTCAGTATCTATATCTTATTTTACTGCATGATTATATTTTCTAACCTGCTATGAACTGTTGAGATGTATTGTGCTCGCTCCTGTCCTGACTGGCCCTGTTGAAAATATTATAGAGTACGAGGAGGAGGCCTGTATGGATATCTTCTACGGGACAGCTCTAGCTGAGGACATTATCCCTATTGCCTAGACTAGCTTAGTTAGGCCTTATCTTACTTCTGTTGTCTTGAGACTAGTAGTTAGACTCTATTTCTGTCCTTGAGATCTGGGTTGTATATTCTTTCATATTCAGTAGCTGAGACCTTGTACTCTGAATATCTGCTGAGATGTTATCTTAGACTATTTGATCATTTGTATTTTCCTTGAGTTCTATATCATATCGTGCTTCTTCTTCCTTAGTTGTGATTGAGTTTATTTTCTGCTATGTCACCCCCATTCGGAGAGTATAAACTGCTTAGCTTTATATTGTTAGATGTTGTGACCTAGGACATGTTCTACCGCCGACACTGCAGCGTAGGCTGGTCGTTGTTACGTTCTCGTACCTTCACAGTGGGTGCGGGTCGTGACACGTTTTTAGTGGTGGCCCATGCATGTCAAGTTTGTGTAGTGGTATTCGAACTAGAGTACCACTACAGCCTGCAGTAGGATTAGATATATTTTTGAAGGTACTCAATCACAGTTAGGATCCCTTGAGAGATTCCTGGGACGATCCTTGAGAATCTTACTTAACCTTCAATTTGAATCAATTCCCTTGTTTTGTTGCTCTCACTCCTTGATTATTGAATTTGATTTTGTTGGATCATTGTTAATTTTGATTTTCCTATCGAGATGAATTTTAAGGCCTGAGTTACGATATTTTCTGATAACGTATGTTGACGGGAATAGCAGGGATGGTAAAACGTCTACTTGATTATGGAGCTTGTAGTTTATCGCAGCCATATTAGCTGGCGTGGCGGAAACATAGAGACCTGACTTCGGATGTACGTATCTTGGTTATGAGATATAGAATTTCTCGCAGCTATACTAGTCGGCATAGCGAGATTTCCAGACGACATGATTGTAGAGGTGCATACCCTAGTTATGGAATCTATCGTTTATCGCAGCCTTGCTTACTGGCATGGCGAGGGCTCTGAGTAACATGATTTTGGACAGACACATATGATTATCAGATTATATCTTGAGAAGGTTTTTAAACATATCATCTCTATCGTACCATTCTGTTGTTATAAATTGTACCCCATCATCAAATAACTTAGGAGTAGGAGTATGAGTAGGAGTGGCTTAGCTGTTATTATAAATCTAGTGTAACTTCTTGCTATAAAATTCTTCCTAATACAATGAATTGATGATTTTTGCTAGACCTTAACTTGGAATTGATGTTATAACTCTGGTTTCAAAATGGTTCCTTCTTTTAAACAGATAAGCAGAACAGATTTTATCATTATTTTCTTCTTGCCATTAATTCTTGTATTACCTTTATATATATATATATATATATATATATATATATATATATATATATATATATATATATAGTGGACACAGATGCTTGCCTGACACGTATGTATGCTACTCTTGATCACCAACCTATATAAATGCATATTAATATGTTGATGTTAATTTCTCAAAATCCTAATAATTCTAATATAGGACAGTATCAGTGACTAATTCTCTATTTTTCCAGATTAATTTCAAATTAAATTTAAATTTTATGTTATTAGTTGTTGTTTACGATACTGCACATGTATGTTACATACAGGGTTTCAAGTCGTAAAGGAAATTGGTTGAGATTGGTTGAGTTTTGTGTTGAATTTGTCAAACCTGAGACTGTGTACATATTAAACCTTTTACCCTGGATTCTAAGTGATTAGCCAAATTGCAGTTTTCTTTAATGTAATGTTTTGAGTCGTGTACATTGTTGTGTGTAGGTATATAATGTTAGGTTTCATACTCTTACATGTTAGGTTGTGGTTGTGGTAAACATTGAGTTGGTTTTGATGTTCGAAATTCTCCAAAATTTTGAAAACTGAATACATGTTAACATTTTTTACATTGCTTTCAAATGCGTAGTTCAATTTCAGATCTAATATGTAATGTTGAACTAAGCTGAATGATGAACCCTTCATTTTAAGTTTTAACCCATGTACACTTGACACTCTACACTAATGTTCACAACTGCCATGAAAACCTAACCCTTCATCTCTATGTTATGTTCATATTGTTGGCACATTTTATTTTTATATATTAACAGCATCTTCGTAGTTTAGTTTTCTGTGTCTTCAGATACATATCCTCTCAGAAGCTCAACTACATAAAGTCTTTCCGTTCAAGTGCATCCATCCTTCGCATCGAAGATTGAAGCAGTTACCGGCGCTCCTTGCATAAGACGGCGTCCTCCTGCTTAGAGTCTTCGTGTCTGTACAAAGTCTAGGTATATCTGTAAACACCTAAGGACGATGACAAGTAAAAGATCAAGTCAAAAATCAATTACCTACAGAACGGCATACCGACGGCATGCTTCGGCATACCGGCGGTATACCATTTTTAGAGTCCAGAAAGTTGCTGTGACAAATTGTCGGCATACCGGCGGTATATCGTTTTTAGTGTCCAAAAAGTTGCTGTGACAAATTGTCGGCATACCGACGGCATGCTCCGGCATACAGGCGGTATACCGTTTTTAGCGACTCAAAAGTTGCTGTGACAAATTGTCGGCATACCGACGGCATGCTCCGGCATACCGACGGTATACCGTGTTTAGCAACCCAAAACTTGCTATGACAAAACGTCGGTATACCGACAGTATGCCGCTGCATACCGACGGTATACCGAGTTTCAAATATTTGGTTTTTGATTTGCTCTGACTAGCATTAATGGCCGCATTTAATGCTCTCAAACGGTCATTAATATGACCGTTACTATTTGGCCGATATACCGACGGTATGCCGCTGCATACCGACGGCATGCCGGTCTGCATGTATTCAGAGCATTAAATGCCACCAACTCTTGGTTTCTCTATAAAAGAAAGCTCTCTCTCTCTTGAGGCTTTCACCAACTCTTGCCATAAATTTTCCAACAACCAAGAGCTCCACCATTAATACTCTTCCAAGCTTTCAATTGTCATCCTCTCCCAAAGTGATAGAGTATTTAAGAGTTGTAATTTTTGATCTTCACGTGTTAGAAGATCAACAAGTTTCTCTTCTCATTTGTCTGAAGTTGGCGAGCCTTCGTAAGAAAACTCGTGCGTTGAAGTTGGCGAGTCTTCGGATCCAAACTCGTGTTGAAGTTGGCGAGTTCTTCGGATCCAAACTCGTGTGTACTATTTGACTAAATAGTGGATTTAAGCCGGAGAGAGTTCCGGGACTGGATTGCCTCAAGCGAGGATACCAGGATACATCTTGTGTTTGATCTTCTCACTCTTTACTTTTATTTGTCATATATTGCTTCTGTTGCACTAGTTATTTTTTATTTTCCTATTCACCCCCCTTCTTGGGTTCTACAATTGGTATCAAAGCTTTGTTCTCTTAATTTTGATTTACACCCTTTGAGTGATCCAAGGCATCTAACCCTAGTATCAACACCTTCCACAATGAAGGACACTCCACAAATAGGCCTCCCCTATTTGATGGAACCAACTATAACTACTGGAAGATTAGGATGAGCATCTATCTGAAGTCCATAGATTTCGATTTATGGGATTGCGTGATAAATGGTCTTCCTACTCCTTCCAGAGTTATTGAGGATATTGCTTCTGACACCCTTAGGGACACACTTACTAAAAATACCAAGAAGCTTTCAAGTCGAGATGCCAAGGCAATGATGCTCTTTATTGTGCTCTCGACAGTAGTAAATACAACCGAATCTCTACTTGCAAGACTTCCAATGAGATTTGGAAGTTGCTTGAAGTCACACACGAGGGAGCTTCACAAGTGAAGGAATCCAAGATTAGTAGACTCATAGAAGAATATGAGTCCTTTAAAATGAAGCATGATGAATCTATTACTTGTATGTTTATCGTTTTGGTGACATTTTAATCCTCTCTCTTCTCTTGGTAAGGAATATCCTGCTCATGAAAAGATCAGAAAATTTTTTTAGAGGATTAACGAAAGTTTGGAGTCCTAAAGCTACCACAATCATTGAGGGGAATGATCTAACAGTCATGAACCTTGAGACCCTCATGGGTAAGCTAATGACTCACGAGCTCGATATGAAGGATCAAGAGGAATCCTCCATCCAAGAGAAGGAGAAGGAGAAGACCAAAGAGAAGGAGAAAACTCTTGCTCTCAAAGCGACAAAGTCCTACTCCAAGGATAGCTCCGACGACAATGAGTTGGACGACGATGAAGAAATAGCTCTCACAGCTAAGCACTTCCGGAAGTTCCTTAAATTCAACAAAGCCAACCGCTTCAGACGGGACAATGAAGAAGATCCGGAGTGCTATCAATGCAGAAGACCCGGACACATCAAGAGGGATTGTCCGATGATAAGAAAAGACTCAAGCAAGTACGAGAAGCCTAGCAAGGGAAGCTCGTCCTCCAGAAAGTTCGCCAACACAAGCATTTAGTGTGAGAGCGACGCGAGCGACTCCGACAACGACAAGGAGTGCAAACACAATGCCAACGTCTGTCTCATGGCAACCGATGAGGTACTTGATGATCTCTCCTTAAACACTCTTACCTATGATGATTTGGAGAAAGCTATTCTTGAATTGCATGAAGAGCACAAAGGTGTTCGGAATAAATACAAGAAATCTCTTAAAGAGGTTGAGGCTCTTCAACTTGAAGTAGAGAGGCTCTCAAGCATCATTATTGATGTGAAGGGAAAATCTCCGGCTTCTGACACGGATGAAATAGAGTCTTTGCGACTCAAGTTTCAAGAATCTCTTGACACCATCAAGAAAAAGGATGATGAGATTCAATCCATGAGAAGCTCTTATGAATTTGCTATGCACAAAGTTCAAGATGCTAATAGGAGAAAATATGACACTTCTATTAAGTATAATGATTTTCTTATGCAGTGTAAGAAATTTGGTAATAAAGACACTACTCACATGCATGCTCCTAGACATCTCCACACTCATCACAATGCTAGGCATACTTCATACATGAACACTACACACAAATCCTTTCCTAACACAAGGAAAGGACCATTTGTTAAGAAAAACACTTCGCATTATGCTTTTTATTATCATCATCACATTACTAATGCTAGAGCTCCTCGCACTAGAGATTCACATATACATGATTCTCACATATCTTCTTCTAAATCCTCTATGATTTGCAATTACTGTGGCTTGCATGGACATACGACCAATTATTATCATACAAGGAAACTTGTTGACAAAAAAGTTTTTATGTGGGTTCCTAAGACTAACACTCAAGGACCCATAGGATCATGGGTACCAAAATGTTTATCTTCAACTTATGTTGTAGGTGAAGAGTCCTTCTCATGCTAGAAGCAAGTGGATTCTCGATAGCGTTTGTTCACGGCACATGACCGGGGATGCTTCTTTATTTACAACGCTATCGATGAAGAAGGAAGGACACGTCTCTTTTGGTAACAATCTCAAAGGTCACATTATAGGGAATGGTAATATAGGTTCCCCTCCTTATCCTTGTATTAAGAATGTGTGTCTTGTTACTAATCTTAAACAAAATCTTCTTAACATTAGTCATCTTACCGATAATGGTTATGATATCAAGTTTGTTAAGCTCAAATGCTTCATTACCGATAGCTCTAATGGATCTATTGTTTATGAAGGGATTAGAGAAAACAATATCTATGTTTTATATCTTGTTGAAGACACTAACAATGACAGGTGCTTAGTTGCTAAAAACGATGAGAGTTGGCTTTGGCATATGAGGCTTGGACACGCCAACATGGATACCATCTCTCGTCTTGCTACCAAGAAGCTTGTAAGAGGACTCCCAAGTATCCCGTTCAAAAAGGATATGGTGTGTGAAGAATGCGAGAAGAGTAAGTTAACAAAGTCATCCTTCAAATCAATCAACTCTGTGAGTACTTCTAGACCTCTTCAACTCATCCATATGGATCTTTTTGGTCCTAGTAGAGTTGCTAACCTTGGAGGCAAGCTTTATGCTTTTGTTTTGGCTGATGATTTTTCGAGATTCACTTGGGTTATTTTTCTTGCTTGCAAAAGTGATACTTTTCGTAAATTTGTTGCCTTTTGTAAACGTGTTCAAAATGAGAAAGGTTTTTCTATTAACAAAATTAGAAGTGATCATGGAGGAGAATTTGATAATGCCGATTTCAAAAGATTTTGTGAAAAGAATGGTTTTGGCCATGATTTTGCTTGTCCACGTACTCCTCAACAAAATGGTGTTGTGGAGAGAAAGAATAGAACCCTTGGCGATATGGCCCGGGTTATGTTAAACCAATATAAGCTCCCCCAATAGTTTTGGGCGGAAGCCGTTAATACGGCATGTCATGTTATAAATAGGGTCTTGATTAGACCTATTTCTAAGAAGACTCCTTATGAGCTTTGGTTTGACAAAATTCCCTCTATTGATTCTTTTAAAGTTTTTGGTTGCAATTGTTTTATTTTGAATACCAAGGATAACCTAGGCAAGTTTGAAGAAAAAGCCTATGAAGGAATATTCCTTGGGTACTCTACTCATAGTAAAGGTTTTCGTGTTTTTAATAAAAGAAGTCTTGTTGTCGAAGAGTCAATCAATGTCTCTTTTAATGAACTCAACTCTTCTACATTCTCCTCTTCCGAGGATATTGATGACATCTCGTTTGGGTTGGAGAACTCCTCTATTGAAGATCGTCCTTCTTCATCTAACAATGAAGTTGTGACTCCATCAAAAGAGTCTCCTCCTCTCGAGCCTCCTCAAAAGGATCTCCCAAAAGAATGGAGATTTGTCACCAATCATCCTAAGGAGCTTATCATTGGGGATCCTTCCTCCAGTGTTAGCACTAGATCCGTCACTCGTGATCTTTATACAAATGTGGCTTTTATCTCTAAAATAGAGCCTAAAAATGTTAATGATGCTTTCCTTGATGAGTTTTGGATGATAGCTATGCAAGAGGAGCTAAATCAATTTGAGCGAAGCAAGGTTTGAGAACTTGTCCCAAAACCTAGCAATCATCCCATTATTGGAACAAAATGGGTGTTTCGTAACAAACTTAATGAAGATGGGTTGGTGACTCGTAATAAGGCCCGATTGGTTGCTCAAGGCTATAACCAAGAGGAAGGCATTGACTACGACGAAACCTATGCTCCGGTTGCACGTCTTGAGTCCATTCGTATGCTTTGTGCTTTTGCTTGTTTTAATGACTTTAAGCTCTTCCAAATGGATGTTAAGAGTGCTTTTCTGAATGGTATTATTAAAGAGGAAGTTTATGTTAAACAACCTCCCGGCTTTGAAGATTTTTAATTTCCTAATCATGTGTTCAAACTCCACAAAGCCCTTTATGGTCTCAAACAAGCTCCCCGTGCTTGGTATGAGCGCCTTAGCTCCTTTCTTGTTTCTCACAATTTTTCAAAGGGGAAAGCTGACACAACACTTTTTATTAAATCCCAAATGGCACTCTCTTATTGGTTCAAATTTATGTCGATGATATTATTTTTGGTTCTACTAACAACACACTTTGTGTAGAATTTGCTAAAGTTATGCAGAAAGAATTTGAAATGAGTATGATGGGTGAGCTTTCCTTCTTTTTGGGGTTACAAAATAAAACAAGGACCCAAAGGAACCTTCATCAATCAAGCGAAATATACAAAGGACCTCCTCAAGCGTTTCGACCTCGATTCATCCAAATCAATGAGGACTCCTATGGCCACAACGACAAAGCTTGACAATGATGAAGACGGCACATCGGTCGACATTCTTAAGTATAGAGATATGATCGGTAGTTTACTTTATTTAACTGCTAGCCGTCCTGATATCATGTTTAGTGTTTGCTTGTGTGCACGATCTCAAGCCAATCCAAAGGAATCTCACTTGTGTGCCGTTAAACGTATTTTTCGTTATCTCAAAGGCACCATTAACATGGGTCTTTGGTATCCGAAATCCTCATCCTTCGAGCTTCACGGCTTTTCGGATACGGATTTTGCCGGATGCAAGATTGACCGAAAAAGCACTAGTGGCACATGTCAATTCCTCGGGAAGTCTTTGGTATCATGGTTTAGTAAGAAACAAAATTCTGTTGCTCTTTCAACCACAGAGGCCGAGTATATTGAGGCTGGTTGCTGCTGTGCACAAATTCTTTGGATGTCACAAACACTTTTAGATTATTGTAGGCCTTTAAAAAATGACAGTCACGCTGAGTTGATCAGGACAGAGTCAAAAGTCACGCTCAGTTGATCAAGACAATATTTACAAATCACGCTGAGGAGACAACTCATCATTTGTCAGAGAGTAATTATGACTGACAGCACAACAGTCGAAGAATGTCTCTTCGTATGCCACGTATGCACAGAATTCGAGAGATCACAGCCGTCTATTGTGTGATTTTCGAAATCTTCTTCAGCAAGACTCAACCTTCGTCATATTGGCGTACCAAAAGAGCTTCTTGTCATTTAATGCGACTGACAAAAGCAATCACTGTCAGAGATTTTGTGTCAGTTGAGGCACGCTGAATCAAGACAGCTGGCAGTCCTATCTCAAGTCTGCGTGTATTTTGAGCTTTTCCTCAAATCTGCGTGGATTCTGAAGTTTTCTTCCTCAAGTCTGCGTGGATTCTGAAGTTTTCTTCACCAAGTCTGCGTGGATTCTGAAGCTTCCTGCCCCAAGTTTGCGTGGATTTTGAAGCTTTCTACCCCGAGTCTGCGTGGATTTCGTCTTCAACAAGTCTACGTAGATTTCATCAAATTGGAGTACGTGGCAGCCATGCCACTGATCTCTCGCCTGCGTGTCCTGTAACTTGCACACGACTCATGCATGATTGCCATGTGTCCAACAGTTACAGGCCACGTCCAGTAACTGCTCACAATCTTGCGTATGTTAAATCCTGCGTGATTTTCAACTAAGCACAGGCTGTGAAGACAGTTATCTTTTCAGTTATTATTTTTGACTCTATAAATAGAGTTCTTTTTTCTCATTCATTGTACAGATACATAGTTATCTACTGTCAAAATTTTAAGAGCTTTTCTTCTTCGCATAGTCCAAGGGATAAAGTGATCGTCTTCTAGATCAGATTCCTACAGTTGTAATTTTCCCAGATACACAATAAATAAAAGAATTTATTTATGGAAAACAAATTGGCGACTCTGCTGGGGAAAACCATCTCCTCTTCTGAGATGGCAACAACTCAATGCGACACTTCGTCAATCGGCTCGACGAAGAAGGTGATGACGATCAAATTCGATCAACTCGCCTATGAAGAAATGCAGCGGGCTAAGAGTGGTAAGCCCACTACAGCCTCCATCATCACTGCCAAGTCGAAAGGACACTCTGTCTATGTCCCTACGAATCAGTTGGCAGCCAATGGTGAAGTCTCTGCCACAGTGTCTACTCCTAACACTGGCAAGAACTCTACTGCAAGCACGCACACTCTTGTGCGCTCGAAGATGACAACAATCAAAGGTCACGCTGACAGTACTGGCTCTTTAGCCAAATCTGTTCCAGTGTGCAATCTCACATCCAAAAATCACGCTGACAGTACTGGCTCTTTAGCCAAATCTGTTCCAGTGTGTGTTTCCAAAATTAAAAGTCACGCTGACAGTACTGGCTTCCTAGCCAAATCTGTTCCAGCGTACAATTTCAAACCCAAAAGTCACGCTGACAGCACTGGTTCCTTAGCCAAGTCTGTTCCAGTGTGTAATTCTAAAATCAACAATCACGCTAACAATGCTGGCTCCTTAGCCAAGTCTGTTCCAGCGTGTACTTCCAAAGTCAAAAGTCACGCTAACAGCATTGGTTCCTTAACCAAGCCTGTTTCAGCGTGTATTTCATCTAAAAAGAATAGCTCTTTAGCTATTTCTTCTTCTTTGCCAAGTTCCACTAGAACTGGGGGTGGTCTTCCACACAAAGTCCCTTCGAAAAGGAATAACTCTTTAGTTGTTTCTTCTGTTCCTGTAGTTTTTACTTCAGGAACAGCTTTGACTGACAATTTTGTTAGTCAAAGAAAAGAAGATGGTCTTTTGACTACTCTTCCTTCTGGACATTCTATGTCTCAAAACTTGAATGAGTCTAAGAAGAAACATTCCTTAGTGTCTTCTTCTATGACTTCTTCGAATTGGGCACAGAATCTGTCCATAAAAGAGGGTTTGTTACCAACTCCTAATCAAGGGGGTGGTTCAACTTTTCCTTCTCTGCAAATATATAGGTCAATGGAAGGAAAACTCCATGTTTCCAAAACCAATGTGTTACCTCCAACTGATCTAAGAACAAAACTTAACACTTCTGGTGTTAAGAAACCATACCAGTTGGAAACAAGGATAAGAGATCCAGATGCAGAACCTGCCACTTGCTTACATTGCAACAGTGTATTGGAGATTATCCCAAATATCACCTTTACACAAGATGACATGCTACTGGAGGATAATCGACATGATCGACCTCTCTACTACACCGGTTATATCGATACGATGAAGATAGATCGTATCCTTATTGATCCAGGGTCTGCTATAAGCATCATGCCAAAGAGCCTATTGGATGAACTAAAAATCCCTCTTCACAAACTCTCCAAGACGGTTACTACTATCCTGGGATTCAATCAAAGCCGAAGCGAGCCTTTGGGAAAGATTCATCTGAAGCTTCAAATAGGCGATTTCAGATCCAAAGTCACTTTCTATGTGATCGAGATCGTGGGATCCTATAATCTTCTTCTGGGGAGGCCCTTTCTTCATGAAAATAATGTGGTGCCTTCTACTCTTCATCAGTGTTTTAAATACATTGATAGCAATGGAAGAGTACAAAAAGAAGTTGCTGATATAAATCCCTTCCATGGGGTTGAAGCTTATTTCAATGATTCCCGAATGTACAAAGAAGAGTATACAAGGGTCATACAAGCTATGGAGAAAGAGGATTCACAAAGTGAGACCTTAATAATTCCTGTTAAAGGTCGAACTACTCAGCAACAATCTCCCAAACTCTCTGGAGAAGGTTCTTTCATCATTCCGGTGAGTGGACGGATCTCTCCGTTACCTCAGTCGTCTGCTCAGGACACAATGATTATTCCTGTCAGTGGGCGTACTGCAGTTCCTGCATCTCCACATATGAAACAGGATACTCTGCTAATTCCAGTTGGAGGGCGGATTATTCTTCCATCTCAAGCTTCAAAGGAGCTCACCTCTTCTGAGCCATTTGTTATCGATCTTAATCGAAACAACACTTCTTCTCGTTCTTCTTCTCCCCCTTTAGTCATTGACTTGGCTAAAATCTCTAAGGCTCAGCCTTCTCCCAATGTAAATATTGCTGCTTTTACATTTAATGAAAAGTCTCCATCTTTGCAGTACGTTGATGTGTGTAATTATGTTCATAGTTATTTACATTTGTTAGATGACTTGAACACAATAACCATAGGAGTTGTACAGACTGTTCATACAGATGTATCTCTAGAACCTGTACAATCTTCATACTTTCTAGTTCCCAGCAGAAAGCCAGGAGACATTCCAATATTTTTCTACAAAGGGCCTCAAAGTCCTTCTGATTTAGAAGATGATGACAGAAATAATGATACTGGAAGATTACAACTACGTCGTTATAGTCAGCGATCTAAAGACATCATCAAAAATATGGGCTATGACTTCAGGACTGGCCTCAATAGTGGAAAAGGAAGAAAAATGCCTGTTCGTATTCCTCCTCTGAAATTTGGAAGGACAAAATACGGATTGGGCTATATTGCTCCTACTCCTTTTATCAATATTGTTCATGAAGATCCCGAGTCTGACGAAGATAGGAGATCTGATTCTTCCAGTACTACCTCTTAGGATTCTGATGCAACCTTCTGTCTTCCAATATGGTTTCCATTGACCATTCTGAAGAAAGTGATGAATACGAAGAAGAGTTTGAAATCTCACCTGAATCAGAACAATGGGCCCAAAGATTAGATAATCAATGGGAGTTCTGTTTCGAGTAAAAAGAACCTCCGACTGAAGACAAACTTGTTCAAATAGATGTTGGTGAAGAGGGATCTCCCAAACCAATATTCATCAGTGAAAGTCTTTCAGAAACTGATAAGCAAGACATGATCAAACTCATTCGTGACTACATCGATGTCTTCGTTTGGAGTTATGAAGATATGCCAGGACTTGATCCACAAATTACAACTCACAAGCTCAATATCTTGCCGAATGCTAAACCAGTCAAACAACAACAGCGACGATTTCGTCCAGACATTATGGATGCAATTGAAGCTGAAGTCAATAAACTCATAACCTCCGGGTTTATTAGAGAAGAACAACATCCCGATTGGGTGGCTAACATAGTTCCTGTCCTTAAAAAGACTGCAAGATCAGAGTATGCATAGACTTCCGCGATCTCAATACGGCATGCCCTAAAGACGAATTCCCTCTACCAATCACTGATGTCATGATTGATAATACGTGTGGATTTGAACGGATGTCATTCATGGACGGGTATTCTGGGTACAATCAGATTAAAATGTTTCCAGACGACGAGAAGCACACTTCTTTCAGAACGCCGATCGGTACATACTGTTATACAGTTATGCCATTCGGTCTCAAGAATGCAGGAGCAACTTATCAACGAGCTATGAGCACTGTATTCCGTGAACATTTGCGGAAAACAGTCGAATGCTATGTTGATGATATTGCAGTCAAAAGTCGACAAAAGGAGGATCATATCCAAGATTTGAAGACTATATTTGATCTAATACGTAAGCATCAATTAAAGATGAACCCTACTAAGTCCTTCTTAGGCATCTCTAGTGGTAAATTTCTCGGCTTCGTCATTAGCTCTAAAGGTATACACGTGGATCCCGAGAAAATCAAAGCCATCCAAGAGATGCGTCCTCCACGCACCTTAAAAGAGCTACGAGGATTTCAAGGAAGGATCGCTTATATCAGGAGATTCATCTCTAATTTATCAGGACGCTGCAGACCATTCAACAAACTTATGAAGAAAGGTGTTTCTTTTGTCTGGAATGATGAATGTCAGAAAGCATTCGATGATATAAAACAATATCTGATGAGCCCTCCAGTATTGGTACCTCCCATTTCAGGAATTCTATTTCTCCTATATACTCGAGCAATGAGTCATTCATTGGGTGCATTACTCGCTCAAAAGAATCAAAATGGTCATGAACAAGTCATCTACTATCTCAGTCGTACTATGACCGGAGCTGAACCTCGATATTCACCGGTCGAAAAAGAATGTCTAGCCTTGATGTTCGCTGTTCAAAAGACACGACATTATATCATTGGCCAGACTATTCATGTCATCTCCAGGATCAATCCTATACGGATCATGATGAAGAAACCCAGTGTTTTGAATTCTCGATTAGCTAACTGGGGAATCCTACTTGCTCAGTATGACATGCATTATATTCTTCAGAAGTCAGTCAAAGGACAAGCTTTAGCTGATTTTCTAGCTGCTCATTCAATTCCAGAAGATTCAAAACTCTATGACGAAATTCCAGATGAAGTCCTAGATTCAAACCAAATTGCTGAAGAAGATCCTACTTGGCGTCTATTCTTTGATGGAGCTTCAAGGATAGGTCCTAATGGTGATATTGTCGCTGGAGTTGGAATCGTTCTTGTATCGCCAGAAGGTCTTGCTATCCAAAGAGCTTATTCTCTCGATCAGCCATGTTCAAACAACGTAGCTGAGTACAATGCATTACTCATTGGTCTTCAACTCGCTAAACATCTAAATATTCAACATTTGGAGGCGTACGGAGACTCTAAACTCATTGTTAATCAGATAAGGGGTACTTATGAAGTTCGCCATCAAGATCTGGTTCCTTATCATAGATCAGCTATATCTATGGCTTCTTCGTTTGAAGAATTCTTCATTGAACATATTAGGCGAGCATGTAACACAGAAGCTGATGCTCTAGCTAATCTTGCAGCGGTGTTGGCTATCCCGATTAGACGACAACAAATGATTATTGTTCGCAATCGAGAATTATTTCATCTTGAAAATAACTTGACCCTAGGACTTCTAGTTGACATTGAAGAATCAACATCTCATGACATCAACACAACAAGAGGATTTGGATTTAGTCGTAAATCTTTATCATCTTCATCTGATTCCAGCATAGAATTCATCTTCAGTAACTCAGTCGAGAATCAAAATACGGATACGGATTGGAGACTTTCTTTCTTAGATTTCGTATTGTATGATATTCTTCCGGATGATCCGAGTGAGGCAGCATCTATCAGACGACGATCACTCCGATTCTATTACAATCATACAACAAAGACCTTATATCGTCGAGCTTATGATGGTTTACTTCTTCGATGTGTTGTCGGTGACGAGGCTCAACAAATTATTCGTGAAGCACATGATGGAATTTGTGGAGCACATCAACCTGGACCAAAACTTCAAGACCGTATTCGACGTATGTGTTATTATTGGCCTACTATGGTATCAGATGCCATCGAGTATGCAAGGAAGTGTAAAGCTTGTCAAATCCATGCGGATTTTATTCATCAACCCTCGGAATTTCTACATCCGACGGCAGCATCATGGCCCTTCGAAGCTTGGGGCATGGACATTATCGGTCCGATCAATCCGCCATCATCAAAAGGTCATCGGTTTATTCTCTCAATAACCGATTACTTTTCCAAATGGGCCGAAGCCATTCCTTTATCTGAAGTCAAGACGTCCAATGTTATCAGCTTTATTAAACACCACGTCATCTACAGATTTGGTGTTCCGCGACGCATTATTCATGATAATGGACCACAATTCGTCAGCCAGAAATTTACTCGATTCTGTGACGATCACCGGATCAATAATGTGGCTTCTACCGCATACAATCCGGCAGCTAACGGATTAGCAGAAGCTTTCAACAAGACCATCATCAAACTCCTAAAAAAGTTTGTCTCTACTAACAAACGTAATTGGAGTGAGAAGCTCGGTGAATGTTTGTGGGCTTATCGCACTACAGTTCGTAATGCTACTAAATGTACACCCTTCTCTCTGGTGTATGGTTGCGAAGCTGTTCTTCCATTAGAGATTCAAATTCCTTCTTTAAGGATAGCAATCGCTAATGAACTCACTGCTGAAAATAATGATCGTTTTCGACTTCAAGAATTAGAAGCTCTGGATGAAAAGCGATTATCTGCTCAACAGAATATTGAATTCTATCAAGCTAGAATCTCAAGAGCTTTTAATAAGAAAGTCAGAGTTCGATCGTATCAAAAAGGAGAGCTTGTTCTAACAGTCAGACGTCCTATGACTATGACTCATATGAGCAAGGGCAAATTTGACGCAAAGTGGGAAGGACCCTATATTGTGAGCAGAGTTTTCTCAAATGGAGCTTATCAACTCTCAGAATTGGATGGTCGAAAAGTTTTGATGCCTATTAATGGCAAATTCCTTAAAAAGTACCATGTATAAATGTAAATGCTTGTAATCATCAGACAGTTTCAGGTTTAGAAATAAATTTTTTATTTTATTTTAATCATGAATGATGATACATGATATTAAGGAAGATCACTATCATCCTTTTCTACATTTGGACGTGGGCCACTGCCATCCTTCTTGAAGACGTGATCAGCAAAAGAACCGAGGACCTCCTTGCTGGAACCCACGAGGAACTTGCAAGCGGCCATTCTCATGGCTTCTTCTTCTTTAGTCTTTCCTAGTTCGAGCAGGAAGTCCAGAATGTCCCTTGGTGGCTTGGGTGCAGATGAACCTTCGCCTGCTTCCACCTTCTTGGATTGAACTGGATCTACAGGGTGTTCTTCAGTGCCTTTCTGAACCTTCATGGCGATTTTAGCCTTCTTGGATGCTTCTTCAGACGACATTTTTTATGTTTGAAAGAAGAAGCGTTCGTTCTTGTCAGATTTCTGCTATATTTATAGGCAGAAGTTCCTCAAATAATGAAGCATCACATTCATCCGACGATTCATACATTCATTAATACTTGACGGTTCATCCGTTCATTTATTACATTCATTCGACGGTTCATCCGTTCATCATTTCCTAAACGGTTCGTCCGTTCATAATCTTCTATCAATTTATTAAGTGGGGATTCGTTATTGATCACGTTTTCATAACCTCTGAATCAATTCCGAATCTACTTGCTCATTTGTCATTTTTGACCTCTGCATAGAAATCAATCTATTTTCTTTTGAGTTCCTACATATTATCATGTCCATAATACCTCTGATAATATTATATACTCTAAAACAGAAAAGAAGATTTCATTATCTATCATGTCTACAATTCATCCACAAATATAAATCTTTGAGCATAGAAGAATTATCATTTCCATTCTCATTTCACCACAAAAAGTCTATTACATTTTCTTAGACTTTCTTACAAATCATAATGGAAATCTATTACAATCTTGGATTTTCATTCTACACCACAACAACCTAATAGAGATCTATCTTCTTTTTTGGATCTTCTCCGTCGGACCTTCTCCGTCAGGTTCGTTGTTGGTGGCAATTCCTGATTGTCTGGGTCCCAATCACGACCAGATCAGCAGGAATCAAACTCTAGTCTTCTCTCTCAGACGAGAGGAGAACCACAGAGTATGGCAGCCCGAAGTCGTGGTGTTGCCAATACAATTGGTGGATTGGGGGTAACCTCTCAAGGAAGACAGGAATGTATCCAAACCTTGGGATACAATTCCTAGTTCTGCCTTGAAAGGAACTCTACTACCCGATTTCTCGGGGTAGAGCCGACTCCACCATTCAACTCTCGTGTATAAAGGCTCTTCCTACCATCTGAGGAAGACCCTTCTATCCCACGAAGAGTTCTGAGTTGTCTGATGTACGCGTCAAAAGCGTATGAGC
This sequence comes from Iris pallida, assembly GCA_029216955.1. Lineage (NCBI taxonomy): Eukaryota > Viridiplantae > Streptophyta > Magnoliopsida > Asparagales > Iridaceae > Iris > Iris pallida. The sequence continues at coordinate 25,007 of JANAVB010044068.1, forward strand.
TCCCTGATGTAGGTGTCAGCAGGATATTCTCCACAGCATCTACATCACCAATGCCAGTTCTGAAGAAAATTTTCAACCGAGCTTCTGCAGAGAACAGCAAGGAAGAAGAGAATTAATCAACAGAAATGTCATTTAGCACACACTGGCTAGTCAAGCGTGCATTTTTTTAGTCAGAAACATAAAAGCCTATCTTCAACAGCAACAAAAATGGTACGCGGACTTACCATCAAGTTTGGTGCTAAGGATTGGCAAACCCATGTTTGATACAGTGTGCAGAAATCGAACATTAGAAAACATTGCTTTCCTGTTTGAGAATGAAATCTCCCAAAAATTTCATGCTCAGAGAAGAAGAAGAAGAATGGGAGATGAGTATCTGTGAAACTCATCTATCTATTTAAAGGACAAAGTACAAACCTATTCTTGGAAAATATCCACGTAAATAGCGCTCATAAATTATGGAATGAGTGTCACGTGTGCTTTGGAAGACAGCGCAGCATTGGAAACAGTCAAAGAATGCCATTTAATATTCTTCATTAATGCACGCTGTTCAAACACAAAAGTTGTACTACATTCTTCAAGACAGGCACTGATGGCCTTATAAAAGACAAAATAAAAAGAGTGCAACATTTTCAAAAGCATAAAAGACACGCTCTATTTTGCAGAGCGGCTGAGCTTGGCGCCTAGTTCTTCTACGCTCTTGACCCCCATACGGTGTAACAGAGCCTTCAACATTTCACGCTGCTCTGCAAGGCTACGTCCATCAGAAGAAGACGAGCCATCCAAGCCAAAATAGCTCAAGAAATTCTTGGCTAATTGTATGGGATCGTCTTTGAACTCAAAAACCAGAGGCTCCGGTTCTTTACCCTCAAAAGTGGGATCACCATGGGAACAAAAGCCCAACTTGCGTGCTTCTTCCTCAGCTTTCTCCTTTGGTGTCATGTTGACGTAAGATGAAGATTAAATGAATCCTCTTCCTATTTATATAACAGAGCTCGCCGGCGGTTCATATTCCACCATAAACTGGATGCAATCAGTCTCGGAAAATGAAGAGTCATCATGACATTTAATAAGTTCATTTGGATGTTTTCAAAGAACTTCGAAATCTTTCCGACTTCCGAAAAATTTGAAGTCATCTCAGCGTGACTAATTTCATTTTTATCTTATTTTCAAAGTATTTCGAAAATTTTTGAAGTCTTTTCAATTTTCGAAAACTTTGAAGGGGGTTTTGTAGGCCTTTAAAAAATGACAGTCACGCTGAGTTGATCAGGACAGAGTCAAAAGTCACGCTCAGTTGATCAAGACAATATTTACAAATCACGCTGAGGAGACAACTCATCATTTGTCAGAGAGTAATTATGACTGACAGCACAACAGTCGAAGAATGTCTCTTCGTATGCCACGTATGCACAGAATTCGAGAGATCACAGCCGTCTATTGCGTGATTTTTGAAATCTTCTTCAGCAAGACTCAACCTTCGTCATGTTGGCGTACCAAAAGAGCTTCTTGTCATTTAATGCGACTGACAAAAGCAATCACTGTTAGAGATTTTGTGTCAGTTGAGGCACGCTGAATCAAGACATCGGGCAGTCCTATCTCAAGTCTGCGTGTATTTTGAGCTTTCCCTCAAATCTGCGTGGATTTTGAAGTTTTCTTCCTCAAGTCTGCGTGGATTCTGAAGTTTTCTTCACCAAATCTGCGTGGATTCTGAAGCTTCCTGCCCCAAGTTTGCGTGGATTTTGAAGCTTTCTACCCCGAGTCTGTGTGGATTTCGTCTTCAACAAGTCTGCGTGGATTTCATCAAATTGGAGTACGTGGTAGCCATGCCACTGATCTCTCGCCTGCGTGTCCTGTAACTTGCACACGACTCATGCATGATTGCCATGTGTCCAACAGTTACAGGTCACGTCCAGTAACTGCTCACAATCTTGCGTATGTTAAATCCTGCGTGATTTTCAACTAAGCACAGGCTGTGAAGACAGTTATCTTTTCAGTTATTATTTTTGACTCTATAAATAGAGTTCTTTTTTCTCATTCATTGTACAGATACATAGTTATCTATTGTCAAAATTTTGAGAGCTTTTCTTCTTCGCATAGTCCAAGGGATAAAGTGATCGTCTTCTAGATCAGATTCCTACAGTTGTAATTTTTCCAGATACACAATAAATAAAGGAATTTATTTATGGAAAACAATTATGGCATTCCTCATTCTTGCACCCCTATTAAATGTGATAACACTAGCTCAATCAATCTCACAAAAAATCTGATTTGTCACTCACGCACGAAGCACATTGAAATTAGACACCATTTTTTTCGTGACCATCAACAAAAGGGAGATACGTCTTGAATTTATTGACACTACCTATCAGTTAGTCGATATTTTCACCAAACCGCTCCCGGAAGATCGCTTCACCTTCCTTTGCCGAGAATTAGGCATTTATCCTTTGATCCATAATCCATCTTGGCCGGCACACCGACGGTATACATCGGTATACCGGCGGCATGCTGTTTTACGATTCAGAATTTGGTTCTGTCTCGAAACTCGGCATACCGTCGGCATACCGACGGTATGCCGGATCAAGGCGGACAGGATTTCAAATCTAGATCTAGGCCCACCTTTATTCCTTTATTCCTTTCTTCCTTTATTCTTCTGTACCCTCATTTAATTCCTTCTCATCCATCACATCCCTATTAATTACCCTCTCATCTTTCCCATTCATAACTTCCCATCTCTTTATTACCCATCTCTTTACATTCCCCCTTTTACTCCACCTTCATCCTTTCCAACCCACCAACCCTTCATATCCCTCCATTACTTCCCTCTACAACCGTTCCCAACCCACCCTCCCATTTCAAAATCTATCCTTTCATCTCCCTCCTTCTCTATTAAAAACCTATTTCTTCTATCTCTTCTTCCTACTCCTCTCTCATCCACTCCAAAACCCTAACCTTCCTCCATGGCCAATCCGAAGCGTCCCCGCTCCTCCTCCACCTTCTTCAACCCTTTCATCCCGGTGGCTCAACCTCACGGGTATGACCAGCGGGTCTTTACCACTTCCTTGGCGGCCGAGTTGTGGTTCCAACACTTCGTTCATCACAATGTCTTCAAGGGACGAGCGATAAATTAGAATCTCTTCCCCGGCCATGTCTCTTTGTTTGACGAGGCCGGACTCTCCTTCCTCCTTCGACATCAAATCCCCGTCTAGCCCGCCGTCGTCCGTCTCTTCTATTGCAACTTGGCCCCGGACGACGAGCACAACGCCATTCAGTCCATGGTCAACGATCATCACTTTCGTCTCACATCTCGGGACATCGACAACATCTTCGGCATCCCGGACAGAGGGAAAGCCTTGCCATCCTTAGCTGCTCTTCACTCCTCGGCGGCGTTACCCTTCGACGAGTTCTGCCGCATCATCTGCAAGGGCCCCAACCCTCCTACTATCCTGGCCCTTTCCGTACAGCTGGAGCCGTTTTACTACGAGCTCCATAGGATTGTGTGTCATATACTCTTTCCTAAGGGCGGGAACTACGACGCCATTACCGACGATGCCCTGGTGTGCATGTATTATCTTTATGCACGGAAGTCCTTCTCCTTCCCGAAGACTCTCCTTCTTCTCTTCAGGCATGTCATGCCAGCGGGAAAGCAGAACCTTTACTACGGCTCCCTCATCACTCTCCTTCTGGAAGCCAAGCAAGTTGATCTCTCCCTTTGCTCCTCGGATAGCGTCCCTTCCTATCTTGCTGTTTTCCATTCCGCAAGTGGCGCATCTACTTCGCGTGCCTCGTCTTCCCAAGAGCCACCGGCTTCCACTTCTGCTGCTCCCACATCTACTCCTCATACCTCCGGCCGATATATGTCACTGACTCAGCAGCACTTCGACATGCGGATGGCCCAGGCAGAGGAACAGATGAGGGCTCATACTCGTGGCCTTGGAAATCTAATTCAAGCCCGCTTTCATGATCAAGCATATTTTATCCAGCGCACTATTCAGGACTGGGACATGTATCTGGATCTCAATCTTCAAGATCCAATGTACCAGGCTCCGCGCTTCTCCGATCCCAATGCCTATGGGTTTATGTACCCGGACGGCATTGATCCTTACGGTGCCTTTCAACAAGCTCAGGATGGTGGGGACGATCCGGCGGACGATTAGGGGTGGCTTCCCTTTGGATGATGGTCTCGAATAATGCGTGTTTTAGTTATGTGTGTTTATTTTTTTTTATGTTCTGTCTTTTGCGGTCCTTCGGGGACCTTTGTTTTTTGATCCTAGTACTTTGCAGTCCTTCGGGGACTTGGTGGTTTGTGTCTGTCTCTTGTTATCAAACTCTCATAGGGAGAGTCTTTTTATTGTCTTTTGTAGTATGGCCATATTGCATGTATTAAGTTTTTACTTCTATCTATAAATGCATGCTTTTAATTCTATACTCTTGTTCTTATTATTTCTATTTTTAAATTTGTTTTCCCATCATTGACTAAGTGACAAAGGGGGAGAAAACGTATTGAGGGGGAGTTATCTTCCTACGGGGGAGTTACTCCCCGAAGATGCTATCTCTCTATTTTGTCAATTATCAAAATGGAGGAAATTGTTGGCACATTTTATTTTGATATATTAACAGCATCTTCGTAGTTTAGTTTTCTATGTCTTCAGATACATATCCTCTCAGAAGCTCAACTACATAAAGTCTTTCCGTTCAAGTGCATCCATCCTTCGCATCAAAGATTGAAGCAGTTACCGGCGCTCCTTGCATAAGACGGCGTCCTCCTGCTTAGAGTCTTCGTGTCTGTACAAAGTCTAGGTATATCTGTAAACACCTAAGGACGGATGACAAGTAAAAGATCAAGTCAAAAATCAATTACCTACAGAACGGCATACCGGCGGCATGCTTCGGCATACCGGCGGTATATCGTTTTTAGAGTCCAGAAAGTTGCTGTGACAAATTATCGGTATACCGGCGGCATGCTTCGGCATACCGGCGGTACACCGTTTTTAGTGTCCAGAAAGTTGCTGTGACAAATTGTCGGCATACCGACGGCATGCTCCGACATACCGGCGGTATACCGTTTTTAGCGACCCAAAAGTTGCTGTGACAAATTGTCGGCATACCGACGGCATGCTCCGGCATACCGGCGGTATACCGTGTTTAGCAACCCAAAACTTGCTGTGACAAAACGTCGGTATACCGACAGTATGCCGCTGCATACCGACGGTATACCGAGTTTCAAATATTTGGTTTTTGATTTGCTTTGACTAGCATTAATGGCCGCATTTAATGCTCTCAAACGGTCATTAATATGACCGTTACTATTTGGCCGGCATGCCGTCGATTCCGGTATACCGACGGTATGCCGCTGCATACCGACGGCATATCGGTCTGCCTGTATTCAGAGCATTAAATGCCACCAACTCTTGGTTTCTCTATAAAAGAAAGCTCTCTCTCTCTCTTGAGGCTTTCACCAACTCTTGCCATAAATTTTCCAACAACCAAAAGCTCCACCATTAATACTCTTCCAAGCTTTTAATTGTCATCCTCTCCCAAAGTGATAGGGTATTTAAGAGTTGTAATTTTTGATCTTCACGTGTTAGAAGATCAACAATTTTCTCTTCTCATTTGTTTGAAGTTGGCGAGCCTTCGTAAGAAAACTCGTGTGTTGAAGTTGGCGAGTCTTCGGATCCAAACTCGTGTTGAAGTTGGCGAGTTCTTCGGATCCAAACTCGTGTGTACTATTTGACTAAATAGTGGATTTAAGCCGGAGAGAGTTCCGGGACTGGATTGCCTCAAGCGAGGATACCAGGATACATCTTGTGTTTGATCTTCTCACTCTTTACTTTTATTTGTCATATATTGCTTCTGTTGTACTAGTTATTTTTTATTTTCCTATTCACCCCCCTCTAGGGTTCTACACATATAGCTATATAGGTATATATATAGTTCTGTATACATGTTATAATGTATGAAGATGCATAATTAAATCTCTACCTCTCTATACATATAGATATACTTATATATATGGTTAGCCATGCATGTTATGAGTAAATAGCTTGTGCCTTGTAGACTGCTTAACCAATATGCCATGAATAGTATAACTTGATAGCTATAGTTGAAACCCAATTCCCCCTATACACTTTTATGTATAATTTACACACACAAACCACATAACCCTTACATAATGCTAGCTTTTCCCTCTCTAACACACACTATATATATATATATATATATATATATATATATATATATATATATATATATATATATATATATATATATATATATATATATATATATATATATCGTGATTGGATTTCAATGCTATTGACTTTCGTTCCTTAAACTTTTGATCTTAATTTTTTTTAAATAGTACCCCTTTAAATTTTTTATTTTTTATTTTTGATAATTACCAGTTTTTAGATAGGATGGTAGACTGCCTTACAGCCTTGATGATACTTGTTTTTATCCTTTCCAGTATGGCACCCATGACCCGAGCCCGTCGCCTGAGAGCAGCTGCAGCTACTGAGAGTGTGCTCCTCCTATTGTTTAGGAGGTAGTGATCCCTCTATCTGATCAGGGGGGTGGCACCTCCTGCCATTGAGGAGATGGTGGTAGCCTCGCCAGAGAGTCTTCCTTCATCTCTTGTCGTTCAGGAGAGAGCTGCGGATTTGCCTGAGACCGAGAGCCTCTCCCTACCCCTTATATTCTACACTGTAGCACCCGGAGGTTTGTTACTTGACGCAGCCCAGGTGTTTGGATATTTCTAAGAAATGTTGATGGAGTCAAAGAGAGTTCATGATGAGGCCATGAGGGAGCAATACCAGAGGTTGCTACGTCTGCGGGACTCTGTGCTTCCAGGAGGAGAGCCTAGCTCCAAGAGGGCGAGGAGCAGTACCCAGTCCTACCCAGAGTTTGAGGAGTACCCATATATCCAGCCTATATCATCATACCCAGCCCAGTCTCCTGTCCAGCAGAGGCCAGCTGAGCCAGAGCCTATATGTACCTACTGTAAGAAGTCTGGGCACAAGTGGAACTCCTGTAGAAAGAGACTAGGATTGTGCCTATTCTGTGGGTCAGCTGCGCACTGGATGCAGCATTGTCCTGATATACCTGCCCCAACCAGGCCCTGCTTCCAGGAGGGAGTTCTAGTTCTCAGACCTAGCTGGAGGTGAGTTTTGACCTAACCTTAGTATCCCTTTTTGAGAATATTTGATGCATCCCTTGCTTGTATATTTTGATACCTTGTGATTGCCTAGTACTGTAGCATGGTTGGTGTAACTAGATGAGACCCCAGACTGATATTACATGCCATGACCCCATAGGTTACACTTTCCAACTGTATGATTTAAATAGGTTTCTGAGACTATGATTGCTGGGGGCTTAACCTAGAAGGGGTGCGATCATCTTAATTTCGAGGACGAAATTTTTATAAGGTGGATAGGATTGTAACACCCAGTTTTCCAAATGAGGGTAATTTTGAAATTTTGTAATTATAATTATTATCTATTGATATTTATTTCATAATATGATTTTTGGTGATTTTTAATATATTTGATTTGGTGCTATATTGACTTTGACTAGTATTGACTTAGGAGACTGTCCTAGAGGCTAACCTAGGTCATGACTACTTGGTTAGGTTATGAAACCCTAGCTTGACCTAAGTTAGTGGAATCAAACCCATTAGAATTATTTTGGGAAAATTAGGAATTTATTTGAATATAAAATGGCTTGTGATTTCACAAGTCATGATTATGACTTAAAGCCTTAGAGGCCCAACCCAACCTAGTACAACCCTAACCCTAGTCCAACAGCCCATAGCCGGCCACATATAGGTCTTCCCACCTATTTAATCCCCTCCTAGAAATTAGGGCTAGCCTCCATTAGGAATTTTCCAAGTTTGAGAATATGTGAGTCTCCATCTTCATTAAATCCTAGAAATTCATATTTAACTCCTTTTTCCCCAAACCAATTTTATTAGGTTCTAATTTTTTTGTTCTTGCTGTTTATGTAAGAATACTTCAGAGTTTGGACAATTGGGAGAAGTTTGGCTATCAAGAGGAACACCCCTCTTTGGAGTTTTATTGAAAATTTGACACCTATAGGTAACTCCTTCAAAACCTATTGTAATTGCTGTTATTATTGAATTCTAACCTAGATCTAGGTGTCCCCTAGCTAACCCTAGATTTCTGTAGGATTTCGTGTCTTATTCGTGCCCCATTTGGACACGTATCAGTCCTATTATAAAGTGTTTGATGAAATGCCCCAATGGGCATTTCGAACTGTTTTTAGGAAAATTTCTGAATAGGAAATTAGGTTTTAACCTTGCTTATAGGTTTCTAGTGTCCTGGTATGGTTTTCGTGTCATGTCATATCGGATTGTGCACACGGACACACGGTTGCACGCGTGCGCGCAGGCAGGTTGCTTGCCCTGCTACTCGGGTCTGTTTTCGAGTTGGACACGCCACTTCGACACATAATACTTGACACACACGAAGGGGCGACCACTGACACCACGTGTGTCAAGTGACACGACCCCTCGTGTCGTGTCGGACACGGTGTCGCGAGTGCATGGGAAGTGCACTGTGCGTGCACAGAACTGAGTTTGGTTCTCTGTTTGTTTACTATTTTAAATGTTTTAGATGGTGTTTTAAATTGATAAATTAGATCCTAATTATGATCTATAATCTATATTAGATTAGTTTACATGTTAGCTTAGGTTTTGTAGTGTGAAAATTGGATTTTCGATATTGGGTGGACTGATGAATATTGACTGATACTAGTGCAATCTCCAAACCTGAGTTTTCATTCCTATTATAACTAAAATATGATGTTTAAATTACATGTTAGATTCAAGTACCCCTGTGTTAGTCCCTGTTAGTTGATCCCTCATGATAGATTAGGTATGTTTGTAAGATGGGATTTCAACATGTAAATCCTAAACTTTTCAATCCTTTCTTAACTGAAATTTATTTCTAAATGTTAGATTCCAATTCCTATTTTAAACTGAATCCTTGATGATTAATTGACTTGTTAGATTCAACTACATGTGTAATAGGACCTGCTAGATTGGTTTTACATATTAGTTTAGGTTTTATGTCCAGGATATGGATTTTGACATGTGGGTTGGGCTGTTTGAGAGTTAACTGATATTGTCTGATACACATTGCATTTCAGTATTTCCTAACTTTTGAAATCCTATTTTGAAGTAGTGTTTCACTGTTAAATGTTTTCCACAATAACTGTTATTCATGTTAGCTAGGTAATTACTTTCGAATTTGGCTTTTGGATTGAGAATAGAATATTAGACAATTGGTTAGATTTCGAATTTACTGATAACTGAGAATTGATTCTCTAGAACACCTGTACTGATCTCATTTTTCCTGAACTGATTTATGCCTGAGTTTTATTCTTCTTTAACTGAACTGAATTCCTATTTTCCAGGATTTCCTTCACTGTCATGTGTTTCTAGGATTTACCTAACAACTAATTCAGGATTATGCACTGCTATATTAATCACTGTTAATCCTGAACTGCCATTCCTATCAATGATTTTCCTATTCACTATTCCCTTCCAAACCTGAGAATTGGTTTGCTTTCCTACTTCTTAAACTAAATTGAAAGACCTATTAATGAGAATTCTCATGCAAGTATTAGTGTCTTAAGTTGAATTTGAAGGATTGAATCCTTCCTTAACTAGATTGGTCACATATATCAACTGATTTGTTTCATGTACTGTCAATCGATTTTCATTTCCTTTCCTCACTGATTCCAGGTTTACACACACCATGTCACTGATACATTTTCCAGTTTTTCACATTTTGAACTGCCACTGTTTCCAAGTTAGAACATGTACATTGTTCACGGTTTTTCCCTACACTCACCACACACATGTATTCCCTGAATTCTCTTTGTATTCACTGTTATGTACTTCACTGATTTCAGTTGCCATGCCACACCCTTGACACAGGAATCACTTCACTGTTTGTGTCCAGGATATCACCCTCACACCCTTCATTCCTGTTTTCCTACAACTCTCACACACACTAAGCACAGAACCCTCTAGCCTAACACACACACATGAGCACTAGTGTTTTCCCTACACATGTATATATGTATATATACATGTATATATATTTGAGATGTATATTCATATATGTATCCTATTTTATGTGAGTACTATATATATATTTGACATATAATGTATGTGTGATATGGATATAGGTAGCCTATATGCTAGTTTATTCTATATTATATTATATAGCCATATCAATATATGTATTTCTATATTAGATTATAATATATCAATATGTGTTGTAATTTAGATTTGAATATTGTCATGTGTTATGTAATATAGATTATAGGCATGGTATAGCCTATAGCCTAGGCTCTTAGCCTATAGGTGTATCTGTGTGTCAGTATAGAGTCTAGATAGACTTGTGTAGCCTTGTTAGACCTAGAATAGACTAGTATAGACTTGTTTGACTTAGGTTTGACTTGGTTGACCTAGTTTGACTCTTAGGGTTGACCAGAGTTGACCAAGAGTTGACTTTGGCCTAGATTGACCTAGATTCATGTAAAATGTATTGTAGTGCATCTTATTACCATTCTGGACTTGTTGTGACTTGTGCTGTTTTAATAGGAGCCAGACACCACTCCTCGGACAGTACTTTCATCTTGGACATTCAGATAGCAGGCGAGTACATTCTCTGATCATTTCATATCCTGCTTAGAATTATTTTTCTGCATTAAATTACTTTACTTGATACTGTCACGTTGGTCACACAGATTAGTACTATATAGATCCCTTCTTGAGATGTTATCCCTTCAGGGAGCATCGGGTACTACATGTTCTGTGCGTTTCACTTACATGGCGTATCACTATGCTTCATTGGTTCATTAATCACTTGTGACATATACTCTTATGATCACAGAGTCTTCCTTGAATCCTTATCCCATTTATTGGGTTTCCCAGAATCCCCATTTATGGGACTTCCATGTACCACCCTTCGGGGGCCTTTGTATGGAATCATAACATAACCTGGTTGGATCCTTGTGTATTGATTGGGGGTACGGGGGAGTAGAAGTAGACATGTGAATATTATCCAAGTAGTGTAGCATCAGAATCTTTCCATAGTATAGCATCAGAATCTCCTATGCCATTTACATGTCTATATTGTACTCTGACTCACTAGTCATTGTTAGTCTCTATTTATAGTAGATATTTCTATTACAGCTCTCTCTCTGTTTACATACTGTACTTCCTTCAGTATCTATATCTTACTTTACTGCATGATTATATTTTCTAACCTGCTATGAACTGTTGAGATGTATTGTGCTCGCTCCTGTCCAGACTGGACCTGTTGAAAATATTACAGAGTACGAGGAGGAGGCCTGTGTGGATACCTTCTACGGGACAGCTCTAGCTGAGGACATTACCCCTATTTCCTAGACTAGCTTAGTTAGTCCTTATCTTACTTATGTTGTCTTGAGACTAGTAATTAGACTCTATTTCTGTCCTTGAAATCTGGGTTGTATATTCTTTCATATTCAGTAGCTGAGACCTTGTACTCTGAATATCTGCTGAGATGTTATCTTAGACTATTTGATCATCTGTATTTTCTTTGAGTTCTATATCATATCGTGCTTCTTCTTCCTTAGTTGTGATTGAGTTTATTTTCTGCTATGTCACCCCCATTCGGGGAGTATAAACTGCTTAGCTTTATATTGTTAGATGTTGTGACCTAGGACAGCGTTCTACCGCCGACACTACGGCGTAGGCTGGGCGTTGTTACGTTCTCGTACCATCACAGTGGGTGCGGGTCGTGACAAGAGGTGTGTCCTAAATAATTTACTTTGTGTCGGAGCCGTGTCGGAGGATTTTGTATTGGGATCCATCTCCCAATAGGTACAAACTATCCTCTATTCCTATTTCTTCATCATGTAGAATAGCTTTGATCAAGTAGGATTGATCCCTATGGTTGTGTCCCTATTTGTGTCAAGTTTGAGTCCATTTGGTGTGTCCTAGGAAGAGTTATGATTTGTGCTTGTGTCTTAGTGTTTTTTCCCCAAGTTGGACACCCCAAGAATATTTAGATTGTATCTAAGTGGTTTAGACACTTTAAATTTCAGATTTTGTATTTATATATGTGTGTGTGTGTGTCTAAATATATATATGTGTGTGTGTGGGCTTATATATATATATATATATATATATATATATATATATATATATATATATAGAGAGAGAGAGAGAGAGAGAGAGAGATGGGGGAAATGGGATGTGGAGAGTTTGTATTAGTATGTGTGTGTGTATATATATATATATATAGAAAAGGGGGAAAGAGTTAGAATGAGTTTGTATTGGTGTTTATATATATATATATATATATATATATATATATATATATATATATATATATATATATATATATGAGGAAAATGTACCTAAGGTCGACCTTAGGTAAGTTACCTAAGGTCGACCTCATTTTCCTCACTTTACAATATTTTTTTCTTGAATTTTTTTATGGGATTCATCTACACCTTATTGATTGGCAACATACCAAATTTCAAGAAAAAATAATATTGTTTAGCCCCCTATCAATAAGGTGTAAAATCGACGGTGTAGCAGCAAAGTTTTAGACCGTCGATTTTGCAAGGGATAGATAGGGGGCTAAACAATATTATTTTTTCTTGAAATTTGGTATGTTGCCAATCAATAAGGTGTAGATGAATCCCATAAAAAAATTCAAGAAAAAAATGTTGTAAAGTGAGGAAAATGAGGTCGACCTTAGGTAACTTACCTAAGGTCGACCTTAGGTACATTTTCCTCTATATATATATATATATATATATATATATATATATATATATATATATATATATATATATATATATATATATATTTCTTTTTTCTTTTTAAAAAAAACAAAGCCGGTGGACGACTCCACCCGACCTTGGCCCGGAGGCCGTGGCCACCGCCACCCAGCCACCTCCGTGGGAGGGAGGGCTCGAACTCGGCCCTCACCCCCGGTGCACGGTGGTGTTACCAGTACACCATGACTCTATGTGCATATATATATATATATATATATATATATATATATATATATATATATATATATATATATATATATGTGGTGTGATATATATATATAGAGTGAGATAGAGGAGAAGATTAGAGATTAGAAGAAGGGATAATAGAGGGGAGAATAGAAGGAGAAGGAGAAGGAGATGAAGGGCAAATAGCAGCAGCAGTAGGGGGACTAGGGGCTGCTTCCCCCCCTCCCTTTGCAACACAGCAGCAGCAGCAGCAGCTTAGGCAGCAATGGCAGCCCCCATGACCCATTTGACCCCCCACAAACCCCCATATATATACCTATATATATATATATATATATATATATATATATATATATATATATATATATATATATATATATATATATATACACACCTATATACCCTATATTAATAACCATTTAACCCTCTAAAATAACCCCCCCCCCCCCAAATAGTCCTATGTGTATGTGTGAGAGTGAGTTTTGTGGGGTCTTAAGAGTGAGTGTGAGTGTTTGTGTGAGGGTGAATGAAAGGGTTAAATGAGATACCATTCTCCCCATGCAGGTCTCCGAGTTAGAATCGCAACTAATACTATTTTTTTGTAGTGGTGCTCGACTTAGAGTGCTGCTACGAGCCTGCTATTAGAAATTTGGTCATAGTTATTACTACTAGAATTTCTCAATCACACCTAGGAAAATTTCCGATCTTTCGATTATCATGATGACTCTCCTTGTATTAAAATTAACTGTCCTTCTTTGATAATATCTTCTCATGTGCCATATTGATCTCTTTGTTTCAATTCGTCTCCAGGATGACGAAGACGCACCCGCAGGCCACTGGATCTAGTAGCTTGCACGAGAGATCCGACCAGGCTGATGAGGAAGTTCAGAAGACTGCCCCCAGTGTTTTCATTATCCCGGAGGCCGTGGCAGTTACGCAGGGATGTCTACCACCTCCACCCCAGAGGGTTTCGGTCGTCGTTCCAGAGATGCTACCGCTACCACCTCCGATACCGACGAATACACACCATATGTTCCTTCTCCTTCAGCAGATAATGGAGACTCAGCGAGCCCAGGCAGAGGCGTCGCAGCGCCAGACGGAGGCATCACACCGCCAGACTGAGATGCTGAGGCAGAGCATGGAGAACTCGTATCAGCTTGCACTGACAGCCGTGGAGAGAGTGGGCATCGGGTACACTTGTAACACCCAATTTCTAAAATAAGGGTAATTTTAAAATTTTGTATTTTAATTTCATTAATTATGATATTTAAATAATAATATGATTTTTGGTAATTTTTAATCATTTTAAAACTATTTAAAACTTATGATTTTGGTGTTTGCTAGTGAAACCGTAGAGACTGTCTACCCTAGAACCTAGCCATGTGATTAGGGTACTTCATTATTTTAGCTTGAGGGTATTTTGGTCATTTTGAATTAATTGAATTTAATATATATTTATTTGGAATTTAATATAATTAATGTGATGGTGTGATTTTAATATCATTTAATTGATTTCCTTGTGTTGTGTTTAGCCTAACCTAGATTGACCTAACCTAGATTAGTCATACCTAGGCATAGCTAGCTATGGTAAGTGTTGGTTAGTGTTAGTTAGGAATTATTAGCCTTGGTGAAGTCATGACTAGATAGAATAACTAGGTCACAACTTGGCTAGAATGAAACCTAGGTTTGAGGACCATTGATTTAGCTAGATTGATTAGTGGCCATTGGTCACCCCAAAACCCTAGCCTTACATACATGGCCGGCCACTAGGGCTACTCCTATAAAATCCCTCCCAAAAATATTGCCTCCTTTTGTCCATCTCTTCATTTCTCAAGAACAAGGTTAGCCTCCATTGAAACTTCTTCATATTTTATTCAATATTAATTCTTTTTCATCCAAACTTCTTCCATGGTGTTCTAATTTGAGGTTCCTTACTGTTCATGGAGGTTAACTACGGTTTGGAGACAATTTGGAGCTTTTGGCCATCAAGGAGAACACCCCCCATTTGAAGCTTTTTTTATGCAAATTGCACATATAAGTAAATCCCTATTCCCTCCACCAAATTTCGTTTTCCTTGCATGGATAGGAAGTCCTAGGTGTCCCCTAGCTGTAGGTA
Source organism: Iris pallida (assembly GCA_029216955.1). Taxonomy (NCBI): domain Eukaryota; kingdom Viridiplantae; phylum Streptophyta; class Magnoliopsida; order Asparagales; family Iridaceae; genus Iris; species Iris pallida. Next base: position 40,167 of record JANAVB010044068.1, read on the forward strand.
TTGGTTTCGTGTTGAGTCGTGTCCATTTCGTGTCCGTATCGGACACGAATCAGTGTTAGGGTGCATGTGTTCGATGAAATGCTTGAGTGAATAAATTCTTCTTATTTTTAAATTCTATTTGAATAGATTTCTAGCCCTTGATGTGTGCTTTCGAACCCCCAAGCTATGAGCTCATATCGAGCTGTGTCCGTGTCCAAAATGGACACGAACTCGCTGCACGAGACACGGCGCACAGTGCCCTGCTCACGCACCCCTCGTGCTCGCTGCACACGCCACATAGACAGCTGCAATTTGGCGTGAGGAAGGGGGCAGTGACTGCGAGTGCACCCCTCGAGTTTGACACGAAATTGTGTCGTGTCGAGGGAGCACGGACACGCGCATTGGGATTGCACTGCGCTGTATCAGTCGGGAAATCGCGTCTGATACGCTCTATTCACTTAGACACGACACGTCCCCGACCCGATTCAGGATGATGACACCCTAGACCTATCCCTGGCGAACACGTGGACACAAGCACATGGCCAATGGAGCACCGTGTCGTGTCTACGACCTCATGTTCTGCCTGCACGACACTGCACTGCACGTGGACTGATACACTGGGTTTTTCTATGTTTGGACACTTCGTGTCCAGTTTCCTGGACACGAATGGACCCCCCAGACACGTGTACACATGGGGGACACGTCCATATGCCTGATTGTGTGTTTTCTTAGGATTTTGGTTTTCGAATGGGGATTCCCTAAATCTCTGATACACAGTTTTCTTAAATGGAATCCCTGAGTTTAAGTTATATTTAAAACTTTTGCTAATGATCAAATTCCATGTTTAAATTCACTTACACATGTATTATTTCACTGTTAATCTTAGTTGATAGGTTGTGATTTGCATGGATATTTAGTTTTTGAAATTGGCATTTAGTTAGATTAAACTGTCAAGTGACTGATACATGTATCAGGACTTATGATCTTGAACTTTTCATTCTCTGTTTAAATCGAATTCTGGTATTTAAAGTTGACATGTTAGATTCATACATATGTACTAAATACTGCTGGATAGGATTGGCATGATAGATTAGGTTTTGTGATCAAGAAATGGGATTTCGGATGTGGGTTAGGACTGGACTGATACACAGTCCTGAAAATACATTCTGAAACTTCACTCCTATTTTTAAACTGTCATTTCCTTCTTGAACACTGAGTTGATTTCCTTTTAAAACAAACTTGAATGTTGTCGGCAAATGGTTTCAATAGGATGTTAAATTCGAATGGGGGAAATTGCTTATCAAGTTAACTGAAATTCTGAGTTCCTATTTGTGTTCCCTGTTGGTTAGCTTCATGGATGACTGAATGCACACACAAATGTTTGATACAACCACACACCAGTGTTAGCACACTGGTTCCTAAATTGGTTTCCTTTCTCCATTTTCAAACTAAATTGGTTTCCTTTCCTTATAATCTAAGTATTGATTTCATGATTTGGGTTTTTGAAATTGGTTTAGGATTGTTGAACTAATTGTGTTAACTGTCTTGGTTCTCAGAAATCCTGAGGACATATAGGCACTGTCATTTTTGTTTGAATTTCTGTGAACCAAATGATTCTTTCCACCTTAATTATTCACACATTGATGAATCTGAGAACACTGAATTATTGGTTGTGTGTGTTTAAATCGAATATTAGATTGATAGTGTTAAACATGTGTTTAAGTCTGCATTCATGTTATATATATGAGATACTTGGGACTTGGTTTTTGTAAATTTACTTGTGAGTTGAGATATTAGACAATGTGGATACTGCCATGTTCTAAATTCTTCAGAGTTTAAAAGTCCTTAAACTGTAAGTTAATGATAACTATTGTTTAAGTTTGATAATTAGAAATGATATATATATATATATATATATATATATATATATATATATATATATATATATATATATATATATATATATATATATATATATATATATATACAAGCTATAAGTTGAATACATGAGGATTGGGTTGGATTGTTATAACTGTCAAGTCGATTGGTTTAAAAATTGCTTTAACTGTCAATTTCCAGGTTTGGGACTATTTTCCTAACTGTATTAGGTTGCAAATCCAAACACACACACACATGACAATGCACAAGTTCCTATCACACAAAGTCTTCTAACTGAAAACTGAGAAGTAACCCCTGTACATGACACACACACACACATTCTATACTATACATATGCCATGCTTATTAGTATAATCCCTATATGCTAGTTGATGTTCACATGTTACACTATTGAGATGTTAACCCTTAACCCCTTTATTTGAAATGTTAGTTAAATTCAGTATTTGGCAATACATGAGCTGTATGCATAGGTGATGTTGGTCAAATTTCAGATTTCATATATGTGAACTAACTGCCATGTTAACCCTCCTTCTCTACATACTTGCTATATATGTATATAGATATAGGTAGAGCTATATATGCATGTTCTATGATGTATATGGCTAACTTAACCAATTCTATTTCTAATACATATGTAGATGAGTGTATATACCTTGTTGGCCATGCATGTTAGGGACAAATTGGGTATGTATGGTAGATGGTTAACAAATGTGCCATATGTAGTATAACTCATAGCTAGTATCTTGATACCCCCTCTCATGTACACCTCCATGTTCACACACACATAGCCTTACATGCTAGTTCCCTCTCTAACTTTTTCTTATGGTATAATGTTGTAAATATATGAAATCCTATATACTTATAGCCATATATAAATTCCATGATAAATAGCTAAATGAAAATTTGCCTTGATGGGTGGCTTGTGTTGGCTTGTATATCCTTGTGATTGGTGTGTGATTGCTAGATTAGGCTTGGTTAGGCCTAGTAGACTTGTTAGACTTGTTGGGCTAGGACTTGACCTAGTTGACCTAGTTTGACTAGTGTAGTTGACTGGAGTTGACCAAGTGTTGACTTTAGTCTAGTTTGACCTAGACAGCATGCAGATGCATTGTAGATTATATTTATCATTCCCTGTGTACATCTTGACTTGTGTTGCTCTAACTAGGAGTCAGGTACCTCATCTCGGGCAGTACATTTACTTCAGACATTCAGACACGAGGCGAGTACATTCTCTGATAGTTCTCTCATTTATTTGTCAATTACTGTACTTCAGTTCTAGTTAGCTGGATGTGATTCTCTGTTACAAACACGTATTGTTATTACTGAATCCATGTATACGACACACATACTTACTCGTCTTACCTCTATTATTCGAATTACCATACGAATCACTATTCGAACCACCTATTCGTATCTTCATGTGCTGGTTGGACTTGTATTCGATTGATGTGTCGGATTTTGGATTCATTTGTATTAGATGGACGGGGAAATACTTGATTAGACATGTGAACATTTCCACTATTCGAACCATCCCCTGTGAATGATATTCGAACGATAGTCATCTCTCACCTGATCAGTGCGTGATGTGCCGGATTTACCTATAGCCGTTTACATGTCTATCTAAGTATTTTAAAACACACTTGGAGAATTTATTCGAATCATTGTTAGATCATCATATGAATCACTATTCGAATCACCTTATTCGTATCACCTTATTCGAATCACCTTATTAGAACAATGATTATAATCACATTCGACTCATCTTGTATTAGACTCACATTGGGATTACACTCGACTTATAGTGTACTGTCTGAACTCATCATGTTACTCTAGTTCAGCTAGATCTTATTTTACAGTCTTCATTGCTATGTTTCTCTTCTTGTTTAGTTACCTTACTTTCCTTGTACCTTAACTGCTTCTCTATACCATCACCTGTATATAAACTACCATGTTCATCAATAAAACTGTCTATAACTGCTTTATAGTTCTCTGTCATTTACTTGAGATTTCTTGATGAATTGTACTCGTTCCCGTCCTGACTGGACCTGTTGAAAATTTTACAGAGGATGATGAGGAACCCTGCACCCCTTACTTTGGAGCTTGCCTAGATGACACTCGCGATATGGACCCCTGGGGAGGTTCAAGCAGCTGCTGAGGATGATACCCCTTGTACAGTATAGATAGCTTAGACTGTTCTTTTCATGTTTAGCTGTTGTCCTAGTTTTCAGAGTTGTATATTTTAGAGATGTTGAGACTTGTTATTTCTTTTCTGTTGTACCTCAGTTGAGGATTTCTTATCTATTTCATCGTGCTACATTCTACCTTAGATTGTGATTGAGTTGTACCTCTGTGTTGGCCTCACTCCTTTTGGAGAGTATATTCATATTATGTAGTTATAGTTCATGACCTAGAACAACGTTCTACCGCCGACACTGCGGCGTAGGCTGGGCGCTGTTACGTACTCGTACCTTCACGGTGGGTGCGGGACGTGACAACGGTACAGGGCCCTACCGGCCAGCAGCAGTCTAGGCCAGGGACAGTATTAGATTTTAGGAAGATGAGCTCCATGGACTTCACGGGCACGGAGGGCATCCTTTATGCAGACGATTGGCTAGAGGACGTGTAGCGGAGTATGGAGCTGGCAAAGCTTCCGAGAGGACTTTGGGTTTCAGCCGCAGCCAGCCGATTCTTCGATATCGTGCTGACATGGTACCGCACGGATCCTTGTGCGTCGGTGAGAGGGATGTCATGGGTGTACTTTCGGAGGCTCTTCAAGGAGAAGTTCTTCCCGGACGTGGCTCTCACAGCGTTGGAGGGCCAGTTTGTGGGTCTAGTGCAGGGGAACTCGTCGGTGGACGAGTATGCAGCAGAGTTCTTCCGCCTTAGCAGGTTCGCTCCCGATCTGATGCAGGATAAGGGACAGAAGGCTCATAAGTTCCGTAGGGGACTTATTCATGCAGTGCTTACCCGCACCTCGGGTCGCCGTGATGCGACGTTCGATCAGATATTGATGGACACGCAGATTGCAGAGGAGGACTTCGGCCTCAAGCCGAAGAGGACCGGTGATACCATGGGGGCGAGTTCCAGTGCGGGACCGGCCAAGCGCCCCCACATTCAACATCAGCAGAGGCCATTTCAGCAGCAGCATCAGGCACCAGCACGTGCCCATCAGCAGCAGGGTCAGGGCCAGAGGAAGTCCCAGCAGTGTGCTTTCTGCGGAAAGACGGGGCACAGCAGAGACGTATGCAGGAGGAGGAGGTTAGGCGCTTGCCTATTCTGCGGAGGGACTGACCACCAGCTGAAGGGCTACCCTGTTCGAGCAGCCAAGGGAGGCCAGGACAGGGCACTGACGGGACCGACAGTTCGGCCGAAGGGTCAGCCACTCCAGACACAGCAGCAGAAGTTTGTCCAGCATCAGAGGGCACCCGAGGGCAGAGCCTTTGCACTAGCAGTGGAGGAGTTTGAGCCCGAGTCAGATGTTGTGGCAGGTCATGTTCTCCTCGATTCCTTTCTTGCTTTTTCCTTGTTTGATTCTGGTGCCACGTACAGTTTTGTGTCTATTTTTTTGCTCTTAGACACAACAACATTGCTGAAATTTTGGGTATGACTTGCAAGATTATGATTGGGGGAGGCATTATCCTGGTTAATAATATTGGCAAGGGGCGGAGAGTTACCCTGGGAGGCCGGGAATTGAGTGCGTGTCTGCTCGTAATGCCCCTTCCGAGGTACGATATGGTGCTCGGTATGGATTGGTTGAGCAGGCACCATGCTAGTATAGATTGTAGAGGAGGTAGAGTTCTTTTTAGGCCACTGGAAGAGCCAGAGATCGAGTTTGCTCGAGGAGCAGCGGAGCCGGAGGCTAGATTCTGTGGAGCTTTGTTGGCGGGACAGGACTTGCCACATCCGTTGATAACTGAGTTCTCGGATGTCTTTCCCGAGGAGTTACTGGGGATGCCGCCAGACAGGGATGTTGAGTTCTCTATAGACTTGGTACCGGGAGCCGAGCCTATTTCACAGCACGTCTATAGGGTCAACAACAGCGAGTTGATAGAGCTGAAGAAGCAAGTCGACGAATTGCAGGACAAGGGGTTTATCAGATCCAGTTCTTCGTCGTGGGGAGCGCCAGTCCTGTTTGTGCCGAAGAAGGATGGTACGGCCCGTATTTGTACTGATTACCGGGCGCTCAACAACCTCACTATCAAGAATAGATACCCTTTGCCGAGGAGCGACGATTTGTTCGATCAGCTGAGTGGGACGAAGGTATTTTCGAAGATAGACTTGAGGTCCGGGTATCACCAGCTGAAGGTAAAGCGGCATGACATTCCGAAGACGGAATTTCGGACTCGGTACGGCCAATACGAGTTTACAGTGATGCCATTTGGGTTGACCAACGCTCTAGTGGTGTTCATGAACTTGATGAACAAGGTATTCCATCAGTACCTTGACAAGTTCGTGGTGGTCTTCATAGATGATATCTTGATCTATTCGAAGATGCAGGAGGAGCACGAGGAGCATCTGAGAGTTGTGTTAGAGACTCTGAGGAGGGAGCAACTCTACGGGAAGCTTTCGAAGTGCGAGTTCTTCTTGGACCAGGTCGAGTTCTTAGGTCATGTTGTGACCGAGCACGGGATCTCAGTGGACCAGAAGAAGATTTCAGCAGTTGAGTCTTGGTCTACGCCCAGTTCAGTTGTCGAGGTTCGGAGCTTTCTGGGTTTGGCTGGCTATTATCAGAAGTTCGTCCAGGACTTCTCGCGGATTGCAGAGCCGATGACTAGACTCACCAGGAAGGACGTGGAGTTCGTCTGGACTGATGAATGTCAGGCTGCATTCGATAAGCTGAAGAAGAGATTGACCTCAGCTTCGATCTTGACTTTGCCATCTGGGTCAGTTGGTTTCTCGATCTACAGCGATGCTTCAGGGAAGGGCTTGGGTTGTGTTCTTCAGCAGCACGGGAAGGTGATTGCTTATGCATCTAAACAGTTACGTCCTCATGAGAAGAACTATCCTACTCATGATCTGGAGTTGGTCGCGGTTAGTTTTGCTTTGAAGTTATGAAAGCATTATCTGTACGGAGAGCGAGTTGAGATCTTCACAGATCACAAGAGCTTGAAGTACGTGTTCACTCAGAAGGAGCTGAACATGCGGCAGAGACGGTGGTTAGAGTTGATGAAGGAGTTCGATATATCACGGCAGTACCATCCGAGGAAGGCCAATATAGTTGCAGATGCCTTGAGCAGGTATCCAGTAGTTATGTTCTTGACGACAGATCATCAACTTTTGGCCGACCTGGATAGTTTGGGTATCGAGGTCATCGTTCCGGGCGTAGAGATCCAGCTGTGGGGTTTGCAGATTCAGTCTGAGCTGATGGATAGAGTCAGGTCAGCGCAGTATGATGTTGCCCTGAGGAGCATCAGGGAGCAGGTACGGACGGGTTTGCTCGACGATTTCTCTTTAGCCGAAGATGGTTCATTGCGTCACGGTACTAGGCTGTGTGTTCCGTATAGAGAGTTTCGGAAGGAGGTTCTTCAGGAAGCGCATCGCTCTCAGTATTCTATGCATCCTGGAGCCAACAAAATGTATAGGGACCTGCGAGAGCACGTATGGTGGTATGGCATGAAGCGCGAGGTAGCTCAGTTTGTATCTCGTTGCCTTGTATGTCAGCAGGTGAAGGCCGAGAGACAGAGACCAGGTGGATTACTACAGCCGCTACCCATTCCCGAGTGGAAGTGGGAGCACATCACCATGGACTTTGTATCTGGACTTCCACGATCGCCAGGAGGAAAAGACGCGGCTTGGGTCATCGTTGATAGATTGACCAAATCGGCCCACTTTTTGCCTTTCAAGGTGGGTTTGTCTACGGAGAGGCTGGCAGAGCTGTACGTTCGTCAGATCGTGAGATTGCACGGAGTTCCGGTGAGCATAGTCTCTGATCGGGATAGTCGTTTCACTTTCCACTTTTGGAGGAGTTTGCATACTAGCATGGGCACCAAGCTCAAGTTTAGTACCGATTATCACCCCCAGACAGACGGGCAGTCAGAGAGGACTATTCAGATGTTGGAGGATATGCTTCGCACATGTGTGTTAGATCTCGGGGGTTCTTGGGAGGACCATCTTTACCTGGTAGGGTTTGCTTACAACAACTGCTACCAGGCCAATATAGAGATGTCTCCTTTCGAGGCTCTATATGGACGGAGATGCCGTACTCCTTTGTCTTGGGACGATGTCGGCGAGAGGGTGCTTCTTGGGCCGGAGATGGTTGTGGATGCGGCCGAGAAGGTCAGGTTGATTAGAGACAGACTTCGGGTGGCTCATGATAGGCAGCGGCATTGGACCGATAGTCACCGGAGACCGTTAGAGTTCGAGGTTAGTTTCAATTTCCTGTCGTGTTTGTTTGTGATTGTTTGTTTAGTTATGTGCTGAGTTTTGTCATATGTCCAGGCTGGCGACATGGTGTTTCTGAGGATATCCCCGACACGTGGCACGATTCGCTTTGGCAGAGGTGGGAAGCTTAGTCCGCGCTACATCGGACCTTTCACCATCATAGAGAGGATCGGTACAGTAGCCTACCGACTGGACTTGCCGTCTACGCTCGAGGGAGTGCACAACGTGTTCCATGTATCTCAGCTGAGGTAGTACGTGGCAGATCCTAGCCATGTATTGGACCATTCAGCGATACAGGTGGGACCTACTCTCAGCTATCCAGAACAGCTAGTGGAGATTCTGGATCACAGGGAGAAGGTGCTCCGGAACCGGATCATACCCTTGGTTCGTGTTGCATGGAGACATCACTCTTCAGGTGAGTCTACTTGGGAGAGGGAGGACGACATGCGGGAGCGCTTTCCTTATCTTTTTGAGCCGTGAGGTATAAGTCAATTTCTTTTTACTTTCTGCTTGTGATTCCTGTGTTGTTGTCTTCAATTTCCAGGACGAATTTTTTTAAGGTGGATAGACTTGTCACCCTCACTTTTCCAAGATAGGGGTAAAATGGTAATTTTCTATTTTTAAATATTTTAGAATTTTTTATTTCATGAATGTTAATATTTAATGATTATAGGAGTCGGGTTCGAATTTTATCTCATTCCGACTTGTTTCGGGATTCCTGAGAATTTTGACTTAAGTTGTGCTTAACACATTAATTAGCCATGGCCCACCAATCTCATCATTTAGGTCTAGGAGTTTGGTCTAATCCCACAAGAGTGGTTAGACCTAATTATGATATTTATTTGGTCATTTCTAACCCCCAAACCCTAATAGCATTTAAACCTCCATAAAGAAAGGAGAGGGGCAAACTTGTAATTATACAAGGGGACAAATATCCCCCTTATATGGCAGCCACCCCCTCCTCCTTTTTACCCGTTCATACTTTAATATTTTCTCCATCTTCTTCTCCAAGTGTTCTTCCAAGAAAAGAAGAGCAAATCTATTGGAATCATCTCCAAATCAAGGTTCCCTTTCCAATATTCTTCCATGAATCTGTCCCTATACCTCAAGTGGTGCTTCTACAAACTTTTGGGAGCAAGAGGAGAAGAGGTGTGTCCTAAACAATTCACTTTGTGTCGAAACCGTGTCGGAGGATTTTGTATTGGGATCCATCTCCCAATAGATACAAACTATCCTCTATTCCTATTTCTTCATCATGTAGAATAGTTTTGACCAAGTAGGATTGATCCCTATGGTTGTGTCCCTATTTGTGTCAAGTTTGAGTCCATTTGGTGTGTCTTAGGAAGAGTTATGATTTGTGCTTGTGTTCTAGTGTTTTTCCCCCAAGTTGGACACCCGAAGAATATTTAGATTGTATCTAAGTGGTTTAGACACTTTAAATTTCAGATTTTGTATTTATATATGTGTGTGTGTGTCTAAATATATATATGTGTGTGTGTGGGCTTTTATATATATATAGAGAGATGGGGGAAATGGGATGTGGAGAGTTTGTATTAGTATGTGTGTGTATATATATATAGAAGAGGGGGAAAGAGTTAGAATGAGTTTGTATTGGTGTGTGTTTATATATATATATATATATATATATATATATATATATATATATATATATATATATATATATAGAGAGAGAGAGAGAGAGAGAGAGTGAGATAGAGGAGAAGATTAGAGATTAGAAGAAGGGAGAATAGATGGAGAAGGAGAAGGAGAGAAGAGAAAATAGCAGCAGCAGTAGGGGGGACTAGGGGCTGCTGCCCCCCCCCCCCCCTTTTGCAACACAGCAGCAGCAACTTAGGCAGCAATGGCAGCCCCCCTCCCCCCCACCCATGACCCATTTGACCCCCCACAAACCCCCATATATATATATATATATATATATATATATATATATATATATATATATATATATATATATATATATATATATATATATACCCTAGGTTAATACCCATATAACCCTCTAAAATAACCCCCCAAAATAGTCCTATGTGTGTGTGAGAGAGTGAGTTTTGTGGGGTCTTGAGAGTGAGTGTGAGTTTTTGTGTGAGGGTGAGTGAAAGGGTTAAATGAGATACGAGTGTCGAAACGTATCCAAATTGAAATAGTACTTAGCTTATATGAAAAAGAGTTTGTGGGTAGACTCCTAAGTTAGAATCGGAGATTGCGTTGAGGTGGGGAGAATGGTATCTCATGATACCATTGAGTATCTTACAACACTCAAGATAATGGGTAATTAAACAGCATGAGTCGTAAGATGGACTGGATGTCCACCTTACCTAAGAAACTTAGTAGGTAATGTTAGTATAGGTTAGTATCCTACTACCCTAGGAAGCCGGGAGTGAAACTCCCAAGGGAAAGCTACTTGACCTTAGCATTAGAGTGGTAAGGGTAAATACTATATAAAAGGTAAACGGGTAAATTCAAGATACGGGATGCGGGTTGTCGGTTTAACTTGAAACTTAGGTGTCTTGATAGGTACACCCTACAAATGTCATATTTGAACCAATTTCGACTCCGTTGACCCAGAGTTGACTTTTTGCCCAAAAGTCAACAACGAGTCAACCCTTTGTCTAAAATGGTCCATATACTGAAGAGGACTTGCTCCCCTCTTAGGGAATCCTGCGTCATGACGTGTTATGTCCGGATCCGTATACTGTTCGAAGAATGGGGAATTTTATAGATAGTGTGATCAATACCCACCTTGAGTTACTACTTGTATCATAGCTATACCCTCACCTCACGATGGGTATAGCCTGACCTGTGCTACTACTTGCTCCATAGCTTGCCATCCCGGCCGGGCCGAGTCCACGTACTTGTAGCCGGTCGGCTGGAAGTCTGATCTTGATCCTTACCGATCACATTATGCTATAATATTCGAGGCACATTTTACATTTATTACATCAGTCACATATTACAGTTCAGCTTACTTTTCCTGCATGATTCACCTTGACATGATTTCCAGTTTACATATCTTGTTATACTTACATCTTGATATGTTCATCTTATACTCTGTTATGATTGACTGTTAGAGCATTTGTCATTACTATGAAATTTGTTGCCAGCGTTGTACTCGTTAATTTTTCTGACATGATACCGTTATGATATATCCAGATGACATAGATGCGGACTGTTCTATCCACTATGGGTATGGTCAGGACATAAACTGCGACCAGCTGACACCCTCGGAGCCAGTGGACGACAGTACACCTCTCTAGATCTATTAGATAGGTTTGTCTGGACTGCGATCCAGCTTATGTTAGACTTTTGATACATATGTTATTCGGGACCTTATGTTATGTCTTCGACTCATTTCTGGTTGTGACCTTGCTTTATTTTCGCATTCTATATTCACCATATCTATCTGATATTCGTGCCTATCATTCCTAGTTGTCTTGTGATTGAGTTGAGATTATATACCTCCGTACGGAGATGACATGTCTTATTATATTGTGTCTAGATGCTATACTTTCTAGGAGACCTATACAGCGTTCTACCGCCGATTCTGCGGCGTAGGCTGGACGTAACCGCTTCTCGTGCCCCTAATCAGGGTGCGGGTCGTGACAGAAAATTCCTACGAACTGATCCCAGGTAAGTCCAGGTACTGCTAAATGAGGCTCGATCCTAAACCATGTACGGTCTAAGTTATGCATCTGTACTCCTGCCGCCTCAATCCTCAAGTCCTCTGGAAGTCTAGATAGTCGCATCACTCTCTCCATATCCTCTAGCCACTCATCGGCATAAAGAATACCCTCAGTCCCCAAAAACTCACTAGGAACCATCTTTTTGAAGTGTAAGAAAGATCCCTCTCTAGGATTGGTGGTCTGAATCTGAACAGGTAGTCGAGCTGAAATTTGAATAGGTGGAGGTGGAAACTGTGATGTGGTCGGGAGAACGGTCTGAGAAGGTGGTGGAGGTGGGATAAGAGTCACTAACTTCTCCATGGCAACTAGGGCAACATGCTGCCTCTGAGACTCTAAAAATCCCTGGGCCTGCTCTCTCTGGGCATCTAATATACTCTGAGTCTGCACTCTCCGTGCCTCAAGCAATCCCTGAATCAACTTATATAACTGAGTTCCTCCCATGGAACTAACGAACTGTCGGATGGAAGCTCTCGTACTAGAAGGTGGTGATGCATGAGTGTCAATGGGCTCAGTACCCACAGGCGGGGCAGACGATCCTCTCTCAGTGTTGACCACACTAGGAGTGCGGCCACGCGTCAGATGCTCTTTCTTACCCTTTGCCATTGTTGCAATTGGTAGAAAGTGACATCAGTATCCGTTAGGGTAGTACAACAGGCAGAAAATACAAAGACAAAATAATACTATGAAATCCATAATTGATCCTATGTTGTGAATGAGCATTGCTATTGCCGCAGGCTTCCAATGGTACTCTAATCCTAAGTACCATTAGATAGGAAGACCTGCATGAGCCACCAAAAAAACGTGTCATGTCCCGCGCCCGCAAGATCGAATGCAGATTGTGAGCACGTCCAGCCTACACTGTCATTGACAACGGTAGTCAGCTGTCTAGTACTAGAAATCCCCAAGTGATACGATATCATCTATGCTCAATCACAAGTCTAGTAGACGAAAAACAAGTAATCACACACAATCCAGACCACTGTCTGTTTAGTACATATACATGTCCATATCATCCCGGAGACAAATCCGGCCAAGCTCGAAATAACATACAATAATGATTACATAAATGATTCTATACTAAACCTAAACTAATCTTCCAAGAATCCTCGAGCTGTCCTGCTAATACCTGTTAGTCAACGTTCCAGTCAGGAAAGGAGCAAAGTACATCCCCGCATAATGTAACACAATAATAAATAAAACAGAAAAAAAACAGAAACTGAACCAGAAAAATGCATGAACTATATGAATGCAATCTGCAATACAAGAAACTATGAGAATCAAAATAAAACATGTCACTGAGTCTGACAATGAATCAAGGATGCATGGTAGTAATTAAGTGATTTGAAATACTGTTTTGACATGTGGCCGCCTAAGGTTTAGATTCGGACTGGTCAGGTTAGTACATACGTGCGGTATATGTTAAGCTATGATTTGGAAAAGACTGGTTTAACCACACGTCTAATCGGTATTTTCCCTTTTTCCCATGATTCGGAAACTCAAGCAAGATTCAGAACTTGATTTCATTGATTCTTTATCAAGCAAGATTCAGAACTTGATTCTTTGATTCATGTCAAAATTGATTACTTAGATTCATAATTCAGAAACATGAATCACACAAGTAATGAGATGCAAGAGTCATGAGTCATGCTTTGTGTCAAGATTAGTGTCGCAAGATGAATCATGCTATTTTAGGAAACAAAGCAATTGCATTTATTTAAATATTGGAAACAAAATACGGAGTACTTGCCTTAATTCCAATTTGTCCAAATACTCCTTTAGTCCCAAACCTAGTCATGATACAAATCTCATCATCAAACCTAGTCATGTGTACTTGCTATCTTGAAATGAAATCTATAACTAGCAAAACCTATATAAAGGCTTGATGTAATAGTCCAACTAAGTCCATAACCTAATGTCATAATTCCCTATATGATACTCTCACCAATTTACTCATTCCTCAATTTCTATTCATAATCCTTCTAAGACCCAACACCTCATTATAATCCAAACATAAAACAATCATACATCTGGATGGCCCAACCACAACCCAAATGAACTGCTGTATTCCCTTTCTCTTAGACTCAATTTCAGGCCCAAAGGAGCCTGCCTATTCAATCCAACCGTTACAAAGTAACTGCTATGGATAGGAAATCAAGGTTCCAATACTGAATTGAATTAAATCCCATCTATTAAAATATGCCTAGTCCAGATGCTATGATACAGTAAGCCATATTCAAACCTAACATTCTCCAAAACAAATCGAGCACATAATCAAACCTAAACTTCACAGCAATTTGAATACTCAACCACCTAATGGTCAGAACATTCAAAATACTATACATACAACATAACCATTTCCTATTCCTGCATATTTTTGAACACTGATGCACGGCTTTTGGATCTCGAATACAAGAACTAATCCATAACCGAACTCCTCCAAACTCGTGTTCGTGTCCTCACGACACCACCACAAATTTCCAACACATCATTCCATCAATTGAACCACAGAAGATAGAAGGGAAAATGAAGGGAGATACCGGTACTGAACTACTTCGAAGGAATCTAGGTGTCAACTCGCCTCCGTGTCCGATACGGCGTCCCCGTATCCAGGATCAAATAGAAGGCTAGTTTAGGCAATTCGTCGAACAGATATCGTGCAAGAGAAAGGAAATCAATCATTAATCAATGCTTGAAATGCTAACGGGAAAATTTGCACAGAACATCCAAAATCACTTACAATTCGCTCTCGATCACCACCAAAGAATACGAATCTATCAATCAAAACAAATTCCCAACTGAATCCACAGATCTGGACCGATTAACCATGCCAGATCAAAACAATTCAGATGACGTCAAATGAAGAAGGAAGAAGATGAAGAATACTTACCAATTCGAATTCTCCACCGTGACCGATCAATGGCTAAGCTCGATCGCCAATGAACGCTCGCTCGAAGAGGATCAATCGCTCCCGTCGTCGTCGCGCTCGGGAAGACGTCGACACCGGCAATGGGTGAGAGCCTTGCCACTGATCAACCACTGGGACTGATCGTTCTGTCGATCGTCGCCTAGCTCAGCATCCGGAACATCACTCCCAATCCCGCCATGGCGGGAGCTCCGTGAGGAAGAAGGAGAATGGGAGGTCGGTTGCTGATGAAGCAGGGCTCCGCCGTTTGGGGAAAACTAATGAAGAAGAAGGCAGATGCTCCTTTTATAATCGGAGAAGTGGGCGCGGCCGCTCGTGCGGTTGAGAGTCGACCGGCCACGTCGACGGGAAGGGGGAACGACGGGGATGATCCGCGAGAGACGGTGGGGGAGAAAGCTCGGGGAGATTCGAGAAGAGTCTGGGACACATCGTCGTGACGGAGCCGCGGTCTCCGCTTGGTCGAACGCTCGGCCGCTCCATCAAAGAAAAGGGAGAATTTGGGGATCTGGATGAACGAAGGGGTGTTTAAGGCTTCAACGGTTGGCCCAAGTCTTATCGGGTTCGGGTCCATATGAGGTTTGGATCCTATAGTTTTAGTAAGGAGAGGTAAGTAACGGGTCTAGCTAGCTTAAAAGGATTTTTAAACAAGCTTTGCTTGTTGGCTGATCACATGGTGGCTAATCAGAAATCTGGCTCAAGTAATAGAAAGGGAAGAGTCTATCATACAAAAATGTAGTCAATGCAAATAATAATCAATAATAAAATAAAGAATATATAGAGATAGTCCTAATAGGAAGAATTGGGCTAACTCAAGATAAGTACTCTAAACGATAAGTACTTCAAAATAATAGGAAATACTCAAATTTAACGAATGAATTAAATTGAAAATAGATAATCAAGCTTAAACAAAATCAAAATAAATGCGAAAAATAATCTAAAAAATAAAAATAATACTAAACTCAGATTCTGGGAAAAGTGGGGTTACACATATTGATGACAACTTTCGAACGTATGGGTAGGTGTAGGCTATTCTCCTACACACGATATCTCACAACTCATGAATGCACACACATCACATCAATCAATATAGCTCGAGGATTGTGACCATTACAACACATCTATTGATATAACTTGTCACGCCCCGCTCCCGTAGGAGCGATCGTCCTCGCTAAGGCGTGATGCCGCACGAGCCTAGATTGCGCTCGTGCAAGGCGGGTTCTATAACGGCCGATTACAGCGGCTGCGACGGGGTCGTCACACAGAAGTCCTAAGCAGAGACATTGAATAATAACAGCGAAAATTTAGAACAAAACACAAGTCATTCAAATAATGCATTTTATTGATATTGAAACAAGAATTATAAAGGGACGCAAGGCCAAGATTACAAGTCACTCAAGCTCACTCTTCTCACATTACAAGTCACTCAGCTCTCTCTCATCTTTTAATGCATGTCTTGAACCAGCGGATGCTTCGGAAGGCGATGTCCATACATTATGTCTCGTATAAGTCTTGACTCCACGCGACCGCACGCTACGAATCGCCAAAGAACTCCGTACCTCGACGCATCCAAGCGAGCTCCACACCACGAGCTTCTACTTGTGCCTGCACATGAAAACTATGTGGGTGTCAGTAGTCAACTGTACTGGTGGAATGAGCTCCTCGCCCACCCATACAAAACCGACACATTCATTTCTCTTTGTGCAACATAGTCCCCTTTATGATTGTCTTTCTACTCTTGCCTTAGGATCAGTTTTAGGACAGATGCCTTGGCCTATTTTGTGTCTCTAGACCATCCCGTGCTTGCAACAACAATGTTAACCTATTAGGTCGTATTTGCCTTATGGCTCAAAATCAGAGATACGACTACGTGATAGTACCCAACTTCCTTGTGACCGTGCTACAAATCTCTCATATCGTGCCTCGTAACTCAATGTGACTTAACCATATCGCCACCTCGCGGCCCTTGCTACTTCGATCACCAACAGACCCAATCAAGACTTGTGGACTAAGTGTCACTTGATCGACTTTGTCTTGCGGCGTTTCCTGACTTAAACTCAAGATGACTCAAACCAACTTATGCAACTTATATGCCGACAACTTAAGACTTGACGCTACATCTCATGCCAAAGCACGTCGCCTACGTTGCAACCAAATCTTAGGCCCAATATTGTGTTCTAACCGTACACACACATTTAACTCAACTCAATCCAAAGGCACACATGCGGTTTATCGCCATGCCGACTCATCTATATGAATTGGTCACTGACTCCCAGAGCTATCTTGGACTCCCTTTAGCTTGTTAGGCGGCCGCCCTTGCCAGCGCGAGTAGCGAGCTCTGCTGTAAGACTCTGCGCTAACCTGTGCGGTCATCTAGCACGGCTAATCATGCTTCTCAAGAACCGGTCCCGTCCGCTTGGGTCACCGTTCGAGGAAACTCTACCTTGTCGACAAGTTTTCCATGACCATGCAAGACTCGACTAAAACTGACGTCTCACACAGTCATTCTACCTCTAGTGTTACCATCTCTTTCAGGACCAAGTTCAATACTTCTCAAATCTGAGACCGCCTCGACGACCCATAGTCGCGAGCATTCTTTTTTCTTGCCCTATCATTTCCTTCAACTCAGGAATAACTATTTGATGCCCTTTTTTTTTCCAAACTCAATGAATCAACCATGGCCCGTGCCATAAAACACTAAGTCCGTGTATCGTACCTTAAGCCAACTGAACTCTATGCGACACCACCGCCCAAGTCATACTCTATATGATGGACCTTGAGACCGTAAGACTATGTTGTTATACCCAGCCGTAGAACTCATAAGATCGTGCTTGCTACTACTCCGATAGCCTAACAAAACTTGCCTAACTTAACATTGCAACAACTTGACGAGCAAGGACTATGTCAAGCTTTGCCTTGATGGAAGCGTACATGCCTTATCGAGCATTTTGGCGACGACGTCTATGACTTAGGCTACGTTCATAGCTTCGCCTACTCAACCAACTTTCCTTCTCCCAAGCCACGGGATGAAGGATCGAGTGTCATTTTCAAAGCACATCGTGCACCAACTCTAAGCCGACCGTTAGACCTTTTCATATTCTAACTCAATTCGACCCGTTGGTATTATTCCCTTAGCTATGTGGATTCGTCTCTTTTATTATCAAACCTACTTGTGCAAGTTGAAAATATGCAATTTATTATGTGATACTACAAAAATTTGTCAGATTAGCGATGTTCCAAAACGTCGCTAATCTCGGCCAAAACGTCGCTAACTTAAATTAGCGACGTTTTCAGCGACATTTTGGAAACGACGGAAAAAAGCGTGTCGCTAATCGAGAAAACGTCGCTATGGCGATGTTAGTTAGCGACGCTAATAACGTCGCTAAATAGCGACATTATTTGCGACGTTGTCTTTTGGTCGTCGATTAGCGACACATTAGCGACATTTTTGTGACGATGTGGTGGCATCATATTGTTTGCCACATCAACAATTTAGCGACGTTTCTAGCGACCTTTATATACGTCGCTAACAGTTAGCGACAAATATAATCGTCGCTAAAAACGTCGCTAAATTGAAGAAAAAAAGAATCCAGAATGCAAATGTACAATCCAAAATACAGAATCCAATCCAATCAAAAATACATAATCTAGTCCCTGGGTTCGCCGAACCCTTCGGTGGAACACTCAACACCGACACGCAGAATACAATCCAGAATAGACCAAAAATAATTTATCGTCTCCTCAAGCCTCTCGGAATATCACAATATGCATCACACATCACACATCACACAAACCAATATACATCACAATATGCATCACACATCACACAAACCAATATACATCACACACCAAAAAACAAATATCCATCACAATATCCAAAGGAGATATATCCATAAAAACAAATATCTATCACAATATCCAGAGGAGATATATCCATCAAAACAAATATCCATTAAATATCGGTTGTCAGAAAAAAGTCTTCTGGAAACAAATCCAGTCAATATATGTATCTACTATCGTCTATGCTGGGGCAGATAGAACTCCCTCACCCAGTGCACATAAGTAGGATCCACGGCAGCCAGATCAATATCCAGAGGAGATGGATGACTGGAACTCCCGGTGGAACTGCCCTTTGGTGCCACCTCCTCTTTCACAGCTCTCTCGACTTTAGAAATTACTTCTGGAGCAGCTCTCTCGGTGGAACTGCTCTCTGGAGCAGCCATCTGTGCCTCTCTCAAGCGAGTTCCTCGGGCCTTAGGTGCCATCTGTGAGAACGGGTGCCATCTCGTTTGAGTACATTTTTGAAAGCAGATAAAATACATAAAAATTTGATTTTTTGCCAAGTGTGAGAACGGATGGCTCAGAACACAACCTAAAATTCATTCTAGCATACATTAGTGTGAATCATCTATGTTTTGTATATATGGTGTAGTATATGGTCTTATCGAATCTAGTATCTGAAGGATATAACAGAATCAAGATGAACCCACATAATGTAATACTAAGACATCATCTACTACTAAAAGATATAATGATAGGTTGTCGTATCATCATTGTCGAGGGATGAGGGTTGGAGACAGTCAACTTTATCTACGGCTATAAAGTTTCTGCTTCGCCAGTCGAATGGCTGCAGGAACTATGTCCTGATCAACATGTCATACCGTAGATTAATGCAAATAGAGCTGGAGCTGGAACCAAAATAAAGAATCTAAAATACAGAATACAAAATCCAGAATACAAATGGAGCTGGAGCTGGAGATACAATCCAGAGATTGACATAGTACTAATTCATATATGTAGTCCAATACAAATAGTCTAATACAAACACAACCCAATAAAATAGTCCAATACAAATAAGTACTAATAGCTAATGACAACCACGCAGCTCACGCAAACGCTCAGTGATACGATCATGCAACCACTTCGAATAAGTGGGATTGACGGCGCCAGGAGAGATGCAGTCCACTACTGGTGCTGGATGAATAGAACTTCCGGTCTCACTAGCTACCGGTGCCACTTCCTCCTTAACAGTAGGAGGAGCCACCTCAGCATTCAGTGTTTCCCTCAAACAATGTACCGCTGCTCGGGTCATGGGTGCCATCTGGTAAGATCGATATTCACAAAGAATATAATTATAACATAAGAAAGCTAACTAAAAGAACCATCATCTCGTTTGAGTACATTTTCGAAAGCAGATAAATATACAGAATATTCAATTTTTTACCAAGTGTGAGAAATGATGGCTCAGAACACAACCCAAAATTCATTCTAGCATACATTAGTGTGAATCATCTATGTTATGTACATATGATGTAGTATATGTTCTTATCGAATATAGTATCTGAAGGATATAACAGAATCAAGATGAACCCACATAATGTAATACTAAGACATCATCTACTACTAAAAGATATAGTGATAGGTTTTCGTATCATTATTGCCGAGAGATGAGGGTCGGAGGACAGTCAACTTCATCTACGGCTACATAGTTTCTGTCTCGCCAGTCGAATGGCTGCAGGGACTATGTCTTGATCACCATGTCGTACCGTAGATAAATGCAAATGGAGCTGGAGCTGGAGCCAAAATACAGAATCTAAAATACAAAATACAGAATCCAATCTCTGGGTTCGTCAAAAATACAAAAACAAAGATTGACACACAGTACTAATTCATATCTGTTTTAAGTATGAGAACGGATGGCTCAGAACACAACCCAAAATTTATTCTAGCATACATTAGTGTGAATCATCTATGTTCTGTACATATGGTGTAGTATATGTTCTTATCGAATCTAGTATCTGAAGGATATAACAGAATCAAGATGAACCCACATAATGTAATACTAAGACATCATCTACTATAATAACATAATCAAGATAGTCGTATCATCATTGCCAAGGGATGGAGGTTAATTGGAGGAAGTTACTGCAGAAAGTGAAGACCAACATGAACTGACGCACGAAAATGAGGGGCTCTAAGCTGGAATAAGTAAATTTGTGCTTTGGAAAAAGAACTCTTGTAAAATCTTTGTTCACAAAGCAAGCTATAATTAAAGAATACAGAACAAGTATCGAGTTCTTAACTCAAGTATAGAGCTTACAAGAGTTATAAACTCGATACTTGTTCTGTATTCATTATATCTTGCTTTGTGAACAAAGAGCTTACAAGAGTAGAACATCAAAAATACAACTTTACTTGTAACAGCTTTGATCTTCTCCTTTTCGTGCGTCAGTTCATGTCAGTCTACACTTTCTGCAGTAACGACCACAAGTTTTATGTTCTTCAACGATATATTTCACATGCTTAATTGCCAAGTGTGGGGACGAATGGCTCAGAACACAACCCAAAATTCATTCTAGCATATATTAGTGTGAATCGTCTATGTTATGTACATATGGTGTAGTATATGTTCTTATTGTATCTAGTATCTGAAGAATGTAAGAGAATCAAGATAAACTCACATAACGTAATACTAAGACATCATCTACTACTATAAAAGATATAGTGATAGGTTGTCATATCATCATTGCCGAGGGATGAGGGTCGAAAGACAGTCAACTTTATCTACGGCTACATAGTTTCTGCCTCGCCAGTCGAATGACTACAGGGACTATATCCTGATCACCATGTCGTACCGTAGATAAATACAAATAGAGCTGGAGCTGGAGCCAAAATATAGAATCCAAAATACAAAATACAGAATCCAATCCCTGGGTTCGCCAAAAATACAAAAACAAAGATTGACACACAGTACTAATTCATATATGTTTTAAGTGTGAGAACAGATGGCTCAGAACATAACCCAAAATTCATTCTAGCATACATGAGTGTGAATCATCGCTGTTCTGTACATATGGTGTAGTATATGTTCTTATCAAATATAGTATCTGAAGGATATAATAGAATCAAGATGAACCCACATAATGTAATACTAAGACATCATCTACTTCTAAAATATATAATGATAGGTTGTCGTATCATCATTGCCGAGGGATGAGGGTGGGAGGACAGTTAACTTTATCTACAGCTACATAGTTTCTGCCTTGCCAGTCGAATGGCTGCAGGGACTATATGTTCTGATCATCATGTTACCAATTAACCAACCAAAAAAACTACTTGTTACAAATATCGGCACTATCGGTGCTTTCGAATCGGAGTATCACATTTTTTGGTGCCAAAAAATAAATAATTATTACTAAATTATCAGATTTTTTGGCACTATCGGTGCCCCTGACCAAGCCCCCCGTACCCCTCCCCCCTATACCACCCCTAACCCTAACTCGAACCCTATCCCTAACCCCTCCCCCACCAGCCCCCCCACCAGTCCCCCTCCCCTCCCCAGTCCCCCTAACCCTAACCCTTCCCTCTCCACAGCCCCTCCTCCTCACCCCCACCCCTAATCCGAACCCTAACCCTCCCCTACCTCCTGCTCTCCTCCTCCAGTCGCCCCCACCCCCACTGCCGCCCTCACCACCTAGCCCCCACCCCCTGCTCCCCTCCCCCAGCCGCCCTCCCCCCCGCCCCTCCCCCCCACACACCCACCCCTAACCGGAACCCTAACCCTACTCCCCTCCCTCCAGCCCCCCTCCTCACCTCCAGCCGCCCTCACCCCCCTGTCCCATCCCCAGCCACCCCCACTCACCCTCCAACCACCCGCATCCCTCCTGCCCCTCCCCCCGAGCCACCCGTACCCCCCTTCAACCACCAACAACCAAAATAGAGAGAGAGAGGGGGGAGAGTCACGTACCAGAGAGGGAGGAGAGTCGCCGGAGAGAGTGAGAGCGTCGGAGGGGGGAGGAAAGGGAGTGAGAGAGTAAAATAGGGGAAAATGAATTGTTGGGGGGAATTTAATTAAAATTTAGCGACGTTCATCCTAACGTCGCTAAATTAGTCGCTATTAGCGACGTCATAGCGACGTTTCGCGATGACTAGCTCATGTAACTAATATACGTCGTTGTCACGTCGCTATTTTCGTCGCTAGTAGCGACTATTAGCGACGTTTATTTAAACGTCGCTAATGTGCACATTTTAGCGACGTTATACTAACGTCGCTAAATTTATGTCGCTAATGGAGCAGATTTTAGTAGTGTGATGGCTAAGATGAGGCGAGTTCACCGAAACTACCCTACCTGAGCGAGCGGTCGCCTTGACCGAGCGATGTCTTCGAGCAGCCGTTGCAAGGCTAAGTCCGAACGCCGTCGGCGTTTCGATTCCTCCGATTGACTGAACGGGACGGGACACTACATAACTCGAGGTTAGAGACCAATGAAACACATCAATCGGCATAGCTCGAGGGTAGTGACCATCGTGACACACCATCAATCGACATAGATCGAGGCTAGAGACCATAACGATAAATATGCCGTAATGCGCCTAGTTACTACAGTTTTCCTTAATGGGTAGGCCATACGCCCTGGTGAGTGTCCTCCCAATCCCCATGAACTACGCAAGTACATGTCAACATATATAATATATAATCATGACTGGAATAGAAAACATGCATAATGCATATACCAAAATATAATAAGCATGGAATACTGTAAACAATTTGACAATGTATACTTGTCTGGTGTTCGTCCAAGGATGCTGAGTTGTGAGACCATAGTCTGGCCAAAACTATCTACGAACTAATCAGCTATTATCCACAAGACTATCTACCAAGGCTAAATAACATACAACCAAATATTACTCACAATTCCAATACAAACAACCACTCCTAACTAGAGAAACTAGGATCAGTCTAAGCCGTCTATCATTTACGTCATCTAAGCCGTTTATTAGCATATCTTCTAGAACTAAGTCACACTAGTCTCTATAATCAATATTTATCAATTAATATTTTAAATTATAATTTAAACCTAAAAATAATTCATGTTTGCAAATACGAGATTCATGGCACACAAATCGAGGCATTATGTTGACCAAAAAGTCAATAGATAGAAACCTAAAATTTTAGCGCACAAACGTTTAGATTTTAGCATTACAAGAATGATGAGTCGACGATTTGCACGAAGTTTGAATCGATTGTGATGTATTGAATTTACAATTTATAGGGATAAAATTTCGATGGTTTACTTGTCATCTATATGTTCTATGAATAAAACAAAATACAAAAATAAGTTATTAATTTCTGGAAGATTAGTATGTTATAGGCTCTGTTTTAGCTTTCCAAACATTAAGCGGATCATAAAAAGTGTTTAGGATCTCCAGAAATCTTGAAAACAATGAACCAGGGTCATATTTCGGATGACTGACACTCAATTAATTCTACAAAATTACCAGTATTGAATTATAAAAAATAAATTATAGTTTCTGAAATATTACCTCGATATAATCTCAGCAAAAAATGGGCGTAGGATTTTGATTATTGCATTGTAGGAATGTTGAGAACCTCTAAAGGGGGGAGGGGTGAATAAAGTGCATATGTGCAGCAAAAAAATTATCACCAAATTAAAAATTATATGCAGTGTCACAAGTGATAAGTGCTAGGCAGATGATAACAAACTATATAACAAATTAAATGTGTAAAGTAAAGAGCACCGAAAAAGCAAACTCATGACACAATAATGTATACTGGTATCTCTATGAGAAGACTAGTCTAGTCTCGAGTACTCTTGCTCGATGTTAATCCACTATGGGACAAGCTTTGAATCATGTTCGAGATTAGCGGTCCCCCTTTATAGATTTTGCGGTCTACAGAATCCTATCAGACAACGCCAATGAAGCAGCATTCGTTAGAAGGTGCTCTCTTCGGTTCTATTACGACGTGTCAACTAAAACATTATATTGTCGTTCCTTTGATGGTCTCCTACTTTGATGTTTTTCGAATAATAAAGCTAAGGAAGCACTTCATGAAGCTCACGATGCTTCTTGCGGGGCCCACCAACTAGATCCTAAACTTCAGGACCGACTAAGACGCATGGGCTATTACTGGCCCACAATGATAGCAGACACATTGGCATATGCCAAGACGTGTCAAATGTGCTAGATCCATACGAATTTCATCTACCAGCCATCGGAGTTCTTACACCCGACGGTTGCATCCTGGTCTTTTGAAGCATGGGGGATAAATATCATCGGCACAATCTTTCAACCATCGTCAAAAGGTCACCAGTTCATCATGGCTATAACCGACTATTTTTTCAAGTGGACGGAAGCAGTACCGCTCATTGAAATAAAAACTTCGGACATGATTAAGTTTCTTAAGCATCACGTCATCTACCAGTTCAGGTTGCCACAAAAGATTATCCACGACAATGATCCACAATTTTTCAGTAGCACCTTCCATCGGTTCTGTAACCAGAATCAGATCCAGATTATAGCCTCAACTGCGTATAATCCAATGGCGAATGGGTTGGATGACTTTCAAGAAAATGATTATCAAACTCATCAAAAAGTTTATATCTTCCAACAAGTACGATTGGCTAACTTTCAACAAGCACGGGTTGGCTATCTTTCGGACACCTTCTGACAGTACACCATTTTCTCTGGTATACGAAAGCGAAGCTGTACTCCCTCCGGAACTTCAAATCCCCTTTCTACGGGTAGCACTTAATAGTCATATGACTAATGAAGTTAACCACCGTCTACAACTACAAGAATTGGAAGCATTGGATGAGAAACGCCGCCTAGCTCATCAGCATATTGAGCTATACCAGGCACAAATCTTGGAAACTTTTAACAAGAAGGTCAAAGAAAGGTCGTTCTGAGTCGATGATCTTGTCTTATCAGTCCAGAGATCGATGATCATGACCCACAAGATGGCTGGAAAGTTTCAACCTAAATGGGAAGGGTCATTTATTGTAGAAACAGTCTATTCCAATGGGGCATAACGTTAGCCAAGCCCAACGGGAATTTGCTCATGTTGTCTATCAATGGCAAGTTCCTCAAGAAGTATTATTTTTAAAACAAAGGTGGGAGTGAAAAGCACCTCTAAATATAACCTTCATTCTTACATCCTTATCCTATTTTGAGTGCCTATCATGTCCATAATACCTCTGAGTATGCATTCTCGACCTTTTTCCAACACATCTATATTACCTCTGTTGATATAATCGTCATTCTAAAACTTACCATATTCACATTGGTAAGTCCACAAAAAGGATTCCCAGATGAACAAACATGTCCATATCACCTCTGAGTTGTTCTCACATCTTTACCATGTTTTCTTAACCTCTGAGTAAGTTACATATCTAGAATCCTATGTTTGTCATGTCCATATTACCTCTGAACAAACATCTTTCCATCCTTCAAAAAAAACCTTCCCACGGTGCCTATTTTCATCTGACTTCTGTAGTTTAAAAATGCATCAAAGAAGACGAATCTACAAAAGTCCGCGATCACAAGAAATTCACATAAAGCCAGCAAAAAGAGATCAAATTTTTATTGATGTTCATGATTACATATGATGGAAATCTATTACATGACTAGATTTTTCATTGATATTCATGATTACATATGATGGAAATCTATTACATAGAAGATCTCTACTAAAGGCTCTGGACCACTTCTCTCTCATGGTAGAGGGTAGTGATGTGACAAAAGCCCTCATTGGAGAGGGTAGTAATGTGACAAATACCCCACTACAGAGGGCAGTAATGTCACAAAATCTTCGACACTGGGCCTGCATTAATTTTTTAAGACAAGCAGAAAGGCCGTCTCAAGTGTGCAGGATGGTCGTCGCGCCCATACGGAGAAGCTGCTGGAAGATAGGGTGCAAACCTGGACAATCAACCCTAACCTTGTAGATCCAGCACTCTATCGGCGGACAATACATCTCATCTCGGGAATAAAGACATCTAGTATGTTGTATGAATAGGGATCACTTCATTTGATCTCGCAATAAAATCCCGTATCAGATCGGTTGTCTCTTCGAATCAACTGACTTATAATGTCCTTCCACGCTCCTTATGAGTATGTGCGAGTCGAGATGCGATCTGCACAAAAGACAAAACAAAGGAATCTGTCCTTTTCAAAAGACTTGGGAAAAGTCACACGCTGAATGTTGACATGCATGCTCAATCGTAAGCGAACAACGCAGTAGTGTGCCCATAGAAACAGGGCGCGTAGGCGCACAACAGAAGTCTCAATATGCAGCATGTCTGTTAGATAATACACGCATGTTATAGCGTGCGTAAGACACTCGCGTATGCAGTATTTTGGCGCGTGTACATGTATTATGATGTAAGGCAAGCATTTATGTGGTGAACGTCTTGACGGTGTCTACGCACATTACAACGTATAACAGAGGTTAAAGTGTGTATCACAGTGATGAGCGCCCCAACATGTCAGTGTTTATGTTCTCTGAGAAGTCATCCGAGAAGCGAAGTCCTCCCCTTCTTTCCCAATAGCCGATCACTTGCCAGTACAGTGCATCACGTCCCCGTTGAGCGGCAATGCGACAAAAGCTTCGGGTGGCATGCCGGCGGAGGCATCAGCGGCTTCACCTTGAGTTTGTTCTCCTCTTCGATGAAGAGAAGGGTCGAAAAGCCTGACGTCGATCATGAAGTAAGAGAGAGAAGAAAGAACGAAAAAAACTCCCTCCAAAGGTCTCTATTTATAGGCTCAAAAAAATAAACCTGATATTAATGGTGATGAACCTGATGCTTCGATTCTCATGATGAACGGTTTTCTAGGGATTCATCTCAACACCTATTTATAGGCTTTGAACAACGTGTGCATTGATAAGGAAGGAAAACGAACAATTATATGCTCGGATAGAACTGAACTAACCATTCTCATCCAGAAGATCATGTTGACGTCACGCACGCGCCCCGCTTATGTTCAAAGTGTTTCTAACTTTATTCAAAAAGTTAGAAAACTTTGAAGGGGATCTTGTAGGCGCATAGGTCACGCGCCTCGGTAAAAAGGAAGTGACTCACGCCTCACGCCTCTTATGCTGTCTCACCTAGACGTCGAGATGTCCATGCCCCATCTCAGCAAACGTGATAGTCACGCCTCATCTAGCATCATGAAGAGATGCCTCGATCTCTGGGCAAAATATAGCTGAAGGCTCAGGAACCAAAGTCACAAGTACTTTGGCTACTCATGCCCTACTAAGGGTGCGCCTCCTCCCTACTCGTACCTCACTTCTACGGGTGAGTCTGATTCATCGTGCCGTCTCCTACACTTGTCGATTGCTCTCCCCAATATTGTAGTCAATGAGCCTGGCTCTTTCGAGACGTCAACTTGACGCCTCGACCCTTGTGCAGTGAGCGAACACAGAATTCAAAAGTTCATTCCCTTCGAAGATAGTGTAGAAAGACACATCAGACTCAGGCGTATGTTTGAGTTTCTCCCAGGCGCGCGTCAAGCTCAGGCGTGTATCACCTTGAGTCCTTTTTCCCAAATGCGTGTGATTCTACCCCCGTGGCCATATACAATGTGCTACCTAGGATAGTGATTCCTAGGCATGTGTGTGATTTGGGCGCGTGCCACGTATTGAAGGCGTAGTCACACCAAGGAACGGGTTCAAAGCAGCTCGAGATTCTCTCCTACGACAAAATCCAAATCTTCTACGTGGCAGTCATACATAGCCCCCACACCAGTGAAGTATGCTTGGCTATAACTAACTCCTGTTTAGGAGTGCTACGTGGCAGTCGAAGCCCCACGTGCTTGCCTACTCATAGGCGCGTGCTACTCTTTCCCCCATTATAAATAGGAGGGGTTCTCCTCCATTTGAAGCTCGATTCCCCTCCAGTTCTAGTATTTTCTTAAAAGTTCTCGAGCATTCCAAAGGGAGTTATTGCTGCTCCTCAGTAACCCTCTCTCTCAGTTAGATCATCAACAGAGTAACGAAGCAATCAAAACAAAGTCTAATTGGGAGATTCATGTTCAAGGATTCTCTCTTGCATTCTCGTTTGCAACCTTCAACGCTCTTCGCCATAGCAACAAGAAGCGATGACAAACAGTCCTTAGGGGACATAGCAAGGTTGTCACGACCCGTATTCGGATATTCGAGTACAAGTACGTAGGCAACATCCAGCCTACGCTGCAGTATCTGCGGTAGAACGCTGTCAAGTACCCAATAAATACCTACAACATATATGACCTATAACAATAATCTGTACTCAAATCACATGCAGCTAAGAAAGATATAAAATAGAAAAGATAGAAATAACATTGAATCAACTAGAGTCTATAAAATGATCATATGTGACAAAAATGTATCGGAGACAAATCCGATAACAAAAACACAATCTAAATAAAGAAGTAATGGCCTAAAGCTGCCTGAAGTCAACTCACGGCAAATGGAACATCGAGAATCTGTCTCAGCTAGCATCGCCATGTAGTCCAAGTATGTGGGGGCATAACAACTCCTAAAATATGGTTATCCAGTCAGGATTGGAGCGAAGTACATAAACTAATAGTAGTTCCGTTAAATTGACAAAAACTATAAATAATAGTAAGCAATGAAATACATGATGGATAAGTAGAAGTGAACAGTAAAAAAGTAGGGAAATCATGTGAGCATGTCATGGTAACAATGTACTGTAAGTAATCAGGAGTACAGTGTAACAACATGTAATAATCTGGAATAGAACATGTACTACTACTAGACAGTGCCTTGAGATATTAGTTTATTATATGATAGGCTTGGGACTAGGATCAGGCTATCCATATGACCGGCTATGCACAGGTAAACCTGGAAATCAGGTTGGCCATACATAGAAGCTATGCACAAGTAAAAGTATGGTCAAGCTACACCCTATGTGTGGCGAGGGTGAGCTATGCACAAGTGAGTAAAAAAGTAGGCGTATGATCACATAATCTCCTAATATCTCTCCATCCCCCGACATGTATAATGGATCCAACCATGACACCTTATGACACATGATTCTCTAAGAGGGCAGCAAATCTCCTTAGGAATCAGTGTCCATACAAGTACAAGAACAATAATCAAGAACGAGTCATGTTCCAATATACCAGGATAACCAGGAATAACATCTCATGAGGGGATCCAAGCTATACCAATTCGTATACTCTCGTGTCAGATGTCAAGCATAACACTACAAACTGATATCATAGAGACTATCAAGGAAATGAAAACTATCAGAGAATTTACTCGTCTCAATTTGCTGGGGTCGACGTGAACGACACGAACGTGTCGACACAGAATAGGTAACGATGCTATGCTCCACAAGATAGTCCCAAATGATGGCACATGCAGTTCTATTGAGTCCAAAATAGTCAAAGCCTAGTTTGGTATATAGAAGCTCAAAATCAGATTTGGCACGATCATCGAATTAATAAATAGGAAACGACTATAATAGTCGCAATTTATGATTTCAGAGGGAAGAATATAACTAGTTAAATATAAATAATTTGGAAATCATTTATAATTTCTAGAAACTATATTTGTATTAATCAAAGTATTATTAGATAATATTTAAAATCCGAAAAAGTCATTTAGAAAGTATTTGTAACTGTCTACAAATTATTTAGAATAATATATATCCTAAAATCTCATAAATATACTCGTAGGTATAAAAACTCATTTGAAAGTACTTATTTATAACTCTTATTAACAAAACACAATTTATATAGTTTTGTATTTCAAAAGTATTTATATATATATAAGCCCATCGAAATATAAAGCCCAAATAAGATTATTATTAAATAACTATTCTAAAATATTGATTTGAGATTTTTATTCATAAAGCCCATTTAGTACCTTAGTCCCCAAAAAATAGTTTAAAATTCCAAACTTCGATAAGTAGGCCCAAATTATTTACCAGCTATATATGTAACAACCCAAATTTACATAAGCCTACTAATCAACTCTATATTTTTAACAAAAACAAATAAACCAAAATCCCAAGGTTCTAGCAACTCAACCCAAATAAAAAAACCAAATTAAATTCAGCCTAAGATAATTTAAGACTTAATCAAATCATAAGATGTCATGGCCCAGCACAACAATGGGCTCAACCTCAAGATCTGCTCACAGCCCAAATCATAACAAAACCCTACTCCCTAATAACGTGTCATTAGCACTAATGATAGTCATAAAAACTAATTAACCTAATAAAAGCAGCAAAAGGGGCTACTGATCTCCATCTATCCCTAAATTCTAACAACCCAATAATTAAACACCCTTCCCAAAATAAATTCTTGGGCCTTGAGCCTATGCCCATGCCCAATAATTAACTAACATTCATGGCAACATTAAACCAATTATCACTAATAACAACTAACTAAAAGAGGGGGAGAGTCTTCAGCTGTTCTCATTTAATCGAAATCCCTGAAATAAAAGGGGAAAAAAGAGAGTGATGAGTGCTCACCTAGGGCGGCGTGGAGGAGCTCACGCTCGACGAGGAGGCACGTCCGACGTGGAGGCGGACGAAGGCAGATCTGGGGTTCGACAATGACATCGGGCAGAGGGAAGCAGTGCGCGACTCTAGCAATGCTCCGGGGACACGGGGACCGCGAGATCTGGACTAGGAGAGCTACGCCAGGTCACCGGCTCTACTGCGGAAGGGGGCTCGTGGGGGTCTCGCTGGCCGAAGAGCACAGAGGCGGGCAGAGAATGGTAGCGCTGGGTCTACAGCGTCGACGGTTCGAAGTACGGGTCGGCCGCGTCTGGCTTGGCCGGATCTGGCTAGGGACGGGCAGAGCGGGGCCAGGTTTCTCTCTCCTCCTATATTCTCTCCTTTTGTTATGGGTGGTTGGGAGTGTTTTGGCGGTGGTGATCGATGGCCGTTGGCGTGGGTGATGGCCGATAGGGAGAGGTCGACAGTAGTTGTATGGTATTACGGCTACTGTGGTGGTGATGGGAGCGATGATGATGGTGGTGGCGTGAACGGTTGGGCTCATGGCAACGGGTCGGGGTCGGAGTTGGCCGGAGTGGAGGAGCGGCGGTCGGGTGATGTGTCGTGATGGTGGTTGTCGTGAGGATGTAGACGGCGTGGTTGCAATATGGTGTGATGGTGGTGGTCGGTCGAAGATGTTCTGGAGGTGGTGGTGATACAGCAATAGGGAGGCGGTTAGGCGGGAGATGGCCGGAGTGGTGATGGCAGCGCCGGGGTGGTGCTTGTGGTGGTAGTTGTGTTGGGGCGGCCACTAGCCGTCGTGGTCGTATTGGTCGGGTCTCGTCGGAGTGGCGAGGGGGATACGGTCACAGGGAGGTTGAGGTGGTTGAAATGGAGTCGACAGTGGTGGTGTTCAGGAATAAGAAGGAGGTGCTGGACTAGGCAGGGGATCTGCAGCTGCAATTTGTGTGTAGGATTTTTGGATTTTTTTCTATGTGTAATATTAGGGAGTCACCAATATATATATGTATAGCGTAGGGTTAGACACAAACCCTAGTTGCAAAGATGTAACTGTGATAGGACTAGGAAAATTAGTGAAAAAATTACTAACAACTAACTTAACACTAACCACTAACAATTTGTTTACTAATTATTTGCTAATAATTTATTTACTGAATATTTACTAGCTAATTACAATTTAGCTACTAAATATCAATAACTAGCTAAATCCAAAGCCTTATCCCACAATCCAAGCCTGAGGCTTGGTAGGCTAAACTAAGACAGAAATGGTCTTAGCCCGACACGAGGGAAATATAATCTTACAATTTATCGGATCTATAGGATTTAAAATAAATAGAAATAAAGTATTTATTATTTATAATTAATATTGGACAACCTTATCTTTATATAAAAGCAAAGATATATAACTTATAAAATTAAATAAAATGGACAAGAATTTTATTTAGGATAAAAATATAGTTTTTCAAACCAAAGTACCAGCAATATATCGATAGCCTATTACGATCGAAAATACACTTCATATTAAAATCTACAATTTCAAAGATTTAGGAAAATTAGAAAATTATAGAGAAATACAAAGATTCGAAAAATTCAAAATTTTGTTAATGGAGATTACAAAGGTACAAAAAAAGCCAATATAACAGTAAATGAAATATACACATATAACGAAGGGTAACTACCATAACCATCTAAGTGCAAATATGCAGTTGAGGACCATCCTAATACCAGACCTAGCCATATTGGCAATCACGCTTGCCACTGTACTGTGATACCGATAGACGAACGAGTAAACAAAGCCATAGCTATCCTACAGAGACCATGATCATGAGTAAAATAACCAAGTCCGAAATATGGAAGCATGACCACGAGTCTAGACGACTGGATGTTATGGTAGAGTCCCCCCCTCTCCATGCTCTAGAACTATCCAATCAAGTCACGTATGTATCATGCACCAATAACAAGTCACGCTAGCGAGTAATTCATGCTATCATAGAGTCCTAGCCACGAATATCTCATGCCACTCTTTGTATCATATCATCATCATCCATTGTATCTATGTCCTATGATCCATCGTATTAATGAACATGAATATGATATATCGCAATGCATAGGGTTGATATCCGATGTCAATATACTGACATCGACTCCCAAATCAATTCGGACGCTAAGTATCAACTAACCCTACGTCTCAATGATCACAAATGAGAAAATAAATATGCAACAATAAAAGGAAAGAATAAAAATACTGAACATTTGTAAGGTACACTTGCTTGTAACCTCTGATTACGCGTATGTCTGACCAACTCCAAAGTCTTCGCTACTCCCATCATGTACGCCTATAATAAATATTCTACCATTAGTAATACACTCATAACTTACTATATTTGGACTTACCATATATAGAACTTAATAAAATATTTATACTAAAACTAATCATATTGACTACTCTACTTAATATAACATATATAGTATTAAATTTACCTATAAAAGTAATATATTATTAACATAAAAATATCACCTTTAATTCTGGAAAATATTTATAAATATTCTATAATTAATATATTCTATTCATAAAAAAAAAATATGTGTACAAGTCTTGTATTGATTCTACAACAATATGCATAGACTTGTTCCATGGTTTGGCTCCCAAAATGACAAATTCTTAATAAATATTAATTCTGGAAGAATACTATTAATTATGTAAAAATAGGTTTTTGTTATCAAAACATGCACAACAACTATTTTGGTAATGGTATACCAAGTTTCAAATCAATTGGACACATAGAACTCATGGATTTTGGTGTTTCGATATTACGGTAAAATGTCCATATTTTTAATAAATAGAAAACGAAACCAAAATGCTGTAAAAAATATACGAGTTGTAAAGATTTGTAAGTATAACTTACTACCAAAAATATACGGAAGGACGAAGTGGCCTGGAAGTGGATGAAAATTGGCTCACAATAAAACATGTCTGTTTTGGACACCATTTCGTAGAAGGAACGCTTCTGCCAAATCGTTTGGAACTGTGTGGGTGGACAATTGAACATGAGACATGGAGATATTTCCATTAGTTTGGTTTCATGAAAAGATCATATCGAAAAGTATACGGGGGGTTTAGGGTTGTAGAGGCTCGCGTTAGCTTTGCAACGAATATTCGTGGAGCATCATTGGAGGTCGGAAAGGGGTCGAAACTACGTTACGCCACAAGGTACTGCGGCTTAATTGAGCTGGGAGGGGGTTTAAGTTTTTATGGGGAGAGGGGTTATGGTTTTTGAAGGTTAAAATATAAAAATATGAGGTTTTATATGTTAGGGTTCATATGTCTCTTGTTTGGATTGATTTGGATGAGGTTTGGGCCTCCAATCTCCAACTTTAGCAAGGTGGGTCCTGTGGGTTTCCATATTTGGATGGGTTGACTGCTTGAGTCAAAGATGCAAGGATTTGTGGCACATGGCTGCACTTAATTTGAATTAAATAAATCTAATATAGTTCCACTATGGGTTGGAAACCTAGGATGGTCCTCACTAAGTTGGGTTGACTAGGGTTAAGTCCCGAAAATAATTCTAGTTGATTCTAACACCAAAATTGCATTATATGGATCTTATGTGCTATTTAAAAATAAATAGCACATGGAAACTCAATGGAGTGGCACACTATTGGTATGTGCGTAGTAGGCTTGAAATGGATCAAAACGATATATTGGGTCAAACGATTTGAATCGGAGTTTGACCTTAATTGCTACTTGGAAAACTAGCCAAATTTTATGGTAGAGACAAAAAATGACTATTTTACCCCTAAAGTTGTACATAAAAAATATAGCACAAGGAAACATGTTTGGATGAGACATGATATATCAAACTGAAGGTGGACTGATCTAGAATATGAATATGGAACTAGTTTTGAGAATTTGAATATTATTGTGCTTCAAAAATCAAAGCTATGGTAAGTACTACTATAGACATTATTGACTTTGAAATATAATTAAATATGAAATATCCATATAAAGTAATTAAAAATATTATCAAATAAAATCAGGGGGCTTACAACCTACCCACCTTAGAAAATTTTGGTCTCGAAAATAAAATAACACTAATATTCATAAATCTATAACATAAGATTAAATAAGCTAAAACTTACCAGAATCTGCAAATAGATAGAGATATCGATCCCACATGGAATCTTCTCGCTCCCAATTAAATTGTCCTGGAGAATGATGCTTCCATGCAACCCGAATCAATCTAATCATCTTCCCTCTAAGTATCTTCTCACTAGTATCCAAGATACTAACCGGCTGCTCCTTATTTGATAAACTGGGTCCCATTGTGATCTCAGAGGGATCGACCACATGACTGGGATCAGTCACATACCTCCTCAATCGTGAGACATAGAATACATCATACACTCCCTCTTATGATGTTGGTAATGCAAGATGATACGCCACTCCTCCAATACGCTCTATAATATCGAAGGGTTACTAATCTAGAGGTAAGGCTTCTAACTTGGCTATTAAATCTCTATCTATGACTAACCATGGAGATAGAAAAATCACAATCCCTCCGTACTCTGTCAATCCTTAAAATCTATAGTATATTCCTATAACTTACCACACCAACTTCTATAGTAGTTCTATTAGCGATCCACTCCTTTCTACCTATAAGCAATCTATATAATTCTTACAAGTATGCCTATCTGCGGGGTAACGGTCGAGACTGAACTAGACGGCTACATAAACCTATTGGTCATCCTTCTAGTCCTATCCTATAGGTCATTTCAAGACTAGTCTTACCAGGCATAGAGATGATCATCCATTCTGCTTAGATCTTCTTACTCTATCTAACACCCATAAATTACTAACCATCTTGACACTATCGTTAGATAATAATTCCTCTAGTACTTCTAATCTAAGCCTTATATCAGGCAAAAGGTAGAAAGATTTAGTCGCATGATTCTATGATTTCTTGTTAGGGTTAGGATTCTTATTGTACTATACTCTAACTTATGTCTTGGGAAAGTATCTATAAATTCTACGCACCTTAGCTATTTACCTAGTCCTGTAAAGCATGAATTTCTATCTTCTTCAAATAAAAATTCCTACAATAATGGTTCTACTTAAGTCCAACCTTAAGTACAAGGCTTACCAAGCAATTCTATTCATAACAAAACTTTCTAAAATCTACCACAAGGGGGTCCTATTTTCTTAAGGCACTATATATAATACCAAGATTAACAACATAATCTCCAAAACCTTTTATCTAGTATTCAGGATAAATTATATTATACTTATCTAATAAATCTCTATGGATACGTAAACTTCTAATTCACTCTATCTGTTTGGTAGGTGTATGAATGCCTATCAATCGACTAAATTGATTTTTTTCCTACCAAACTTAAAACTCCTATAAAATAGAATGCCATTATGTTCTAATTAGTCTTTCTAGTAGAGGGGTTCTCTTACATACCTTAGATAATCACCATCCTAAGAAATTTTACTAATATAGCTTCTATCCAATGATAAAATATAATCAAAGCTACCACAACTAATATGGCCATTGATGGAATACCTTGTTCAATAAATACATATATACAGCAAGCGCATATGTCAATCCAAATGGCATCAACAATCTTGTATTTGCCATAGTGAACTCTGAATGCTGGCCTTGGAATATCCTCTTTCTGCATCGTCACCTGATGGTATTTCGATCTCAAGTCAATAAAATATATGTTTGCTTCTGCCAGCCGGTCAAACAGTCGATGGCAAACTATAATTCGAACTACCAGAGCGATCTTGGGCTTCAAAAGATTAATTAGTCTGAAGATGACGATCACCAACTCATTCTAAAGTATAAACTATCTATCAAAATTTTCTAAGAATGGGAGTAGCTAATATTTAAAGTTATGCTCTAATTTATGCTACCTTAGAGGTCATATATCTCGATTTCAACCAGTTCACCCACTTCTATGGCTGGGATTTCCTACATATGCATACTATCATGATTTCTATGTCCTTCAATTAAAAATGTTCTAAATCTTACTACAACCTTAAAATGTCTTTATGAATTCTATAGTACCTTATCGAATCATCATATCCATAATAAGACTTTCGAATTCTTTCAACTACAATCTTTCATTGGGGTGATATTCTATTTGGGAAACCATATCTAACTATAAAACTCTACTATGTATTCTATCAGTAACTTCAATCATTATGATTGAGAAACCTTGCTATACCTCTAGTCCATCTCTATATCATAGGTGGATGGTAGAATGGATATAGCCAATTGATGCTAGAATCTCTCGTTAAGGTTAAGTCTCCTATAAAAATTATATTTTGCCAGTTTGATCTACTCATTCTATCTAGTTGAGGCGTTTATCCAAACCCTTACTACCTTAGATAACTCATTCCGTTTATAATACTCTATCAACTATGTTCTATCCAGTGATGGAGTAGATGGTTCACCAAGCACGAGGTTTTATCCTTTCGAAAGAGGGAATGACGAGAATCCCAAAATGAGGAGGTCAAGGAAGTTGATCAACTTCAATTACGAGTTCCAAAGGCGATGGATAAATTCAAAAGAGTTTTTAAGGCACTTGTGGATTGAGATCCTAATACTTTATCCTATTGCAGGCTCGTTCAACAGAGTAACGTAACCGAAACAATATGCTCTGACCTGTACAGGCTACCAAAAAAATATGTAACGCCCCAGTCCCAAAATACGTAGGAGTAGGAGATCGTATATATGTCAGCTACGTATCGAGTGGACTCCAGCCCAGCTCGAATACGCACAAGTTGTCTTAGTTTTCTAATTCTATCTATCAACCAACTATAAATATAACTATCTCAATCCATAAGATAGTAACATCAAGAATGAACATTATATGTCATGTTTTGCAACCCAATAACATATAGTTCGATTAGACCCGAAGAACGATATGGATTAGTTATACCCCCTATAATTTGTACGTATTTTGGTAACTGTCCCTATTATTTTAAAAATAAAGAACACCCCCCTGGTTTATAAAGTTAATTAGTTGTACCCCGCTGGTGCATAGAAGAAAACGAATGGAAAATTAAGCAGCCAGGGGGGTGTTCTTTATTTTTGAAACAACGGGAATAGTTACCAAAATACGTACAAACCATGGGGGGTACAACTAATTAACCCTTCTACAAAACAAAACTAAATAGCAGAATATAAATAATAAATAAAAGTAAAAGAATGATAAAATACCTGATCCAAATACATCAATACCTCCATGATCAGCGAACTATCTTTGCATGACCAACTACCTGGAGAGATCATTATGTCCTTAGGGGACATAATAAGGTACAAAAAAATACGAATATAATAGTAAATAAAATATATATAAAACAAAGGATAGCTACCCTAACAATTTAAGTGGAAATATGCAATTGAGGACAATCCTAATACCAGGCCCAGCCATACTGGCAATCACTAATGGCACCGTGCTATGATACCGATGGACGAACGAGTAAACAAAGCCATAGCTCTACTACAGAGACCATGACCACGAGTAAAATAACTAAGTCCCAAATATGGAAGCATGACCACGAGTCTAGACGATCGGGTATTTCGGTAGAGTCATTCCCTCCCCATTCTTTAAAACTATCCAGTTAAGAAACTATGAATCATGTATCAGTAACAAGTCACGCGAGCTAGTAATACATGCTATCACAGAGTTCCTAGACACGAATATCTCATGTGAGACTCTGTATCATATCATCATCATCATCCATCGTGTCGGTGTCCCGTGGTCCATCAAGTCAATGAACACGAATATGATATATCGTAATGCCTAGGGTTGATATACGATGTCAATATACTGACATTGACTCCCAAATAAATTCGGACGCCAAGTATCAACTAACCCTACGTCCTCAATGATCACGAATGAGAAAATTAATCTGCAACAATAAAAGGAAAGAATAAAGGTACTAAAACATTTGCAAGGTACACTTGCCTGTAACCTCTGATTACGCATATGTCTGACCAACTCCAAAGTCTTCGCTACTACCATCACGTATACCTATAATAAATATTCTACAGTTAGTAACACACTAATAACTTACTATATGTGGACTTACCATATATATAACTTAATAATATATTTATACCAAAACTAGTCATATTGACTACTCTACTTAATATAACATATATAATATTAAATCTACTTATAGAAGTAATATATTATTAACATAAAAATATCACCTTTAATTCTGGAAAATATTTATAAATATTCTATAATTGATATATTTTATCCATAGAAAAATATGTGTATAAGTCTTGTATTGATTCTACATCAATATGCATAGTCTTGGCTTCCGAAACAATAAATTCTTAATATATATTATTCTAAAAAATAATATTAATTATGTAAAAATAGGTTTTTGTTATCAAAGTATGCACAAAAATTATTTTGTTAATGGTATACCAAGTTTCAAATCAATTGGACACGTAAAACTCATGAATTTCGGTGTTTCGATATTACGGTAAAATGTCCATATTTTTAATAAATAGCAAACGAAACCAAAATGCTGCAAAAGTATCTAGCTTCTTACCAAAATTATAATGAAGGTCAAGTGGCCTGGTAGTGGACAAAAATTGGCTCATAATAGGACTGATCTGTTCTGGACACCTTTTCGTAGAATGGACGCTTCCGCTAAACCGTTTGGAACTGTGTGGGTGGCCAATTGAACATGAAATAGACACAGAGATCTTTCTATTATTATTGGTTTCACGAAAAGAGTAAATTAGAAAGTACATGACCCCTAGATGCAAAACAGCATACCTGCTGGATCGAATTCAGACTTGGATTTCGGACTTTGGGTGACATGTAGGGCTAGTTTGGTATACTAGAAGAGATTTGAATGTATGGGGAGGGGGGTTGATAGGATTTTAGAGGGCCTCGTTAGCTTTGCAACAAATATTTGTAGAACATCATCGGAGGTTAGAAAGGGGTCGAAACTGCCGTTACGCCACAAGGTGCTGCAGCTGAATTGAGCTGGGAGGGGGTTTTGGATTTTGCAATGGTTGGGGAGAGGGGATATGGTTTTTGAAGGTTAAAAATATAAGAATATGATGTTTTATATGTTAGGGTTCATATGGCTCTTGTTTGAATTGATTTGGTTGTGGTTTGGGCCTCCAATCTCCAACTATGGCAAGGTGGGTCTAGTGGATTTCCATATTTGGATAGGTTGATTGGTTGAGTCAAAGATTAAAGGATTTGTGGCACATGACTACACTTTTGAATTAAATCAATCTAATATGGTTCAACTATGGGTTGGCAACCTAGGATGATACCCACTAAGTTGGGTTTACTAGGGTTAAGTCCCGAAAATAATTCTAGTTGATTATAACAATAAAATTGCACTATATGGGTCTTTTGTGCCATTTAAAAATAATTAGCACATGAAACTGAATTGAGTGGCACACTATTGGCATGTGCGTAGAAGGCTCGAAATGGGTCAAAACCATATATTGGGTCGAATAATTTGGATCGGAGTTGGGCATAAATTGTATTTTGGAAAACTAGTCAAATTTTACGGTAGATACTAAAATGACTATTTTAACCGTAAAGTTGTACATGAAAAATATAGTACAAGAAAACATGTTTGGATGAGATAAGATATATCAAACTGAAGGTGGACTCATCTAGAATATGAATACGAAACTAGTTTTGAGAATTTGATAATTGTGGTGCTTCAAAAATCAAAGCTACGGTAAAGTACTACTATAGTCATTATTGACTTTAAAATATAATTAAATATGAAATATCCATATAAAATAATTAAAAATATTATCAAAAATAAAATAGGGGGCTTACAAACTCAACCGAAAGGCCAGACTTCTCAGACCACGGTCGAGCAGCAGGGGATTTCTTTGCCTCCACCTCCTACTTTCCCTCCTCAGATGCCATATGGTCCGTACCCGTACCAGATGCCATCTGTAGAAATTCTCTTTAAGATGCCTTAGCAGAAAGGACAACCACAGATGTTCTAGTTCTTCCAGGCGATGATCCAGGTAAAATGGCACCAGACGGAGGTGATGATACAGAGCTTGATGGCGGCTGTTGAGAGACCAGCACTTGCACCTGTACTAGCCAGCTCAGCCGGTGGGCATGATCAGAGACTTCCGTTAGATGAAATAGAAGCCTTTTATCGCAGATAGAGCCCATAGGAGATCTTGGACTGGATAGCCAACACTCATAAACTGTTGCAGACTTCTCAGTTGACTGCGG
This sequence comes from Iris pallida, assembly GCA_029216955.1. NCBI lineage: Eukaryota > Viridiplantae > Streptophyta > Magnoliopsida > Asparagales > Iridaceae > Iris > Iris pallida. The sequence goes on from JANAVB010044068.1 coordinate 81,575, forward strand.
ATTTATGGATGACCGTGGTGAGGACTCAGCTTGAAGGCAACCGTCATCATTGATTAGCGTCAATGGAGTAAACCGTAGGCAAGAATCATACATGGGAGCAGTTTCTCAAGTACTTTAAAGTAAAATAATTTCCAGTGACCGTCAATGTCACGACCCGCACCCGGTATAGGGGTACAAATGCGTAACATCGCCTAGCCTACGCCGCATAATCGACGGTAGAATGCTATTCTAGGTCACTAACTATCAACTCACACAGTATATAATGTACCTGTCATAGATCTCAATTCCGAATGGAGGACAAGTATACAGATATGATAATACTCAATCACAGTCTAAAGCACGATAAGATATCAACGAAGTCTAAATAACTAAAAGACTCTACAAACAACAACTGAAATAATAACTGAAATAAATCTCAAATACAATGTCAAATCTCCACTTATTGAAATTCAAGTTCTAAATAGAGAATCTAAAACAAGTCAACTAAACTAGCCTCTGGGTCACTCCTGAGAATCGGGACCCTAGGTAGCTATCCCCTCCTCGGATCCATAGAAGGTAGGACACGTATCCTCAGGGTAGTCATCTTAAAAATATATCCAATCAGGATTGGAACGAGCACATCTCCTCTAACAGTTCCAAATAAATAACAAAGACTATAAAACAATTATAAAAAGTAATACTTGATGAATCATAGAAGTTTGAGATAGGAAATAAAATAGAATATCAGTTTAACTAAAGAACAAGGAAAGTAAATACAGTGAATCAGGAGAGCATGGCAATGAAGACTGTAAATAGAGATAAATAAACTAGAACAAATGTGACATGAGTCAAGACAATATAATGTGAATCAAGTGTGATTCCAGTGTGAGTCCAGTACAAGACACTAACCAATGTGTTTTGAATTACTGCTTTCAACATGTAAACGGTTAGGGATAAATATGGCTCATCGCACACTTGATAAGTGTACGACTGCTATCATTCCAGATTAGACCAGTAGAGGTGATTCCAGTATGTTTGGGAATGTTTACATTTTTATTCGAGTATTTTCTCGCCCGACAAGTACAAGTGAATCCATAACCCGACACATAAAATGAGTACAAGTCCAGCCAGAACAATATGATGCCATTAGATGATTCCAGTAGGATGATTCCAGTGAGTAATTCCAGAATTAGAGGCCAGACAAGTAAAGTATATGTGTCGCATGCAATGGATCTAGTAATATCAATCCGTGTTGTGTCAGAGAATCAAATAGAACTATAATAGAAGCTAAATCATAATAATCATCAAGTAAATAAAAACTGTCAGAGAATGTACTCACCTGTCATCTAGAGCAAAGAATGAGGATTGATGTCCAAAGTGGTGTCACACAAACGTATATATGAGATGTACACGGTTATTTATTGTTCTAGAGTACACAGTGAATCTAAATGAGTTAACTACATGATTTTAGGCCTTTCCTAGGCTGAAAGTCAAACTTGGTCAAACTAGTTATTCTTGGTCAAATCAAGCCAATTCTAGGGTTCTAGGTCATACAAGTAGGTATAGAGATACTGGTCACTATACACCACTACTCTTATTACACATGCATTACCATACTTTAACCCATTTACCCCTTGTCCCTACTATATCCTTAACATATAGGGTACACATACTTACAACCATATGCTATTCGTAAGGGATTATCTTAGTGCAATAGATATCACATCACCCTTATGGTTTACCTATATACATCACCATAACCATATATATTGGCACATTAAATACTCTAACACTAACTTAACTCAAGATTCCCAAATCCCTACCTACTCTCTATACTACATTGGTAATACTCCTTACCTATATACATACATGCCACTCTATATCTCTAAATACTCATCCATTAGCTCTATAAAACTTACCTATTTTTATTTCCTGTGTCCACACCCATAGACCTCACCCTTACTACAACCTCATGTGAAACCCCACATGAGCATCTGCACGCATTTAGTGTACTGCTCATGCCTACAGGTAGTCCTCTGTCCTGCTACTGCTGTATAACCATGGAGCTATCCCTGTCACCTGCTGTACACAGGTGCACACTACCTAGCCTATCTATTACATTACTTTCCTATTCTGAGACACACTTATGCTTGTATATCTTACATAAATATACATACAACCATCACTAATTGACACTTAACACTAACTCTTATAGGCATCTCATAGACACTTACTGAACCAACCAAACCCAAATGTGAACCAAAGCTCCACCTTAACTTACCAACCCTTAACCCCTTACCAAGTGACCGTACCTAAGGGGTAGGACCCCTACTACTACCTCCTGCATTACAGCAAATGCAATGTATTGCTGCTGCACTGCTGCTGCTGCTGCATATGGATTTGCAGCAAAAAGAAATACTAACAGAGCCAAAGCAGCTGCTGCTGGCTTGTTTTGCTGCCACATACAAGCAATGCAAAGCTAAGCAAGCCAAAAGCCTCTCTCATCTTTGCCCCAAATTTAACTGAACCCACACACTCCCAAATCCAGATGTCCAAGTGCCAAATCGAGCCACCCTCTACTATTCTGATACTTAAGCATCTAAGTGATACTCTATATGACCAATACACTCGTCCTCTCACACATACTCAATGTACTCACTTAACCACTGATACCTACTGCACATACCAATACAACCCATTTCACTCACTCTTGCCTGCAACCAACTCCCACACCTTCATTCCCAAATATGAGTGTCAAGAGACACTCAACTGAAACTCTCTTAGACCAAATGGCCCAAGATGAAATGTTTTGCTATAGGACACTGCTACAGCTGCATGTCATTTCAAGCAAAGCCAAGCTAAGGCATGTCCAAAGCAATTGACATGTTGCTAGTGCATACATAAGCCAAGCACTTCTTCCCTTCATTCATTAACAGTCCTTAAATAACTGTTATAACCAATTTAATGGGTACAACTAACTGTTACCACACTCTACCAATAGTTTCCTACTGATACCAACCTATGTAAACATATATGAATATGAAACATGCATTTGCTAATGACCCTATATGTGTACATGCCCTTACATACCTATATGCCTATATGAAATTTGAAATATGCATTCATCCAACACTCACACTATCCAAACAGTGCCACACTCTCTGATACAACTAATACAACTGAAATATCCCATCTGAAAACTAACTCACCACTACCAAAATACAGTCAATTAGCGACGGATGGTTAGCGACGGATACATTCCGTCGTAATTAGCGACGAATTTGCGACAAATCGTCGACGGCATACCGACGATAAGCCGATATCATTTTTTTTAAGTGTAAGAGAAGGTCGACAGTCCATCGCCACGGCGTCGGCGATATGGCGAGTCGCTATGCTATCGACGATTTGGTGGGAAATGTTAGGAGAAGTGGTGGGATAAATTGTCGACTACGTAGCGACGGAAAGGTCGTCGCCAGGTTTATAATATAGCGTTGGCGTAGCGACGGATGTTGTCCGTCGCTAGTCGGTCGCTAAATATACGCCCAGACTTAAATTGAAACGACGGGGGAAACTTTTTATTCCCCCCAAATTTTACTCTCTCCTCTCTCTCTCCCGCGGCGGTGATCGGCGACCTCAATCTCCTCTCTCTCCCGCGGCGGTGATCGGTGACCGCTCCTCTCTCTCCCAAAGGTAATCCCCTCTCTCTCTTTCTCTCTCTCTCGCGGTGGTCGTGGGTGCAGTGGACCGGGGGCGTCGGGGGCTGCGGGGGCGGCGGAGACTGCGGGGGCGGCGGGGGCGACGGGTGTGTCGGGGGCTGGGGGCCGGCGGAGGAGGTGGGGGGTGGGGTGGCGGTGGGGGGTGGGAGGGGCGGCGAGGTGTTGTGGGTGGAGCGTGCGGGGCTGCGGGGGGCGGCGGGGGGCGGCGGTGGCGGCAGGGGTGGCAGGGGCGGCGTGGAGGGGGGGTAAATATGCGTTTGTTATGCTATGCGATACATGAAAATTCGAACAATAATTAGGTAAATACATCAGATTCCACATAATTCCTACCTGGTACTGACATAATGCGGGGAATCCAGGACTGCTAGGTTCGGAGTATCGGAATGGAATCAGTATCGAACCCTTTCCGTGAGTACTGATTTCGGCGGTATCAGTGGTTTCGGATCAGAGTATCCAGCTTTTTGTATCGAAAAACAAATAATTATTAAAAAATATTAAAAAGTATATATTATACACTTAGGCATAGTTTAAGTATTTCTTTTGTGTTGTTTCTTAGTAGTTTTGAAATTGAATGAAATAATAGTCATCCTTGTCGATTGATTTACCTGCGATAAATAAGCTTTCTTTATTTTGCATGTTTTTACAACCCTAATATGCTTTTACACCATTGTTGATTGGTCTTTTTCGTTCAATTTTCTTTGTCGAATTGATGAGAAATATACCTCAACATCAGTATCGTTAGCGATTGGTATTGGATCGGGACATGCCAAATCGTATCGGTATCGGTCGTATCATATTGATACGGCCGATAGTGCATGTTTTCTCCTAGACAATGTTTGGGAGCTAGGAAGGAAATATGAGGGCATATCCAAGGTATATAGACGATACAAGTGCAATCCCTTTGATTCTAAGGGTAATTGCTTATGATATATCTTGTTTTCGGTTAAGATGATTGTTTATTCACCTATAATGACCCTAAAACTTGATTTGCTAATGCAAGCATACAACACCACAAAAATATTTACTGACTCGTCAAGTTGAACCGTGTATAACATGCTCGACGCTTAATAGGAATCATTTGCACTTAGTGGACTATCGAACTATCGGTATCGGACTATCGGTATCGGTATCGAACTATCGGTATCGCTAGCGGACTATCGGACTATCGGTATCGGTATCGAACTATCGGTATCCTACTATCGGTATCGGTATCGCCCTATCGGTATCGGACTATCGGTATCGTACTATCGTTATCGGTATCGATATCGAACTATCGATATCGGTATCGGTATCCATATGTACTTAGTATCGATTGTAGCAGATTAGTATCGGTATATCGGTTTGGTATAGGTCGTATTGGATGGTATTGACCTTAGCGAATTGGTATCGTACTATCCGATATGTATCCGCCGTATAGCTAGGATTCGTACCGGCCTTATCGATTCGGTATTGGCCATATCCGATAGGTATCGACCGTATCGGATATGTATCGGCCGTATCAGATTAGCATGGTGGAAGGTTAAGTAACAACTGTACTTAGATTTTTCTCTTCTTGAGCTAGAATACCATTGCAAGAGAGTCACGAGAGAGTAAAAAAATCTCCTACATATTGATGTTTACGAGAGTGATTGGCCAATTACAGTAACACACATGCTGCATTTTTCATCAGGGAAGGAGAGATTGAAGGCAATAACATATAGAGTTGTATTTCGGAAGAAGACAAACTCCTATAAACTCTTTGTTCACAAAACAAGCTATAGACAAACTACTATAAACTCTTTGTTCTGTATTCTCTATAGCTTAATTTGTGAACAAAGAGTTTGTACGAGTTCTTCTCCCGAAATACAACTCTATATGTTATTGCTTTCAATCTCTCATTCTCTGATGGAAAATACAGCATGTGTGTTACTGTAATTGGCCAATCACTCTCGTAAACATCAATATGTAGGAGATTTTTTTGCTCTCTCGTGACTCTCTTGCAATAGTATTCTAGCTCGAGAAGAGAAAAATCTAAGTACAGTTGTTATTAAACCTTCCACCATGCTAATCTGATACGGCCGATACTTATCCGATACGATCGATACCTATCGGATATGGCCGATACCGAATCGATAAGGCCAATACGAATCCTAGACGACCGATACATATCGGATATGACGATACCAATTCGCTTAGCCAGTACCAATTTGATACAGCCTATACCAAACCTATAGACCGATACTAATCTGATACGGTCGATAGTAAGTACATCCGGCCTATATACCAGCGGATCCACCAGTTACATGATTATATACTAATTCTATTTAGTTTGTCTTATGATATAGATTTTCACATCCAATCTGTGATGGATCGTTATTTTGTTGAATGTACATGGATGTACAAACGACAACACGAAAGCAGAATAGGTGTGAGTGACGATTTTCAAGCAAGCGTGGAAGTGTTTCTTAAGTATGCCATGAGCAAAGCTCAGTATATGGACGGTAATAAAATCAAGTGTCCATGTCGTAATTGTCGCAACAGACGTTACGAAGAAGTGCTGAGTGTAAGAGATCATTCGACCCATAAGGGTTTCGTACGTGATTACGGCCTGTGGTCATCGCAAGGTGAACTATATACGGAAAGACAGGTTGCGAATCTGCTACTTATGCTTTTGATGATAATGTTGTAACGGATTTTGTCGTCGAAGACGACGAATGCTCTGTTGATTATAGAGACCTGCAGAACCTTGCACGAGATATGGTGTACGACGCGACATGGGCTAATTTTGATCCGGAGGATCCTAATCCCGAGGCGAAGGAGTTCTACGATATGTTTCAGGATGCTAAAACTTCTTTATATCCTGGTTGTGAGCCACATTCCGTACTGTCAGTGACGATGCGGTTGTTGAACATAAAGTCCGATTTTAACTTGCCACAAACTTGCTATGATCGGATTATACAACTAATCAAGGAGGTGTTATCGAAGGAATCAAAAGAGCTTCCAAAAAACCTCTACAAGTCGAAATGATGGTCCGACAATTGGGACTGGGGTACAAGAAGATAGATTGTTGTCACAACGGATGCATGTTGTACTACAAGGAGAACGAGGATATAGAAAGTTGAAGCTTTTGTAATGCGGATCGTTACAAGCCAGTCAGGGAAAAAGGAAAGTCAACTAGAAAATGACGTCCTTACAAGTATATGCATTACTTGTCGATCACGAAGCGCTTGCAGAGCACTACCAAAATTTATCATTTTAGCGACGGCCCAATCCGTCGCCAATCCGACGGTAATTAGTATTAGCGACCGATCACTGACGGTTTTTGGCCAAAAAAATCCGTCGGCAATCAGCTCGTCGCTAATAACGGTCCGTCGCTACGTAGTCGTCAAGCGACGGAATAGCGACGACTTATCGACGTCACAATACGAAGAATTAGCGATGCATTTTCGACGGACTGTCGTCCATTTCAACTATTAAGTACTGAACTGTGTAGACAATAGCGACGTAAAATTCCGTCGGTAATCCGTCGTAACGGCGTATCAGAGCGTATCGTTCCGTCGCTCATCCGTCGGTATTCGTCGGTAACGAACGACGGATTAGCGACGGTGTGCTGACGGACTATCCGTCGATCAGGTTCTGGAAATGCTTGGCATTTCCAGCACCATGGCGATGGATTATTCGTCGCTATTCCGTTGATATATATTGACGGAATACGGACGGATTATCCGTCGAGCATATTCTGGAAATTCTTGGTATTTCCAGAACAAGGGCGACGGATAGGTCGTCGCTATTTCGTCGAACTATATACCATGCCGACGGATATTCCGTCGACCATCCGTCGCTACCTGGAAACATTTTCAAATCTCCAGTTAGCGACGGAATAGCCGTCGAAAAGTAGTCGGAAACTGGTAATCCCCGTCGCTAAACGGTCACAAGTCCGTCGCTAACTGAGAATATTTTGAAAAAAAATTACAGCGCTTTCCCTTTTCGCAAAAATATGCATAAACCAAACCAATATATAATGCACACCAATTATCCAACAATCACATAGACCAAATATATTATGCACACCAATTATCCAAGAATCACATAGACCAAATATGCACATACGAATTTAATGCACACAAATTATCTAAGAATCATATAGACCAAACCAAATTAATATAAAATAGACATCAATTATCCGAAAGAGTAACCTAATATCTATCGTTATAATCCGATCATAGCACAAATATTCCAAAATTTTCACAAATATTCCAAAATACATAGGAAAATCGACTTTGGCCTCAACAAAGACCACAAGTCAGACGATGAATCCTCACAGCCAGGGATCATAGTTGCATTGAGGCATGTACCATTCTATCAGCCACTTTGCATACGAAGGCTCAATCTGGTTGAGGTCTTCTGTAGGGACAGGAGGGTCGGTCCCGATGCTACTACTCTTTGACGGTGGCTCCTCCTTAACTTCAAGCTTGGGAGCAATCTCTTCCCTGATGGTCATCGGTTCTTCCTTGACCTCAACCTTTGGTAACACCTTCTCCTTAACAGTCACCGGCTCTTATTTTACGACGGAGACTTCCTCCGTGTCGACCTCCAAGGGTTTCTTGCCTCGACCCCTTCCTCGACTAGCAGCACCACCTCGACGAGTCCTAGAAGCCATCTTTCTGACAACAGAAATTTTCATATAGGGTAAAAAAATTTACTCAAGTTATAAAAGTTGTGACGTTGGTTTTTTGCGTTCATCATTATTAGAGTGAGCAGCACTGGAAAAGTTGTGACGTTGGTAGCATGAGAGAGTAAAAATCTGTATCACCAGACTAACAGAATTACTATGTAATCATGTACTCACCAATAACCAGATGTAACTGGATTCGTTGAGCCTATCATGCAGTAATTGGTGGATCCGCTGGTATAGGCCGGATGTACTTAGTATCTAGTGTCACTACAACAAATATGGCCTACAATAGCATGCGCAGAATGCTGTAGAAATCCTTTTATAGCATATTCTGTCTGCTATAATTGCCCACGCTATAGTAAGTCAAGACATGTGAACGCTATAACATTATAGCGTTCTTGAATACTGTAGATGGATTATAGTGTTCGTGTATGTTGTAGATGGTTTATAGCGTTCGTGAATGCTGTAGATGGATTATAGCGTTCATGAATGTTGTGGATGGTCTATAGCGTTCTTGAATGCTGTTGATGAATAATAGCGTTCATGAATGCTGTATATGGTGTATAGCGTTCTTTAATGATGTTGATTTATTATAGCGCTTCTGAACGCTGTCCATTTTTTATAGCAATTTAAGTGCTATAAATCTGTTACACAATTTTATATTTGAATAACCTGTTCTGTATCACATACAATTAACCTGTGCGTCATAAAAATTCATGCTGAATCGTAATTTTGATTTCAATAATTTCAATCGCAACTTCCATTTCGATAAACAAAGATATAAAAAATATTTGCCAAAATAAATAAATTCATACATTTTCATTAAAACTTTCAAGATGTACAAAATGTTTATAACCTAACGCTAGTCCAAAATTCAACTAAACCATTCCATTTCCATACAAAATATCTGTAGGCCAAAATGCAGCTCGATCGACTCTTTCCTTCTAGCTTATATCCTTGAGAACCACATTAAATGGACAAATATAGATTTCTGTCATGAGGAACCTGAAAAACAAAGAAAGGTTCAACTTATTAGTCGTTAGATAAAATTTCAAGGAATTAGAAAGAAAGTAAGCATTTTACATAACACAACACAATACATATGAATCAGCTGATACATTAGAGGCCTAACTCCAGCAACCCCCAACTTTATTTTCAAAACACTTTTTTTTTTCAAACTCACCCTAAATAGGTTAAGGGAATTTGTGAGCAAGCTCAGACCTACCCCTAAGAAAAATGGAGTTCAAATAACATAAGTTGGGGTGTGTAACAGTCAACAGTTAGGGATATGTGTGTGTAGATGTGTTTACCTACAGTGGACATACTAGCATAAGAGTTGGGGGTTCCTCTATGTATCAATGCACAACTCTAACCTCTCTTGTATCCTTTACATATACACACTCAAACAAATGACAGCACTCTCAAGTCACTGGTTGTCTCATCCTCAAATAACTACTTCCACATAATCTTACACATCATACTAGTATCTTATGTTCTCAACACTGGATTAAGTCCATAATAGCAAAGATGTACTTCACTTCTCTTGATTTATATTGTTGGTAGATTACACACTATATAGACCTATAACCATAATCTAAATTTGAATAACAATTTACTTTTAAAATTCATGATGAAGCACTGGCTAAGTAGCATAGCTAGTTTCTACAAAAAAAAAAGTGCATAAAAGGCTTAAAGAGTATTTAAAACATGTACTTTCAAGATGTCATCTGTTGCAAGTATAGTTGGCTTTGTGGCTCCAGCACAACTGTATTCTAGAGATATTGTGATGACAGAAGAAAAGATACAGGACAATAAAACATCAAGGAGAACATTATTATAAATTCGTTGACCAGTCATTATTTGGACGACTCTATCATTACCAATGGGCTACAGGCTACTCTACCAATCTTTATTTGGGCAACATGACTGAAATCAAGCAGGACTACTGTGAAAGTTGAAACAGAAGTTATAGGTGGAACATTTTGGATACATCTTATCTATGTGGAGCATTTTGTTTGTTCACAATGTTTAAATATTTATTCAAGGGCTCCTTTTTCTTAAGCCTACCAATGACCAAAAAGGAACAAAGTGTTGTGAAACATATCAATTATATATATATACCTACATATGGAGGGAAAATGTTGATTACACATTACAGGAAGAGGACAACTAAAATGTCTGTCAGTGACCAGGACAATACAATAATATTTGTAGGGTTGATTAAGATTTAAGACAGGAAATTGCTAAAAGGCACCTCTCCATGGCAATCCTGAATATAACTCTAGCAGTAGCATCCTTTTTCTAATCATCAAAATTACACAATGGCTAAAGCGATGAAAACACAGCGGCAACTTCAACAATCAAAGCATTTTACTAGGAGTATTATTGGGCAAGAGGGAACAAATACCTGCAGCAGTGGAACCTCCTCAAGAGGTAGTTCAGCTCCAAGGTCTCCCCTAGCTACCATAGCCTGCAAAAGGTCAAAGAAGAAGAGAAAAAAGTTTAGCATGAGATATGAAAGTTATCATTAAGTTGAGTAGTAGTAAAAAAATTCAAATGGAAAAGCGAGATTGTGAAAGGGATCGCCAATAACTAATTCAATAACATAGTGAGGAAATACAGCTGATATTAGTTGCAATCGAATATGCCAAGTATAGCATCACCTCACTACAATAGGATTGACCACTATACCATATCAATTACCTGATTAAAGACCAAACCTTCTCTGCGAGAATGCTTGTCTAAACTAAAGGCCACTCCTCCATTTATAAGCCTTCTAGAAATTTGTTTGAAACCTGCAATTCTTTTTCAACCTTTACCTCTTCTTCTCTCATCTTTGTTTCTCTTATGCGTCTTTCACTTAATCTTGTAGAAGACCACCAAATGCTGGTCGGCTTATAATCCCTTACATTCTTCTAATTTGGTAGCTAATATTTCTTACAAATCATCGTGGAGCCAAATCTGAAGTTGTTGATGGATGCACTCTCTAAGTTGTTGATGAGTACTAGCACATGCAGTAGGGAAACACCATGCCTATATCATGATAAAAGCAGTTACATAAATTTAGACAGGATAGGACACAAGGTACTAAGTATCATGTTTTTTTATCGCAACATAAATTTATTTGATTGAAAAATAAAATGTTATTGAATGGGGGAATTAGTTACATATTGATACTGGATAGCTGTGGTGTACATGTTCCATAAACAAAATAAATAAGATAAGAATATCATTACTTGAGGGGAAGGCAAGCGAAGGCAAGATAATATGTGAACTGCACCACAATATAAGTACGAAAACAATCTGCTACCCTATCAATTCATGCTTCTTCATATTGTTCTTTTGAACAAAATTTTGCACAAGCACATCAATTTTTGTATAATTAGTGTAACTGCTCTAGCATGCTCAATGCATAAGATATGTTGCTGTGTCATGCATGACTGGCGAGCAAGCCTAGGAAGCAGGAACTCTCCAAAACTAATATGAGCCCGATTATTGTTGGAAATGTATCGGACAATATCTTGTCTCCTCACTTTTATATTTATTCACTTTCTTATCTAAATCTTTTAAGTATATTAAAAATTTAAGATATGAATATCATTACTAGAGGGAAGCAAGACAACATGTGAAATGCACCACAAAATACATAAGAAAATAGACTGCTACCATGAAAAACACCTCGAAGAATCTTCGGTGAACCTGAAAACATATCTATAAGACTGATAACTCGTCTAGATAATCCCTCTCCCTTGGTATCCACCTCCCTTGTGTACTAATAAACCCCAATTTTTTTTTATTTTTCAACGGATGAAATGCACGTAATCCAACGGTTTGCCATTGACGAGTTTAAAATTAGGAACTCATGAGTTCCTCCAGGATTTTTGACCTAAACCACAATCATTAAGGTTCACATGGAAAAAAATGATATAGATGCATAAATGCCAGGAAACACAGAATTAATAAACGGATGAAAAAAGAATATAGCCATGCATAAGGAACTCTACAAATAGAAAAGATGGATACAATTGTTTTTCCATGAAAAAAAGGTCAGTTTCCAGATTGTTCCGTTGGCTAAAAAGCTAATAACATCTTGAGAAGTTAAATTCGGAAAATAACTTGTTTCTAAGGATATATCCACTCTTGTGATTTTCCTGTGAACCAAATAATTAATTAACCAATCTAATTTTTTGGGAGAAACCAATTTTACAGTCCTCTCAACGAAAACAATCAATCTGGAAGAAGAAAGATGCAAAGTGTAAAGCAGAGCATTCTACTTGTTACTTCAACTGGATAGCTACAACTAGTATGCAAGGGGCAAATAATCGAACATCTAATAATAGAAAATTGCAAAAATTTCTGAAAAAAAAAATTAGGGTTAGGGTTTTGAGATGTACCGTAGGTCCTGGCCGGTGGGATCTCCTTTCTGGACGAGGAAGGACTTCATGGAGCATCTGTTAAACACAAAAATATTAGAGAATGATGAGAGGGGAGAATAACCGGAGGAGAGAAGGAAGAGGAGGAGCAGAACCCTACCGATGGCTTACTATAGGGAGGAGAGGAGAAGAATCCTACCGAGAGGAGCAAAATCTTACTGATGGCTTAGAGGAGGAGGAAAGGAGCAGAATCCTACCTATGGCTGACCGATCACAGAGAAGGAGAGAAAGAGGAAATTTGAAAGGAGGGATTTTTAGAGGAGGAGATGACCTATTTCCCCCAATCCGCTGACCTAAATATCGGATAGGAAATAGTGGCACGAGAGAGAGAATGGGAAGGCGGAGAGGCTAGGTTTAGTAATGAGAATTTCAATTTTGTACTATATGCCTCCCAAATTTTGGTTTTGAGGGAAATATTTTGGTTTGCCTCCAAAATCAAAGTCAGCAAAAATTATTGGCACCAATATATATTCTACAGCATTCAGGAAATGCTATAGATAGATATTTTTATAGCATTGCAGAAAGAACGCTATTGTTGATAACATTCTATAGCGGGGACACTTGAACGCTATAGAAAAACTGCTATTGTAGGCCCTATTTGTTGTAGTGTGTATCAGATTAGTATCGGTCTATCGGTTTGGTATAGGACGTATCATATTGGTATTGGCCTTAACAAATTGGTATCGTCCTATATTCGATATGTCCATGTATCGGCCGAATAGCTAGGATTCATATTGGCCTTATCGATTTGATATCGGTCATATCCGATAGGTATCGGCCGTGTTGGATTAGTATAGACCATTTCGGATTAGTATCGTGGAAAGTTTAGTAACAACTGTACTTGGATTTCTCTCTTCTCGAGCTAGAATACCATTGTAAGAGAATCACCAGATCGTGATTGGCCAGTTATAGTAACATACATGCTTCCTTTTCTATCAGAAAAAGCGAGATTGAAAAGGAAGTATGTATGTTCTGTAACAGGCCAGTTACGCTCTCGTGACTCTCTTGTAATGGTAATCTAGCTCTAGAAGAGAGATATCCAAGTACAATTGTTACTAAACCTTCCACGATACTAATCCGAAATGGTCTATACTAATCCAATACGGCCGATACCTATCGGATATGACCGATACCAAATCGATAAGGCCAACATGAATCCTAGCTATACGGCCGATACATATCGGATAGGACAATACCAATTCGCTAAGACCAATACCAACCGATACGGCCCATACCAAAATGATAGATCGATAGTAATCCGATACGGTCAATACTTATAAGTACCTACGGTCCAGGAGGTTGATCCGCTAGTACATCCATGTACGATCAATGAAGTAACGATCTATTTTAATTTGGATGTGAAAATCTGTATCGTAAGACAAACTAAACATAATCAGTTCTATTTCACATGCTTAATTGCCAAGTATGAGAACGAATGGCTCAGAACACAACCCAAAATTCATTCTAGCATACATTAGTGTGAATCATCTATGTTCTGTACATATGGTGTAGTATATGTTCTTATCGTATCTAGTATCTGAAGGACGTAACAGAATCAAGATGAACTCACTAATGTAATACTAAGACATCATGTACTACTATATAAGATATAGTGATAGGTTGTCGTATCATCATTGCCGAGGGATGAGGGTCGGAGGACAGTCAACTTTATCTATGGCTACATAGTTTCTGCCTCGCTAGTCGAATGGCTTAATTGCCAAGTATCGGAATGAATGGCTCAGAACACAACCCAAGATTCATTTTAGCATACATTAGTGAGTTCATCTTGATTCTGTTACGTCCTTCAGAGACTAGATACGATAAGAACAAAGATGATTTACACTAATGTATGCTAGAATGAATCTTAGCTTATGTTCTGAGCCATCCGTTCTGATCAAGCATCTTCCTTCTCCTCTCCTCCACCATGGCTCTGAACCCATCTGCTCCTCCCTACTTCCCTTTTTTTATTTGACTCTCTCAGCCACATATGATATCCAGCTCAAGTGTAGAGTCGGAGGAGAAGAAGTGGACAGGAAAAGGAGGGGGAAGCAGCACAGCCGGCGGCATGACCCGGAGGAAGTACAGAGGTTTTCTTCAACAGACGTAGGAGAACTATAAGGATATATCTTTTCACAACATATCACCTTGTCATAGACCCTTAATGTGACAACCATATGACCGCGGTGTCGAAAGACTAACATGTCATAATTTTCTAAGCCGTGTGTTTTGACATAATCCTCCAAATTCTTTCCTACTATGTAATAATGCAAGATTACTACATAGGAGGAAAGAGTTGGGAAGATTATGTCAAAACACACGGCTTAAAAACTTATGACATGTTAGTCTTCCGACACCGCGGTAACATGATATTCACATGAAGGGTCTTTGACAAGATGATATGTTGTGAAAAGATATATCCTTATAGTTCTCCTATGGATGTTGAAGAAAACCTCTGTACTTCCTCCGGGTCATGCCACCGGCTGTGCTGCTTCCCCCTCCTCTTTCTTTCACTTTTTCTCTCCCGACTCTACACTTGAGCTGGATATCATATGTGGCTGAGAGAGTCAAATAAAAAGAAGGGAAGTAGGGAGGAGCAGATGGGTTCAGAGCCATGGTGGAGGAGAGGAGAAGGAAGATGCTTGATTAGAACGGATGGCTCAGAACACAAGCCAAGATTCATTCTAGCATACATTAGTGTGAATCATCTATGTTCTGTACATATGGTGTAGTATATATTCTTATCGTATCTAGTATCTGAAGAACATAACAGAATCAAGATGAACTCACTAATGTAATACTAAGACATCATCTACTACTATATAAGATATAGTGATAGGTTGTCGTATCATCATTGTCGAGGGATGAGGGTCGGAGGACAGTCAACTTTATCTACGGCTACATAGTTTCTGCCTCGCCAGTCGAATGGCTGTAGGGACTATGTCCTGATCATCATGTCGTACCGTAGACTAATACAAATGGAGCTGGAAATATCCGTCGTTAACCGGTCACTAGTCCGTCGGTAACTGAGAATTTTTTTGAAAAAAAATTGCAGCACTTTCCCTGTTCACAAAAATATGCATAAACCAAACCAATATATAATGCACACCAATTATCCAACAATCACATAGACCAAATATGCACATACGAATTTAATGCACGCCAATTATCCAAGAATCATAGAGACCAAACCAAATTAATATAAAATAGACATCAATTATTCTGAAGAGTAACCTAATATCCGTCGTTATAATTCGATTTATCTTCAAGTGTGAGAACGGATGGCCCAGAACACAACCCAAGATTCATTCTAGCATATATTAGTGTGAATCATCTATGTTCTGTACATATGATGTAGTATATGTTCTTATCGTATCTAGTATCTGAAGAATGTAACAAAATCAAGATGAACTCACATAATGTAATACTAAGACATCATCTACTACTATATAAGATATAGTGATCGGTTGTCGTATCATCATTGCCGAGGGATGAGGATCGGAGGACAGTCAACTTTATCTACGGCTATATAGTTTCTGCCACGCCAGTCGAATGGCTGCAGGGACTATGTCCTGATCACCATGTAGTACCGTAGATTAATGCAAATGGAGCTGGAGCCAAAATACAGAAACCAAAATACAGAATCAAATCCCTGGGACGGATGGCTCAGAACACAACCCAACCGGAGAGGATACTCTGAGAGATCCATCTGAGTAGGACGTATACTCTGAGAGATCACCTTTACAAGAATGATATCAGTAGTAGGATTGAGTGCAGGAGGGGATATTATCAGAGTATACGTCCTACTCAGATGGATCTCTCACCGTTACTATTTTTTTCTGACAGCTTGGTGGATGTGCTCCGTCAACAGATTCTTGCTCCGAGCCAAAACTTTCCTCCGGAGCTCAAGTGGACATCCTTCGTGTAGAGCTCGAGTGAGAGGTTCCTAACAGCATGGTGGTCTCCTTTGTTAAAGTATCCGTGCTCGTCCCACAACCAATGTGGGATGCGCACGGATACTTTGACAAAGGAGACCACCATGCTGTCAGGAACCTCTCACTCGAGCTCTACATGAAGGATGTCCACTTGAGCTCCGGGGCAAAGTTTTGGCTCGGAGCAAGAATCTGTTGACGGAGCACATCCACCTTGCTGTCAGAAAAAAATAGTAACGGTGAGAGACCCATCTGAGTAGGACGTATACTTTGATAATATCTCCTCCAGCACTCAATTCCACTACTGATATCATTCTTGTAAAGGTGATCTCTCAGAGTGTACGTCCTACTCAGATGGATCTCTCAGAGTATCCTCTAGTGATAGGTTGTCGTATCATCACTGCCGAGGGATGAGGGTCGGAGGACAGTCAACTTTATCTACGGATACATAGTTTCTGTCTCGCCAGTCGAATGGCTGCAGAGACTATGTCCTGATCACCATGTCGTAGTCCAATACAATCCAGAGATTGACACAGTTCTAGTTCATATATGTAGTCCAATACAAATAGTCTAATACAAAAAAAACTCAATACAAATAGTCCAATACAAATAAGTACTAATAGCTAATGAGAACCACGCTGCTCATGCAAACGCTCAGTGATACGATCACGCAACCACCTCGAAAAAGTAAGATTTTTGGCGTGAGGAGAGATGTCATCCCTTGCAAGGACTGCTTGAAGAGAACTCCCGGTCTCACTAGCTACCGGTGCTGGATGAATAGAACTCCCGGTCTCACTAGCAACCGGTGCCACTTCCTCCTTAACTGTAGGAGGAGCCACCTCAGCATTCACTGTTTTCCTCAAACGACGTGCCGCTCCTCGGGTCATGGGTACCATCTGGTAAGATCGGTAGTCACAAATAATATAATTGTAACATAAGCAAGCTAACTAAAGGAACCGTCATGTAATTTGAGTACATTTTCGAAAGACGATAAAGTATAAAAAAATCCAATTTTTTGCCAAGTGTGAGAACGGATGGCTCAGAACACAACCCAAGATTCATTCAAGCATACATTAGTGTGAATCATCTATGTTCTGTACATATGGTGTAGTATATGTTCTTATCGTATCTAGTATCTGAAGAATGTAACAGAATCAAGATGAACTCACATAATGTAATACTAAGACATCATCTACTACTATATAAGATATAGTGATAGGTTGTCGTATCATTATTGTCGAGGGATGAGGGTCGGAAGACAGTCAACTTTATCTATGGCTATATAGTTTCTGCCTCGCCAGTCGAATGCCTGCAGGGACTATGTCCTGATCACCATGTCGTACCGTAGATTAATACAAATGGAGCTAGAACTGGAGCCAAAATACAGTACTACTTTACCATGTCGTACCATTTTACTCTCTCTCTCCTCCCCCTCCGGCGCTCTCACTCTCTCCGGCGCTCTCACACTACTAATTCCTATGTGTTTTAAGTGTGAGAACGGATGGCTCAGAACACAACCTAAAATTCATTCTAGCATACATTAGTGTGAATCATCTATATTCTGTATACATATCGTGTAGTATATGTTCTTATCGTATATAGTATCTGAAGGATATAACAGAATCAAGATGAACTCACTTAATGTAATACTAAGACATCATCTACTACTATATAAGATATAGTGATAGGTTGTCGTATCATCATTGCCGAGGGATGAGGGTCGGAAGACAGTCAACTTTATCTACGGCTACATAGTTTATGCCTCGCCAGTCGAATGGATGCAGGGACTATGTCCTGATCACCATGTCGTACCGTAGATTAATGCAAATGGAGCTGGAAATATCCGTCGCTAACCGGTAACTAGTCCGTCGCTAACTGAGATTGTCACATACACATATGTATATCACAACTAGATGTATAGATATATACATCTATACAGAAGCACACAACTGATAGAACTCGCACTGTCCTTGAGACAGTGAACATATACACCATGAATCCAAACCCCATATTAACATTTACTAATCCAAACACCACCAAACTAATGGAACACCCAATATGGATAACACATTATTTAGCCAATATATAAACTCAGATGAATTTGAGAAGCAAAGCCATCCGCCGCCCCCGACCAAAGCCCGCCGCCCCAAGCCCGCCGCCCAGTAGTTCGGTTGCATATATATATGAAGAGTGCTTATGGCTATGCGTCGATTGCAAATAGCCCCGACGCCCCCGCCCTAAGCCAGCCGCCCAGTCCCCGACGCACCCGCCCCAAGCCAGCCGCCCAACCCCCGACGCCGTCGCCCCAAGCCCACCGCCCAGCCCCCGACCCAAGCCAGCCGCCCAGCCCCCGACGCCCCAGCGGTAAAACTATTTTTCCTCAAACATAAATCTATGCTTTTCTATTAAATTCCTAAATTATTATTTTTATTATTATATATGTTCAAATTTCTAACCAAAGGATTATTTCAATTCATAATAATTAATATGACCATTATTCAGTGATGGGCCAAAGGCCCACTGTTTTCTTTTAACAAACCTTTAGCTTTTCTTTTCTTTAGCTGTTTAAAACAGCCAACTGACCCTACACCATTTATAACAAACTCTGTTCTCTCCCCTCCCCATTTCTAACAACTTTTAAAGCAGGGGAGGTTGTTATTTCCCGCCCAAAAAGCTCGATCAGCCATGGCACTGGTTGCCTATATAACCAGCCATTTTCTCCATTGATTCATACCATCCCATTCTTTCTCCCCAAAATTTCTACGACCTAAATCGAGAGAAGGCCCCATAGACATGGTAGAAGGACAAAGAAGCAGGCAGTGGTGCTTGGGGATCTTTATAGCAGTAACCTAACCAATTTTATCAATCTTTCCGATCTGGTGAGTCCATCAAATTCCTTTGAATCAATTTTGTTATTGAGAGATCACCCTTGATCCTGTCATAACGAATTTCCTGTTCGTCATGATGCTTGTGTAGCACAACGAATCCTTGGCGCTGATCGATCTAGATTCCTGGATTGGATCAAGATCGAAGTAAATCATGGTGAGATCCTTTGATCCTTTAACGTTTGAATCCATCTTGATCGGGTGAAGTTTTGTTGATCGATCTAGTTCTTGATTGTTCAGTGTCATCTGATTTGAACTGTTGAAGAAGTCGATTGGATCTCTCGACAGGATCAATAGGTGAGTATTTTTGTTACTTCATTTTCTTCAATTGAAATCAACTCAAGTATTGATGGATGAAGATCTATTCATTCATCAATAGTTTCTTCTCGAAGTCTTGCCAAATGATTATTGAGTCATCCTCTATTTCCTGTGTTATTTAATTTTGGTTTTAGAGAAGATTGCCTAAATCAACACAGGATTCGTGTTCAGATCTGAGCAGTGTTCAATCTTTATTTTATCGCAGGTAATTCTTAGTTCGTTGTGGTTTGTTTTGTGACATTTTGGTTTAATGAGATGATCGAACCTAATGTCTAAATTATAAGAACTATAAGAAGTTTCCTGGAATTGCTGTTGTGTATGAATGAAGAGTCTTCTGATAATTGTTCCAATAGAGGAAGTTGAATTACTTATTATCTGAACATGATGTTAAGCCCAATAAGTTTATTTAACAACTCGATTTCCAGTAAGGACTGGTTCCTGATTCGAATAGGTTTGGTGCTAACTGATTTTAATTATGGCATCCTATAGCTCTTGTTCACCCTAAATATCAGTGCTTAGGACATGATTGATACTTGAATTTATCCTGGTTTTGGGTTAACTGCACCATTATTATATTTTTAACTCTCCACTGCATTTGGCATGTTGGCAATTACGGAGCTTAGTTGGAGTTTGAGTGAAGGCTAACAGTAGATTACGTATACCCTGATATCACCACTAGTATGGTATCCTCTTTAGTCTACTGTCAATAAGTTTTAGTCTGGAATTGTATAACAGTAAGTGTGTTGGTTTGATTTCTGAACTTTGTTTAGACATTATAGAGCAATCTATGATAGATATGACTCCTTGACTAAGAGAGTCTTGCAGTAGGAACAACACAATTTAGAAGAGCTATTGTAAATTATACTGAGAGTAGTATTTGGTAAGTTTTCACCAAAATTTATTCCTGTAACATGGTACAGTTGGAGGATTAGAAACAGTCAGGCAAGGGTGGGTTTCTCAGTCCAGTGTGTATGAATGTTGAGTCAATTTTATATAGCTGTGGAGTATAGTTGATATACTATGGTAGTTGCATCAAGTGGAGCAGTAGGTTTTACTTGCTACATTGAGATGACGGTGATGCAAGTTTTAATTTGAAACAATCATGTTGGTTTAACTGTTAAGTCAAAATAGTTTACCTTTATTGCCAACCCTGGTGTTCTTAACGTTCACAATTGGTACCTGGTTGATACATGATGTGTATTAGGCTGATGGTACATCAGTTAGTTTAGGATTAATGCTATCTGAGGTTGAAGAGTCAATTTCAGGATATTTTTAGGCATTTGAAGGCTGATATGGTAGCAATCCTGATTTAGGAGAGTTGATGTTATCTAAGACTGTAAAGAACTGGAAGGAAAGTTGTCCTATGACTAGAGTTCAGCCCTGCATTTTGAACTATCCTCATGAATGCTATGGACTGATAGGGTATATAGTTGATTAATAAGTATTGGCGATTATGAGTATGTATGTAAGACTGATATCAGGATTGCTTAGGATTGATATAGGCAGGCCCTGTCCTATGCTGATAGTTATAATGGCAATGCCAGGACTGTTGTAATCAGGACAGGGCACTTGGGTGTTGGTTCAAATGGTTGTGATGGTAAATGGAACCTGGAAAGTCAATTTCAGTTCTATTTTGGATTGAAATTTCCTTTCACTTGGATTAGAGACTTGCATAAATACCTTAGATGAATAACTATAGGCTTGTCATATATATATGACTGTAATCTAAGATAGTCGATTTTGGTAATATATGGTAATAACCCTGTTTATGAATGATAATACAAGAATGTAGATGCAAGGTTAGAAAGTTTAGGTGTCCTCATTAGTATGAAGGACAAGTGGTTTTAACCTAAAAGAAACAGGACTTTTAGTTCCAATCTTTTAGCTAAATACTTATGGTTTCATGTCACTATATTTTTAAAAAGGTATATTCTTATGGTGAGTTATAGAGAGCAAACCTGGCAGGAATTATTAGAATGGCTAGTTAAACAACCTATGAACCCTAGAATGCAGTAATCAGTTAGTTTAATAATAAGTGTAAATTTTATGGTTTTGACTAGAGTTTTATACTTATCAAATTGTAACCATATAACAGGAGGATACTCAGTTCTACTACCTTTTCTCGATCACCAGGAGACAGGCAAGTATACTCCTTTGATTTGTTCATTTCTCATGTCTTCATTATCCTTTCTTGTATCTTCTTGATGACACGATAGTTCACGATATTGTCTAGTTTCATGTTCCAAGTTTCATTATGTCTGGGAGGGGAAATACTATAGATATATGATCAAACCCTGTTACTACTCATGTGAATAGCTTGGGTCCCGTACCGTGTACGCGGGGCCAAAGCCGTACCATTTCAGGTTCATTGCATCTACCCAAGCCGATCACAATCTAGATGTATTTCAATTATTGCACATGTCAGGATTCAGTTTGTATTTCAGGATTTCATGGTTGTATTTCATGTTCAGGCTGTATTTCATGTTCAGTTTGTATTTCATGATTCATGTTGTATTTCATGTTCAGGACTTTTACTATGTTTCCCTGTTTTACTTTCAATATTCCTATTCAGTTCATGTCTTGTTCTTATTTCCTGTACTTTACATTATTCCTGTTTTCTTGATTTATACCATGATGTACATGTTCATTTCTCTGGATATACTTTGCTCCGCTCCAGAATAGGATATATTGCAAGTGAGTTGGAGGCTTTATGCGATACATTCTATGGCGAGGAGCCTATTGATGCTGGAGAGCTAGCTGGTGCAGCTCATGACTTAGAGGCCGCAGAAGCCTAGAGATTTCCCTTAGTTTTTCCCTATTATTTCCAAGTATTGAGACTAGTAGACTTTCTATCATTCTGGAATGTAATAAT
This sequence comes from Iris pallida, assembly GCA_029216955.1. NCBI lineage: Eukaryota > Viridiplantae > Streptophyta > Magnoliopsida > Asparagales > Iridaceae > Iris > Iris pallida. The sequence goes on from JANAVB010044068.1 coordinate 104,361, forward strand.
TTCTGATATTGTACTTTACTCTGGTTGGGATACATTTTATGGATGTTGTGTTTCATTCTTGTCTTGATATCTGTTTAGTTTCCCTAGAATGGTACAGCTTACTTTGTTATTATATGACAAAGGCTGGGCATGTCTGACTCGTATCCGGTTATTCGGGAGCGGGTCATGACATGTTTTTAGTGGTGGCCCATGCAGGTCTATCCTAATGGTACCTAGGTCTTAGCGTACTATTGGGGGACTTGATTGCACTAGGGAAACTTGAACACAGCATAGGAAAATCGGGAATTAAGGGTATATCAGGTTTATCATGTTTTCAGGTGCATTGATTATTATAAAAATATTGTTTATTAGGTTTTTAGGGTTTGTCGTTCAACGAAGTTTTCTTTTTATGCAGGATGGTTGCCACAAGGAAGACCGCAGATCAGACTGGAGTTGAAGGCAGTTCTGGAGTTGCAGGAGGTACAGAGCAGCCCACACCAGATGTCCAAGCAGATCAGCTTCCGCCAGCGCCTCCTATCTTTCCAGCACTGCCGCCGACGATGATGTTTGATGGCACCCAGGTGATGGCGATGTTTCATCACTTTCTGGAGGCCTAAAACCATCAGGCAGCGCATTTCAGAGCGACTGTTGTCGACTCGCTGAGGACCAGAGAGCCGGCAGCACCAGCACCAGCACCAGCACTAGTCGTACCTCCAGCACCACGAGGACCGAGACCAGGGACGGCGAAGGAGTACCAGAACCTCTGCCCGTTAGACTTCTGGGGCAACGAGGGGATTCTTTATGCAGATGAATGGCTAGAGAATGTGGAGAGGACCTTGAGGTTGGCGAACATTCCAGATGACACAAAGGTGGAGGTGTGCAGCATGCGACTCTTCGACTTGGCGAGGACGTGGTACCGAGAGGAGCCCCAGTTGACGGAGCCCCATGTATCTTGGACAGTTTTCAAGACACTGTTCAAGGAGAAGTTCTATCCAGAGGTGGAGCGGGATGAGCTGAGGATACAGTTCGAGGCGCTACAGCAGGGGACTATGACGGTCGCAGAGTACACTTCAGAGTTTACCAGACTCAGCCGATTCGCTGAGAGCCTAGTTAGAGATCCAGAGGACAGGGCCTAGAGATTCAAGAAGGGTCTGAACAGGGAAGTGCGGTATGTGGTAGCTAT
>JANAVB010044069.1:0-108590 GCA_029216955.1 Iris pallida
AACGCTTTGGTCATTGGTCTCCGACTTACAAAAGAGCTGGGTGTAGAACACTTCGAGCATACGGCGATTCGTAGCTAATCGTCAACCAGATCGGGGCTCATACGAAGTTCGCCATGAGGACATGATCCCCTACCACCAAATAGCGATCAACATCTCGTCCCTGGAGGGTTTCTTTATCGAACACGTTTCTAGGCTCCAGAACATTGAAGCGATGCCCTAGCAGGCTTGGCCGATTCCCTAGCAGTACCGAATCATGCTCATATCTGGTTGAACATCATAGGCCGTGAGTTGGTATGTCCCAAGAACAACGTTCAATCGTGGCGAGTGTTCTGCTCAGGACGGTCGACGAAGAAGCACCAGACTGGAGACAACCATTCATAGACTTTGTAGTCTATGACATCCTGCCCGAGAACACAAAGGAAGATACTTCTATCAGAAGGGTTACCTCAGATTCTTCTACGATACAGAGACGAAGATGTTGTATCGCCGATCCTACGATGGATTACTGCTTTGGTGTCTATCAATACAGAGGCCAAAGCAGCCATACGCGAAGATCATGACGGTGTCTGCGGAGCCCATCAGCCCGGCCCAAAATTACAAGATCGTCTCGCAGAATGGGCTATACTGGCCTACGCTGGTAGCAGATGCGATAGACTATACAAGAAAGTACAAGGCCTGCCAAATCCACGCAGACTTCATCCACCAGCCATCGAATTCTTACATCCAACAGTAGTGTCCTGGCCATTCGAAGCATGGGAAATGGATATCATCGGTCCAATCACTCACCTTTCCCGAGGATATCGCTTTATACTCGCATCACAGATTACTTCTCCAAATAGGCGGAAGCTGTTCTGCTCGTAGAAGTGAAGACTTCAAACGTGATCAGCTTCCTCAAGCATAACGTCATCTATCTCTGTGGACTGCCCCGAAGGATCATCCACGATAATGGTCCGCAGTTTGCAAGCCACCTTCTATCGATTTTGCGACAAACATCGAATTCAGAATGTTGCTTCAATGCCATTCAATCGGCAGCGAATGGGTTGGCAGAAGCATTCAACAAAACCATCATCAAGTTACTCAAGAAGTTCGTGTCTTCCAACAAATGTGACTGGAACAAGAAACTTGGTAATGCTTATGGGCGTACTGTACTACAATCCGAACAGCCTCCGAGAACACACCATTTCCCTGGTGTACGGGAGTGAGACAGTCCTCCCATTGGAGACTCAAATCCCTCAACTCCGCGTCGCTCTCACTTACCAATTGACGACGGAAGATAACTACCGTCGCCGCCTACAAGAGCTGGAGGCCTTAGACGAAAAGTGCTACTGGCTTAGCAGCGAATCGATCTATACCAGCGCATCTCGGAGCCTTCTATCATGAAGTTGTATTCTCCAACGGAGCTTACCGCCTCGTAAAACAAAATGGAGACTTGCTCATGTTGTCCATCAACGGCAAGTTCCTGAAGAAGTATTATGTCTAAACGGCATTCTCAGATCACAGAGTGTTGAGTTAGTACCTCCGGTATCGCTGAACCCACATTCTTCTTCCAAATATCCCAAAATGTCGAGTTATGTACCCTCCGGTACCGCTGAACTATATTCTGGCTCCACATATTAGATCCAGAGTGTTGAGTTATGTACCCGTAGGTACCGATGAACTCACATTCTGACTATAAATCCCAGAGTGTTGAGTTATATACCCTCTGGTACCTCTGAACTTATACTTTGACTCCAAATTTCTTGGATTGTCGAGTTATATACCCGCAGGTGCCTCTGAACTTACATTTCGGTCACTCTTTAGGTGGTAAGTCATGTATGATCATACCTCTGAACTTGTTCTTCTGAAAGAGCTCCTCCCCCATGATCCACTACCCGTACTCCCAGTGCACAAAAAGGGTAACAGATCCACAAATTTCCAAAATGACCACGTCGATGTTACCTCTGAGTTTCACTTCCGCCAAAAACAAATCACCCTTTTACGTAGAACTTCTACGTCCTCATTACCTCTGAGTCGTTCTATGTACCCCTTCATGGAGCCCACTCCTACCACATCCTCATTACCTCTGAGTAGGAAGGCTCCATCGAAGAAACCCTCATGCTTGCCATGTCCTCATTACCTCTGAGTAAGTATGCTGGTTCCCTTTTGACTTATTATCCGTACCCAAAACCGGAGTACGCTAAGGATAATAGGTCCATAAATGTCCTCTGTTGACCACAAATATCCTCCTCTGAGTCCACTCCTGCCACGTCCTCATTACCTCTGAGTAGGAAGATTCCGCAGTGAAAAAAACCCTTATGCTTGCTACGTCCTCATTACCTCTGAGTAAGTATGTTGGTTATATCTTGTCCTATTATCCGTATCCTAAGCCAGGGTACGCCAAGGATAATAGGCCCACAAATGTCCTCTGCTAAATTTTTTAGTACGGGCCCATCATTTCTCATCATGCCCCGGGAGCCCAGCTGCTCCATGGCATTCTTTCTCCCGATACCAGAAACGTCCATGGCCACCTTTCAGTGAAATCATTCTAGGTATCCCCATAAAACTTGTTATCCATACCTAAAACCCAGGTATGCCAAGGGTAACAGGTCCACAAACAGTCCCCCAGCAGGGCAAATACTACCACAATACCATAAACACAATAAGCAATACAAATGAAGGGTAATAAAATGTACTTTTTTATTTGGAAGCCAAAAAATACTACATGTTCTGGGACTACGTCCCTCTAAAAAAAAGAGGGTGGAAAAAGAAAAGAAACAAAGAAGGAAAAAAGCCGTCTATGGTTCGGCGGTACATAGTTCCAAGAGACGGTTCTTCACCAAGACGGTCCCCCATTCAAGCCGCTGCTTAGCTCGACACTCGGCCTCGTGGGACAACCGCTTCGCATCATCCAAGTACATGTGTGCCCGCCAGCCATCCTCCAGCTTCTCCAGGGCGAGCTCCAGGCCAACAGAAGCTCGATTAACTCTGTCAGCCTCCTGGATAATCAGCCCCTTTTCGGTACGGGCAGCTTCGAGCTCAGACTCCAGAAGATCTAACTTCCTCTGAAGCTCAAGGATCTGCTCCCGCGTGTCAATGACCCCCCGGGAGGCAGTCGCTTCTCGAGCCGTAATATCTTCGCTCTCGTGGCTCAACTGATCATATAGCTGAGACAGATCGCGAAGGTCCTTCAGTATGACCGGCTTGGTCTTATCCCGAGCATCCCTTATCTTCTCTACGGCAGTTAGGAGGAAACCGCGCTCTTGATCTATAGCAGCAGACAGATCAGCTTGCCGCAGCACCTGAAGCTGGGCCACCAGCTGATCAGCCTTCAGCAATTTTGCCTCCAGAAGCGCAGCTATCCCCGCCCCAGCGGGAAGAGTCTTAAGAATATCAACGTGACCCGAGATCATTGCCAGGCCAAGGCAAAAGGGGTCCTCCGTTCCACAGCAGCCGCGACCCCTCTCTTCAAGTGGCGATAGAAGCTGTCAACCACGTCCTGTGACGCTTCGTCCAGAACCTCCGTAGAGGACGGCGTCAAAGGAAGTGTGGCTGGCAGTGTCGAAGGAGGCACGCTCGAACTTGCCACTAGAGAGATAAATTCTGAGCGAAAAGATGCGCAGATAGCAGCTAACTCCTCCTCCGCCACCCGAAGAGTCTGGACACTCGGCAAAGCAGAAAGGTCGACTCTCGGAGCCGCCTGGGCTGAGGAGGACGCAAGGACCATTGTCCCCTGTCCCGGCTGTGCCACCACCTGACGTCCCGAACTCGAGCCAGCTGGAGGTCCTTCAATATGAGCCAGAATAGGAGGGGGTACGCTCCTCTCCGCCAGTTCCCCTTCGCTAGAGCCCGCCCTGACAGTGTCCGTTATCAGTACTGGAGAGGCAGGACCTGTATGTCCAGGGCAACCATCAATCAGTCTAACTCGAAGGATGTGATGATAGAGCAGATAGGCCTCCTCACAAGTTAAGATTTGGCTTATCTTACCAGGGGAGGAGCATGGAGGCTGCGGATCGCTCACAGCCGCCGTAATCTTCTCACCAGCAACCTCCGAGTCAAATTTAGCTGGTTCTTCTGCCCCAGCCACCCCGAAAAGGGATCCAGCTGATTCAGCGTCACCTCGCTGAAATTCAACTGTCTCAGGGACAGGTGCAGTAGAGCCCCCGTCACCATAGGTTAAGTCCTCAGCAAGGTGGGACTCCTCGGCCGCCTCCGGAAGAACCCTAGCAGAAATGATAGTGGTACACACGTCACCGACCAAACTGGTCAGGGCCGGATCGACCTCAGCGGCCGGTTCTCGAGAAACCAACTCCTCTGACGCCTACAAGAGTAAAGGAAAATGATTAGGCCATAGTACAGGAAAATGAAGGAGAAGATGACTATAATTCAAGTCACCTCAGAAACAGCATCAACATCCTCGATAAGTAGCCGACGGGATCTGACAGCAGCTCGTTTTATGGAATAAGTCATGCCAATATCAGCAGACTCACTCCTACTCCGCTCGCACGAAGGACCAGGTACAATAGACGGCTGATCCGCCACCACCTCAGTAGGCACATCAGGCAGCTGATCTGCCACCAACTCATCATGCACAATAGGCGGTTGATCCGCCACTTCCTCTTCTGCAGGAGGAAGGGAACTATCGACATTAGGGTCATCATCCTCCTCGTCTGCAGTGGTGGACTCTGAGTCCGGCATAGGAACCGCGTTCGCCCTATGCTTCCTCGTTTTCGATCCCTGGGGCTTCTCTGCCAAACCAACAATAAAACTGGTACACGGGTCAAAGTTAACAGGAAACCTGCTCGCAGTAACGTGTTAGAGAGCCGCTAAATACAAAATCCCCTTGTATCTCAGCGTCAGGGACCGAGAAACTAGCGCAGGTATGAGCAGTATTATAGTAAAGCCAGGCCCTGATGCCATCCAGAACGCTGCCTTCAAAGCCCAGGCAAGAGCTGGGACCCGCTAGGAACAGCTGGCTGTACCCAAACTGGCGGAAGAACCGGTTGGGCAAATAAGGTTCCAAGAAGACGGTATTGCAGTTGCGATATACTAAGTACGAGGGACGGATGTTACGCAACCAAAGAAGCATCCTCCTAGGTAAGAGGAGAGGAGGCCCGATGTCGTCAACATGCACACTTCCCACCTCCTCAGCAGAAAAATGGGGAACAGACACGAAGAAGTCATATCCATCCACCCTCGCCAGCGCCCTCCGACAGGCGGGCATAGTGTTGTACTCCCAGGGCATCCGACGGTACTTGAAGATAAAAGCATCGTCGTCAGTTACACCATCTTCTGGGCCAGGTCTCATCAAAGAGCGACAGTGCATATAGCCACCCCATCAAATAGTGGTAGGGCAACTCGAATCGCTCAAAGTTCATCGTGTCACGCGTAATAACCTTGGACGAAAAAGTACAGAGACCACGGTATATACTGCACACCATGGCCGGAAGAAGAGCCAGTCTGACCCCGAAGGCCAGCTTCCCGGCAGGAAGGATGAAATTTCGGCTGATCCTCTTAATGGAGCCAACTCCTCCCGAGACCATGCAATTTCGCAACCATACCATCAGGAACCCTGCCAGGATTGTCTTCTCCGACAGCGGCTGGGTATCCTGATAAAAATATTCAAAGGAATCAGTTTGACTCCCAAATATGTCACTCAAGGCCCTCGATTTCTTGGCAGTTAACACTAGATTCTGTACTTGCTCTCGGGTTAGAGGAGTCCGAGGAGTAACCTGGCCTGAGGCACCTCACTGAAAAAGGTATGAGAGCCAGGCTCTAGTATGCGGAAGGTTCCTAGCTACTATCCTTCTTGGTCGTCTGCTGATAGTAACTGTGGTGACACAGTAACTCCTGATAGACAGCAACGAAACCCGGATGTCGTTGCTCCAAATCTTCGAATTCTTCGTTCGTTGGAGTATCTACTTCAAACACTTCACTACCCCAGGGCAGCTTAGAGACTGCGTGCATTTCATGAAGAGCGAGACCAATCTCCCTGCCAGGCGCGAAGAAGGTCCCCGTCCGCCGGTTGTACATCTCCAAGAGAGCCATGAACAACTCCTTGTTAATGGGCAGTCCGTGACATGTACCCTGTATAGCATGATAGAGACCAACCTCATACAGGAAAGTCCCATATTCTTGCAAAATCCACCCGGTCAAATTAGCCCACGAAGGGATGGGGCGTATCCAGTTTAAGAGCGAGAGCCGACCAATGGGATAAGACCCTTTTCGAGCAAGTTGATTCAGCAAAGTGTCAGCTTGGGAGAATAAGAAATTGGGACCTTGCGCATTTAAGAAGGCACCCGGGGCTAGCCCCATCACGTGGCGGTTGACCGGGTCCCTGCCCGCGTACGCTGATTTAACGTGCTTACTGTAGTGGATGTTACCTACAATCATTCTCGACCGGCTCGGGGTCAAGGATTCCTGCATCCTCCTATCTACCGGCAACATATTGAGCCACGCCAACGGGAAATGATGCTCCATCTGGGGGATGTGGATTGCCCTCCCAGCAGAATAAAATTCCAATTCTCAGATATATCTAATACCCGAGAGTTCTTTACAGTAAGGGCGTCTCCGAAGAAGAACGCCGGTTTCAGGTACTTTCCCTCCAATCGCCCTGAGTTCAGCATAGCACAGAGAAAACGAAAGGATTGGTTCTTGATAAGAGCCAGCCTTTCCTCAGGCTCGTTCTGGGGAAGTTGCTCCACCACCTGCCGGATTAATTGGTCAAACCAAACTCCTATGGCAAATTGGGCCTGACCCACCAGAAGTTCCCCCACTGTATTAACTGGCAGATTTACTGAAAACAGATAAAAGGAACAAGTTAAAAGAGGGGCTTTGGCTTATGCGGCCCAGCCTACAAGAGCGTTATGCGGCTCAAATCTGAAGAGTGTTATGCGGCTCAAAACAGAAGAGCGTTATGCGGCTCAATTTAGAGAAGCTTATGCGGTTCAATATTTGTACAGCCCTATGCGGATGAATCTAAAGGGGGGCTCTATACAGTTTGGTTCAAAAGAGTCCATGCGGCTCTGATCGACAGATCATTATGCGGTTTAGTTTACGAAGTGTTCATGCGGCCCACTAAGACAACTCCCATGCGGCTCAGACATGGGGTATACCCTCATGCGGCTCGACTATGGGACATGTATGCGGCCCATACAATTTGAACAGTTTTGCATTAAAGGCTTGTGCATAAAGCATACAACAGAGCCGAATTTGTTAGGGTTTCGAAGCATTTGACTTTCCCGAATCCTTACCCTTAACGGTAGGATGAACGTCAGAATGAGTTGTGGGTGCCACAGCCGACGTCGAGGCCACGCCCTTACCCTTCGCCGCAGCCTTCGATGCAACCTTGGAGGACTTGGGAGCCATTGCTTATGATCAGAGAAGGAGGACGAAGACAAGAATGATAGGACTAGAGCAAAAAGTAAAGAAGTCTTTTTTCTCAAACACGCTGCTATTTATAGGCGGAGCCTATAGACCGACGCATCGATCCATGTGCTGTGTAACCGACTCTTCGGTTATCAAGGCGACCCGCCTATTCAAGGCTAAACTCTTGGAATCCTGCCCCAAAAAGCAGCTTCAAAACTGACAGCAAATCAATGGCAATCAATACAAAGATTTGCACACGTGGCATGAAGACGTGGCAAGAAGCCTATACGGCCAGACAGCCTATGCAGCCAGCCAGCCCATGCGGCTAGAAAGCCCATGCGGCTTAGATAGCCATGAGGCTGAGAAGGTCATGCGGCTGAGACACACATGCGGCCAAAATATCCTATGCGGCCCGAAGAGTTTTTACATGGCCATGCTTCTTATTCAAAGTATTTCAATTTTGCAAATTGAAAACTTTGAAGGGGGTCTTGTAGAAGCATGGAAAAGAATAAAGAAGGGCATGTGCGGCTCCGACAGAAGGATCCCCATGCGGCTCAAAATCCCCACGCGGCTCAAAGGTCCATGCGGCTCAAGGGTCCATGCGGCTCAGATAGTTCCATACGGCCCAGAAAGAAGCCACGTGGCCTTCAACAATTCTTTTCTACATTCGGCTGCATTTAATGCCCTGATGGCTGCTCTGACAAATGACAGCTATGACAGCTCTGACATAAAGATGTAATGATGGCCCTGACATGACGGCGTGTTCCTAGGGAAAAGGGGAAAATCTTCTGACAGCTGGCAAAATCCACCAAGTCCCGAGGTCACTTCATGCGGCTGCCTATCCCCATACGGCTGTCCATCCCCATACGGCTGCCTATCCCCATGCGGCTGCCCATCCCCATGCGACTGCCCATCCTCATGTGGCTGTCCATCCCCATGCGGCTGCCTATCCCCATGCGGCTGTCCATCCCCATGCGGCTGCCCATCCTAATGCAGCTGCCCATCCTCATGCGGCTGTGAGGACCACCCATATGCGGCTCTACCAGGACGGTCCAGTTGCGACATGTGGCACTCTTCACGACAATTGGGACACGTGGCACTCTTATCCTCCCTGGAATTATGGGTGCTAACAAATCCTAACAAAATCAGATTTGTTACGATCGTCATAATTGACCAGATCAAACCAAATCAAGCAAATTGGACACGTGCCATGCTATCACAAGGCACGAATATTCATGGCAATCAACATATATTGCCTACAGAGATTTGATGCAATCACATTAATTGCTCAAATTTATATATTCAAGATGAACGGTCCAGATTGATAACTCTTAAGCCGTCGACTTTTCAAAATGGGTAATCATTGCCAACCCTAATGATCACCCAACTCCTATAAATAGCAAGCTGCTATTCCCTTGCAAAAAGGAGAGAGAGACAGACGCATACAGAGAGAGATACGCAGAGGAGCACAGACGAAGAGAAAAAAGAGAGCATTTCTTTGTCAGAGACAAGGCTGCATCCGATCGTCCAAGGAGTAAGGAAGAGCTGCCGTCGCTTTCTCGAGCCTCTATCGTCACCCGCCAGAATCAAAAATAAACAATTGTACTTAGATTGCTGTACCTAGGTTTTCGTCCCAAGGCTTTCTTTGTACGAGCGAGTTTGTATTGTGAAGTAAGAGTCCAGTCCTCCGATATAATTGTTCTGTTCTTTTATAATCAATGGCAAACAGCAACAGTTTCGGGTCATGTGAGTAATTATCTTTCATTATCTTTTCGACTTTCATGCAAGGTGTTTTTCAATAACTCAACGAGTAAACACAATATACTATCTTTTATTTTAAGCGTCAAGCTAAAACATCTTCGAAGGGTTCAACACTACTCACATTCATAAGACGATTCCCGCCACGATCGCATAGCCTTACAAGCAATCCTTCGTATATTCCCAAATCCAACAAGGCTTAATCGAACCATCCATCATAAGGCATCTTGCGGGTCATGGCACTACAGTATATACCACTCAAAAAAAGTTTTGTCCTCGAAAGTTAAAACAAAACTCATCCCGAAAACTTTAACCAAATTTTATAAAACTTCTCAACGATTAACTTGCACCATTTAACATTTCTTCACAATATCTTGATTGATTTCAAGTAATGTACCATCTCATTCCAATATTCCAATTTGATTCGTATAGTTTACCATCCTTGTTCTTTTTCTCCAATACTCGTGCAATTCCTTAGCATGTGATAATCCTCCCCGTGGCTTCGTTTGAAGTCAGCATACCACTTAGTTGGAATCATACACAAATTTTAGGCGTCCCAAAAATACATGCACTTTAGCCAAGTTCAGTGATAGAGAAAACGAACGAGCTATGGTGTAACTTCTTTTTCGAACATCAGTGGTTGCTCTGAGTATCTCGATTATTCCCAACTTGTTTATTCAACTATCCAACCAACCAATAACACAATGAATATTACAAATTTCAACTTAAGAAATTCTTCTACAGCCGATCCAAAATATTCCAAAAGTATTCTCTCAAGATCATTGTGATTCACGCCACCAAAGTTGATAAATCCCATAGCCATATTTATTTCGATACCCCGATTTTCATCGATCAAATCTTGTACTTGTCATCGTTCGCATCCATACACTTTGTTTGCAACTCATAAATTTCTCATTCATGATTCAACTTTCAAGTCTTACCATTATTCAACTCTAGTAAACAAAAAATTCTCTATGTACACAAAATATTTTCTCGTATTGATCAAGCCAACATATTATCATCTCACATAAGAAACTCTTATTTCCAGCAGTATTAATTTCGAGGGTCACTTCCAAATTGCATTCACTATCATCGATCTTGACTACATGCCTATCCGTCGTACCCTTATTCTCAATTATGATCCAATCAATAAAATTATTCCAACTGTCTTAAGACGCTACCATCAATTTACGCTGCTCAATATTAATCAACCAAATCTAACCAGTTCTAACAATTTTTGACATTCCAACAAGGCAACAAAGTTTCGAAACTAACATGATCCGTCATCCCATCCAACATTATAACATCGAATTTTCCAATCTCCATTTCATTCCAAAGATTACTTCCCGACACATCTTACTCATTTCGACTATACCTACGTAACGTCAATAGGGACATCCTACGAGTTTTCTAACAGTCAAGTTAGCATTCAGTCAATCTCTACAGTCAGCTAATCTAAGCTAAACCAGACATTCAGCTAACTCATATGAGATTGATAGCTATTAGGGACAGACTTATCTCTTATCTTAGAGGCAACCAATTCTTATCATAGAAACAATTCTATCTTATCTCAGGAACAATCTATGATCTGACCAACTTAGGGACATGGGACACCACCCTAATCTTATGAACCTATTCCCAACACGGACAACTGAAATGATATAGCCAACCAATCCAAAACTTAGGCAACCGACCGACACTCTAGGCAACCAACCGACATTCTAGGCAACCAACCGACATTCTAGGGTCAAGTCTTTCTACCCGTACTCTTACTCGGACTATACCCAACGAAGTTATTCTAGACTTACCCACAACCGTCAAGATCTATTCGACAATTCTTAAGGGTTAATCCCGAAGCCATCATATAAATTTCTTGATCGAACATCCAAACTTTCAATTTTGCACTTACATAGACATATCATCTACTCAATCCGACTTACATCCTCATATCATACTCAAATTGTCTATTCAATCGGGTCAACTATTCTGAGTCAGAATCCAACATTGATACCCCAATAGTTTACTATTTAGCATACTTTTTATGGTCACTTTCCAACATATTCATTTCTCATATTTTTAGATCATCGATACGGTCTATACTCTTTTAACAAACAAAATAAGACAACCACATAATCGTATTTCTTCCGAAAGCATCCTTTATAAATTTTTCCTCACAACAAACACGAACATCTCTTAGCAATTTTTGTTTACCATCAACATTCGTTATGCATCATCCTTGTGATTCCATAAGAAGATTCATTATTCGTGCATCGATCCAATCACTATGGCACAAATCATCTAGCATTCGTACCTCGGTCATCCAGTTGAATATGACATAACTCATTCGTTAAGTCATCATCCAATGATTCTATATTCCACCTAAACTCGTATTCATGCGACAATATTATCTACCGACAGGGTCTATTACATATCGCTGCACCTCGATACTTATTTGTATCCCAGCCATTCGACTCTCATAAGAAACATCTACTCTTTCATGCATCAAGGGACAAGTACTCATTCTCTATGGATAAAAATAGTCAAGGGTCATAACTTGTTAATTCGGGACACATCAAATTCTCTCAAGCATAACTACACAACATGCATGGCCATCTATTTCCTCAAATCTATTCTCTAACTTTTCGATCATTGATGCAACTCTTTGCATCTTCTAAATCATTCGCAACATCCAATAAGTGTCTAACATCACCATCAGTTTGTTGATGTCCAACATGCGATTCGATTTACTCAATTCCAACATCGTTCAATATTCGTTCTATAGCTGTTCTCGCAAATCTTTTGATAGCAACATCCCACGATCGTTACTGAGCCTACAATCCTTTCACCCAACTGATTCAAGTCATCGCCTGAATCTGCAATTCGTACCATTCCCAACCAAGGTATTCATTTTATTCTCAATTACCCAGTACAATGCTAACCGTTAGAGTCTAGCGATGGTTCATCCAAACACATCAAAATCTCACAACGAGTTATCTGAATTTAATAATTAAGGGACACGCTTAGCCGTCATGTATCAATCGTAATCTCAGCTACGATTCGATACTACCCAATACCTTATAGGTAAAGCAATCACTAAATTATGAACACGTCCAGGGTCATCTTATCGCAAAGAGGGTAAAGCCATATACCACTCAGAGCTCAAGCCATACTAGACATAATATTTCTCTTTGCATCAAACTAACATCCATTCTGAACTATCCATCCTGTTGTGGCTCTGTCGACCACAAATACCAACTACTTCTCTCGCATCAGAACATAACCAAGCCAACATACATAAGCCAAATCAAAATTTTGTCGATTCACATTCACTGAAGTCCTGAACAATTCATGTTCTAATGTACCATGCCATCACCCACTGCCGATTGCAACATGACAATCGACTTCAATGAATCCACACATAAGACATCCAGCACATATGTTACCAACTTATTATCGCATCGCATCATTGTTATTAGTTTTGGTATCTTTTAGAAATTCAACAAAGCACACATATCATAGCCCACATATTTAGACTTGTTGTATGGAACACCTAGTGAGCGGCCAGAAGGATCAACGGACTTTTTCAGTAAAGGGAGCAACTTAGAATAATTTGGAAACAATACTGAATAATCGCGGAAGCACTTTGAGTCATCGTGGAGGCAATTTCGATTCATCATGGATGCAACTTTGAGTATTCGTGGAAGCAACTTTGATTCACCGCGAAAGCAACTTTGAGTAATCGTGGAAGCAGTCTTTGAATCATCGCGGAAGCAGCTTTGAATCATCTTAGTAGCAACATTTATTTGAAATAAATCGAATAAGAATCCAAGGACGTAAAGTCTTGCTCTGATACCATTATGTCACGCCCCGATTCCGGAGGATCGAAAACTAGCCATCGGGCGTGTTGTCGTACAAGTCTAGATTGCATTTGTACAAGACAAAACGATTACAATTCCTGGTATTTCTCAAAAAACAACAACAGCACAACAAAACCAAGCAAATAAATTAAAGTCATAATAAAATATGAAGAAAATATATCTTTTTATTAATTTTCTCAAATGATTACAAGACTTGCAGCGGAATACAGAGTTCACAACTGATTACAAGACTTTGAATAGCCAACTGAATATACACTTGCCCTTTAGGCCACAACTGAATATGCCAACTTCTTTTACAATGAACTTGCCAATTTGGCTATAATGTTACATGTACAACTGAGTTACACTGTTCCATACATTATGTCCCGTATAGCAGAAGACATCGTCTTGAAAGAAGAGCTTCTGCACACCCATCCGAATCATCGATGCCAAGCACTGATCAAACGATTTCCCCATATGCAAGCACCTGTCATATTGCCCACAACGTGGGTCAGTACATCATCAAAGTACTGGCGAGCGGTACTGGCCCAACTCACCGAAGAAGACAATACTAAGTAATCATGTTATAGAATATTATTAAAAGTGGTCTTTCTCGTTGCCTTAGGGTCAATTTCATGTTTATAGCCGACAAGAAGTAAAGCATGCAAATCTTATAGCCAACATAATTTAAAGCATCCAATTATCACCCTTTGGTGATTCTTACCCACGGTCGTGTAGCCATCCATGTACATTTAAATACTTACTCAGCCTGCAGAAGACATTGTTAGGAACAATATCATGATTCAATAATTATCACCATTCAGGTAATTCTTACCAACAGCTGACATCCTTTCCTGTATTTGAGTAATAACTTACTCTTTCTAAGTAAGACATTGTTAGCACTGGACCTATCTATATGAAGGTCACTGACTGCATGTCATCTTGGACCATCTTACAGGTATAACGACGCCCCATGTAGTACGGGTAGCTGGCCCCACTGAAGGTCCCGCATACCATGCTACTACTTCAGTACTGTGTTACTACTTCAGCATGAGGTTCCCTCCAGGACAAATCGGTTTCCAAGGCCTTGGAATACCGTTCGAGGAACCACCTTGTCGACAAGTTGTTCATGACCATGCAATTATATGCAACTTATCTAAGAAAAAAACATATAATGCATAATAAGGAAAACTAAGTAATATCCCATCATTCTCATTCGTATTGCCATCTTGCCATCTTGTCTTGAGCCAACGCTCACATTATCATCAGCCTAATCCAAGGTCTTAGCGTAACTAGCATTCTACATCGGCATAGGATAATAGAATATTGTTACTTAATCTCCTTCCCACATCTTTGATACCGTACATCTTTCCAACCAAACTCTATGTACTCACCGCCCAATTCTTGGGACGTAGCATCTATTTAGCATATGTTCATTTGGGCATAATTCAAGCATACTCAGTGCCCAGTTCTTGGGTCTTATTATCTGTGCTACCATCTATTCGTCGAGCTAAGGCTCGATATACTCACCGCCCAAGTATTTGGGACTTTTCCTTCACCTGTCATATATTTTATCTTTTCGACTTTCATGTAATGTGTTATTCAACAACTCAACTTGTAAACACAGCATCCTTTATTTTAAGCGTGAAGCTAAAGGATCTTCGAAGGGTTCAACACTACTCACATTTATAAGACGATTCCTGCCACGATCGCATAGCCTTTCAAGCGATCCTTCGCATATTCCCAAGTCCAACAAGGCTTCATCGAACCATCCATCCATCATAAGGCATCTTGCGGATCAGGGCACTACATCTTTCCCGTTGCCTTAGGGTCAATTTCATGTTTATAGCCGACAAGAAGTAAAGCATGCAAATCTCATGGCCAACATAATTTAAAGCCTATAGTTATCACCCTTTGGTGATTCTTACCCACGGTCATATAGCCATCCCTGTGATATTTATAATACTTACTCAGCCTACACAAGACATTGTAAGGAACAATATCATAATTCAATGTAATTGTCACAGTTCAGGTGATTCTTACCAACAGCTGACATCATTTCCTGTAATTGAGTAACTTGCTTTGCCTGCAAAAGACATCATTAGCATTAAACCTATCTATATGAAGGTCACTGGCAACACGTGTAACACCCAGTTTTCCAAATAAGAGTATTTTGGTCATTTTCAAAATTTTAGAATTTAATTTGAATTATTATTATTATTTATAATTAATGTGATTTTTAGGTGATTTTAGAATAATTGATTTTGGTGTTTTAGTGACTTTGACTTGTGTTGACCTTGGAGACTAACCTAGTGGCTAACCTAGGTCATGACTAAGTTCTTAGGATTTGACAACCTAGGTTGACTTAAGTTAGTAAGGTCTGACTCATTGGTATTAATTTGGGGAAAATAGGAGCTAGTTTGATTAAGGAATGGCTTGTGAAGTCACAAGTCATTTTATTACTAATAGGCTTAATGGCCCATAGCCCACACCCATTGAACCAAGCCCTAACCCTAGGAATCCTGGCCGGCCCACTATGGTCCGCCCCCCCTATTTATATGCTCCTAAAATTAGGGTTGCCTCTTTAGGAAACATCGCCATTTGATATAGGTGAGTCCCCATCTTTGTAAATCCTTAGAAAATCCATTTCTTTTCCAAATTCCTTCAAACAAATTGCATTAGGACCTAATGTTAGTATTCTTGCTGTTGTTGATGAGTATTTTCAGGGAACACACAATTTGAGGAAGTTTAGTGGCTTGTGGAGCTCTTCCCATTTGGAGATTTTGACCCATTATTCACCTATAGGTATAATTCCTTCTATTGCATTTAAATTTTGTTAAAAATCATTTCTAGGATGTCCTAACCCTAACCTAATAGTAGGATAGTCTAACCCTAGAATTTGGACCCATTTCGTGTCCGTATCGGACACGTACCAGTGTGTATAGATAAGTGTTCGACGAAATGTCTCAAAGGACACTTCGTTCGAGTTTTTGAATTCTAATTGAATAGGAAATTAGTCCTTGGTGTCGCTTAGGGGTTTCCAGTGTCGTGTGATGATTTTTGTGTCGTGTCGGGTCACGGGGGACACGGGAACACACGGGTGCGGGTGCGTGTGCGCGGCACTGTAGCTTCCCTGCTACTCGGGGGCTATTCCGCGCAGGACACGCCACCTCGACATGAGAAATTTGACATGGTGGTTGGGGCACTGCCTGACACGAGGCTCGCAAAATTTTACGAGCTCTCGTGTCGTGTCGGACACGCATTTTCTTGTGCACGGGGATACACTGTATGCGTGTGTTTCTGAGATTGTATTCTTATGTTTAATCAATTTTAATGGTTTTAAATTATGTTTTAAATTGCTAAATAGATCCTAGATATCTTGTATAATCTCTGTTATTTTAGGTTTGCACATTAGAAATGGTTTGATGTGGAGAGATGGGTTCGAACAGTTGAGAGCTGATACATGCTCTGATACATGGTTCCAGTATTTTTTTCCCAATTGTTTAATCCTAATTAATTACTATTATCATTGGTTAAATAGATCCTAGATGTGATGTTTAAACCTCTGTTACATTAGGTTACATATTAGTTTAGGTTTTAATGTTGTGTTTGGTTTCAAATTTTGAAATGGTATGCTAGGCCCTGATACACAGTCCTAGCAGTGTATTCCTCACAAATTAATCCCTGATTAATGATGTTACCAACTGTAAACTACTCTCACAAAATTGTTGTCTCATGTTTTTGAAGTATTTAAATTCAATTGGGCTTTTGGATGTGTTATGAGGATTTTGACATGTTGAGTTGATTTCGAAATGGAGCAGTGTATTATTAAACTGAGAGTGAAATGCTAACAACCTGAGAATCTCTGTTTAAAATCTGGACATTGATTTCCCTCTTGTATTACATGTGTTAACCTGATACTTGTTCCTCCTTAACTGAATGATACACTGTTTAATTGCTTTCCACTGTTCCAGTTTCTTAAACCTGAGAAGAGAATGTTGGCACTTGTGTGCATTGTTTAGGGGTTTAGTTCTTAAATATGATTTGAAATGTGTGGTTTGAATGTTAGTTTAAATTCTTAATTCCTGAACTAGTTCCGTTCCTTTCAAATCAAGTTGTTGTTAACTGTTAATTCAAAAAAAACCTGAGAATGTGTATTATTAAACTGAGATTTAGTTCCCAGTTTTCACATTAACCTGAGATATGTATTGCTCTCTGTTTCATTATAAACCTGAAATTGATGAATGGGGTTTCAAATAGGTAAGAACCTGTGATGTTGTTAGTTAAATATTAAAACTGTGAACTGATTTATGGAATATTCTTTTCTTAAAACTGATATGGTTTTCCCATAAACCTGAGTTCTCTTCATTAGAATTTCAAACCAGAGAATAGTTTTTAAACCCTTTGATTGATTTGTAAACTGAAATGCCATGCTTACTGTGCAATGTGCATTTCAAACTGAGTTTGTATTCTACATAAAAACCTGGGATTAAATCCTGAGGATGGTGTTGTTGTGAACTGATAATGTGATCCCAATGTTGTATAACCTGGGAATATTGTTTGAACTGATTCTGAGTATGGTTGGGCTGTCTTCATTATTGCCATTTCCCTTCTCACTATTTTTGGCACACACCCTAACACTCTAGCCTACACACACAATGTCTCTCTTCAATCACACACTCCATGATCACTCTCTCATTCATTGTTCTCACTGTTGGGCCTGTCACTCTATGACACCCTCTTGACACACTCACTCTCACCCTATCACAACACTCTTCACATTCACACATGAACACTCTTACCACACTCTAGTCTCACATACACACACATACACTGGTACACTCTATGTTCCCCTCTCTCTACATATATTTTATGTATGCAATGAGATAGATATATTAGTTCCTATATATAAATCTTGTGGGTGCCTATATATAATTTATTTGATACATATAGGGTATGGGGACTACTATATGATAATGTGTTATGATATATGGGTGAAATTGTATAAGTGACTATAGGGTAGGTGTTTTCTTAATACTATTAGTCCTAGTCATATCATGTGGTTATGTGAATATGGTATGGTTAGGCATGGTATGCCTAGTTGGAGTCTAGATGGACTGTGTAGGTTTGTTAGAACCTAGAATGACTTGCTAAACCTAGATTAGACTAGTTTGACTTGGTTGACCTAGTTTGACTTCTAGGGTTGACCAGAGTTGACCAAGAGTTGACTTTGGTCTAGATTGACCTAGATTCATGTAGAACGCATTGTAGTGCATCTTATTACCATTCTGGACTTATTGTGACTTGTGCTGTTCTAATAGGAGCTAGACACCACTCCTCGGACAGTATATATTCTCCAGATTCTCAGGATACAGGCGAGTACATTCTCTGATCATTTCATATCTTGTTTAGGATTATATTTCCTGCTTTAGATTACTTTACATGATTCTGACACGTTGGAAACACGGATTAGTACTATATGGATCTTGTTGTGCGATGTTATCCCCTTAGCGGATACATCGGGTATTCGTGTTTGTGTACTTTATCGTGAGCATCGTGTACTCCTTGTATTCGTAATATTCGTGTACAAATCGTGTGAAATCGTGTATACTCATGTATTCACATGATCTCGTGTGCGACTATACTTCGTGTGCAATAACATAACTTAACTAGATCCTTGTGTATTGATTGGGGCGGGGGAGTAGAAGTGGTTATGTATTCAACCCTGTAGATTACTCGTGTACAACCTCTGTAGATTACTCGTGTATAACATCGTGCCGTCTACATAACCATCTTGTGCTCTGAATCACTAGCACTATTAGTTCTCTATATTTGTAGCTATTTACTTACAATCTCTCTCTTTTTATCATATTATTTATTCAGATCATGTATCTTACTCTCTAGCATGTTTATATTTCCTAACCGGTTATGATTTTGTTGAGATGTACTGTACTCGCTCCTGTCCTGACTGGACCTGTTGAAAATTTTACAGTGAATGATGAGGCTCTGGTGTCTATCCCTCTTGGTGCAGCATTAGACATCACTAGTGACTTGGACCTGATAGCAGTTGATGGCACTTCCTAGATTAGGATTGTCTTTACTTTCTGGATCACTGTATTTAGATTCTGGGATATTCTGAGATATGTATTTATTTTAGTCACTTGGAATTCTGGATTTGTATCTCTGTGATGTTACATTCCTGGATATTATCTATCTTTATCTTTCTATCTCATTCCTGTTCTACCTTAGTTGTGATTGAGTTATATTCTGTTATATCACCCCATTCGGGGAGTATAACTGTGTATTACCTTAACTGTTTGATGTTGTAACCTAGGACAGCGTTCTACCGCCGACACTGCGACGTAGGCTGGACGTACCCACGTCTCGTGCCCTTACTCTAGGGTGTGGGTTGACAATATGCCACCTTGGACCATCTTCCAGGTATGCAGTGCCCCTTACAGTACGGGTAGCTAGACCCACTGAAGGTCCCATATACCGATGCCAGTACGTCGGCACCAATCCTTGTTCCCCCAGGATGAACAGGGTCCGTGGCCTCGAATTACCATTCAAGGAACTACCTTGTATACAAGTTGTCCATGACTATGCAAGTATATACAACTTATCTATGAAGAAATATATAATGCATGATAAGAAAACTAAGTAATTCAGCCACCATTCTCATTCGCATTGCTATATTTCCATCTTTTCAGGGTCTTGGCGTAATCAACATTCTACATTGGCGATGGGATAATAGAATGTTATTACCCAATCCCTTTGCCACATCTTTGATACCATACATCTTTTCAACCAATTCAATGTACTCACCACCCAATCGTTGGGACTTAGCATCTGTTTTAGCATACATTTATTCGGACATAATTCAAGCATACGCACTGTCCAGTTCTTGGGTCTTAATATATGTGTTACCATCTATTCGTCGAACTAAGGCTCGTTATACTTACCACACAAGTATTTGGGACTTTGCCTTCACCTGTCATGTAATGCATCATAATATCGTACAAGCATACAGTTCATTGAGCAACAACAGTTTACGGTCATATGATTATTTATCTTTTTTATCTTTCCAAATTCCATGCAAGGTGTTATTCAACAACTCAACAAGTAAACATAGCATACTATCCTTTATTTTAAGCGTGAAGCTAAAGGATCTTCGAAGGGTTCAACACTACTCACTTTTATAGTACGATTCCTGCCATGATCGTATAGCCTTCCAAGCGATCCTTCACATATTTCCAAATCCAACAAGGCTTCATCGAACCAGCCATCCATTATAAGGCAACTTGCGGGTTGGGGTACTACATGAAGTACCGTACTCCTTGGAAAAGTCCTGATCGTCTAAGCTTAAAGAATTCACCAGGTCCTCAACGGGATGTATCAAGATACAAGAAACAACATGCCATATAATTGTGATATAAATAAAGATGCATATAGGGTGCCTAACCATTCTACGGTCATTATGCAGTTGAGAACAAACCTCTAACGTATGGGCACTCTGGCTATAATGGGATTGGCATAGTTCCCTTATAGGGTACCAGGGGCCTACATCCATAACGCTCCGAGAATGTCAGAGGGCATCAGTATAGAGGGTATGTCCATAACGCTCAGCGAACGTCAGAGGGCAATAGTGTCACGCCCCGCTCCCGTAGGAGCGATCGTCCTCGCTAAGGAGTGATGCCGCACGAGCCTAGATTGCGCTCGTGCAAGGCGGGTTCCATAACGGCCGATTTCAGCGGCTACGACGGGGTCGTCGCACAGAAGTCCCGAGCAGAGACATTGAATAATAGTAGCGGAATTTAGAACAAAACACAAGTCATTGCAAAACACTCTTTTATTGATATTGAAGCAAAGATTACATTAGGGCGCAAGGCCAATATTACAAGTCTCTCAAGCTCACTCAAGCTCACTCATCTCACATTACAAGTCACTCAGCTCTCTCTTATCTCTCAATTACAAGTCTTGATCCAACGGAAGCTTCGGAAGGCGATGTCCATACATTATGTCCTGTATAAGTCTTTACTCCATGCGGCCGTACGCTTCGAATCGCCAAGGAACTCCGTGCCTCGATGCATCCAAGCGAGCTCCGCGCCACGAGCTTCTACCTGTGTCTGCATATGAAAGCTATGTGGGTGTCAGTACTCAACTGTACTGGTAGGATGAGCTCCTCGCCCACCCATACAAACCCAACACGTTTGATTTACTTTGTGCAACATAGTCACTTCTTTCGATTGTCTTTCTAGTCTTGCCATAGGATCAGTTTTATGACCGACGCCTTGCTTATCTTGTGTCTTTAGACCATTCCGTGCTCGCAACATCAATGTTAACTCAACAACGTTAACCTATCAAGTCGTGTTTTCCTTACGGCCATAATCAGAGACAACTACGCGATGAAGCTCCATTTCCGTGTGATCGTGCTTACATATCCATCATACCGTGCCTCGTAACTCAATGTGACTTCACCATATCGCCGCCTCACGACCATTGCTACTTTGATCACCAACAGACCCAATCAAGACTTCTGGCCTAAGTATCACTTGACCGACTTCGCCTTTCGGCATTTCTTGACTTAAACTCCAGGCAACTCAAACCATAACTTATGCAACTTATATGCCAACAACTTAAGACCGACGCCGCATCTCGTGCCGTAGCATGTCGCCTATGTTGATGCCAAATCTTAGGACCAAACCTTGTGTTCTAATTGTACACACATCCAACTGACTCAATCCAAAGGCACACACGCGGATTGTCGCCCGTGCCGACCCATCTATATGAATTGGTCACTAACATCACAAGCTATCCAGGACTATAGCCTTGCAATTCGGTGCCCCTTTCAACGCAAGTAGTTAGCCCCGCTAAAAGTTCCCGAATGACCCGAGCGGTTCGTCCAGCTCCGGCTATACCTGTTTCCCTCCGGAACACCGCGGTCCCATGGCGCCCAGGGTTGTCGCGCGTGGAAACTCCTCCTTGTCGACAAGTTGTCCAATGACCATGCAAGACTCGACTCAAACTGACGTCTCACACAGTCATTCCTCTTCCAATGTTACCATCTCTTTCAAAACCAATATCAAACCTTCCATCATTTGAGACCCCTCGACGACCCACGGTCGCGAGCATTCTTTCTATCATTTGAGACCCCTCGACGACCCACGGTCGCGAGCATTCTTTCCATGTTATCATATCATTTCATTCAACTCAATGCCTATTCAATAATCCTTTCTCCAAAAACTCATTCAATTAACCGTGGTTCCTGCCTTAACACTAGGTCCGTGCATCGTGCCTCAAACCAACTTCCGTTCTACGCGACGCTATCGCCCAAGTCATACTTTATATGATGGGCCTTGGGATCGTGGGACTATTTAACATGACAACCGCAGAATGAGCGGGACAGCACTTGGAATGACTTAGGTCGACCAACATAACTTTGCCTAACTTACTCAAGCCGACAACTTAACGAGCAAAGGCCGCGTCAAGCCTTGCCTCGATGGAACGTGCCGTGCATGCGTTCAACTTTGAACGACCAAGTCATTTGGGTGCCTAGACTTATGGCACAAGCTGTGCAACGCAATTTAACTCATGGGGCAAGCCAAGGCTATGCCAAGCCTTGGACGACAAGACCGTGCATGCTTTATGAAGCATTCATGCGGACGACGCCTATGACTTAGGCTATGTTCATAACTTCGCCGACTCAACCAACTTTCCTTCTCTCAAGCCACGGGACGAAGGATCGAGTGTCATTTTCAAAGCACGTCATGCACCAACTCTAAGTCGACCGTTGGACCTTTCCATATTCTAACTCAATTCGACCCGTCGGGATTATTCCCTTTAGCTATGTGGATTCGTCTCTTTTATTATTTAGCCTACTTGTGCAAGTTGAAAACATGCGATTTATTATGTGAAGGCTAAGACGTGGGAAGTTCACCGAAACTACCCCACCTGAGCGAGCGGTCGCCTTGACCGAGCGATGTTTTCGAGCAGCCGTTGCAAGGCTATGTCCGAACGCCGTTGGCGTTTCGATTCCTCCGATTGACTGAGCGGGACGGGGCACTACATCATACACCACTCAGAAAAAGTTTCGTCCTCGAAACTAACTAAGTACTTACTTATTGACTTATCAATTTACTCAACATTCAAGAACTCTCGCACACACTACGCCTACGCATTTCCTCAATCCGAGCCACGCTCGCCCTACCCTCAATCTTTTCTTTGAAACTCTATTTCGAAATCCTCAACACTTTTCCATTCCTCTAGTTCACTCGATTCGACATACCACTTAGTTGGATCGTGCACATATTCTAGGTGTCCCCAAAATACTACATTTCAGCCAAGCCTCGTGATAGAGAATCCACCATCACCACTCGAGTCGGATCGTGCACATATTCGGGCGCCCATGATATACGTGCATGTTAACCGAGACTCACGAGTGGTGCCTCCATAACTCCTATCGCTTCGCGCTCGGACGTCTGCCTAACCGCTAGGCTATGTCTTTTGGCTAAGGTTATTCGTCAGCATTGGAATCATAGTTCCCAAACAACAATATCAACACTGACCCCATCCTAAGGTCAAACCAAGTTGATAGTACGGGTTTTCTACCCAAGCTCGCATCACTCCGATTTCTAAACATCGAGCATCGATTCCCTACGCACATCCCAACATTCGTAGCACGGGGTCTGAGTCATTCAGCAAAGCCATCCTACTTCAACTTACGTTCAACCAAATTTTACGACGCATCAATATCGCTCGTTTAACAAACCATCTTGCATAGACTATCTCTTCGAACACGTTCGACATAATCCGCCTATCAATCCTTCCAAGTTAAGCACGCTAAGACACGATTCATCTCTAAACCATAATTTTACATTCCATACTTCCGAAGTCATCTATTCCAATTCACGTAATCGATCACTAGGTCGTCTGACTTAACAATATGTTGCGTCCCGATCTCACGCGAGTCAGATTATCCACGGTGGGCATGAATCACCATGCACGCTCCCGCGGGATAATTATCCTCATCGGGACGTAACTATTATTTTGCGTCTAGACTAATTCATTCTCGATGCGCGGATTGGACCTACTCAATCCTTAAGTTTATTTCATTCACTTCGCATCAAACCGACAAGTCGAGACAATCAAAGTTGCCGCGTCCTGATTTTTCGAGTTCGATCATTCTCGCGACATGAATCACCCTGTCAGCGCTCATGCGGAACGATCGCCTCAAATCCGATGCGACGCATGTGCGAGGCTAGAGTTGCGCTCGCACAAGACAAGAATGTTGACGCTGTGGTTATCCGCGTAACCATCAAAACACTTTCATTTTCATCCGGCATTCATCTCAATCAAAATCCTAAGCATAGCATCCAATCGAACAATAACACTTGTACGATCATCTTTCGTCGAGTTAGAGTACCCCCGAGTTATCGCATAGCGATCTTTGATACGCCTCAATACCATCGACGATATGCGTAACCTGAAGATCTTCCTTTGCAACCGAATTTCGAGTCGTACGAATGATGCTATCGTCCGACTGGATAGTCTCCTCGACATTCAAATCAATTTTGATCGTTATCCCTCGAATCATTCACAACATCGATTTTCCTCAAACCAAATTTACGTATCGTTCATCCGTTTATCTTAAGTCATCGACCAACGTATTTCCTCCATTCGCATCATTCCATTATCAATCGATCGACATCCCTGAGGCTATCGCATACACCACTCAGGGATGAAGTCATTCAACAAATCCTCAACTTATCATTCGAATCAAAATCGACTTCTTCAAATTTTCCCGTTCGAACCATTCCTCAAATTCCAAGCACGCTATTCTATATCGCATCGACGATACCGTCGCTCGATAGCACCCTTATCGACAGTCATCCCATCTTTACTCAACCAAGTTTAACTCATTCTTGCTCGACACTATTCAATTCTCGCACTCGACTTTTCTAAGGTCGACGCAACTTTTGGTGTATATGCCTAGCCCGACTTAGCCAACCGTGCTTACGCGAACCATCTTTTTGTTTTGACAAAAACTATTCTCCTATATATGTTTTGTAAAATATGTACACTTATTGTATAGACATCCTATGGGGCAATTGAGAGAGAGCGCACCAATGATATCAACTTTACGGAAGCATCAATTCAGAGTTTGTAGAAATAACGAGTTAAAGAATTCAATCGATAGTCCAAGGACGTAAAGCCGTGCTCTGATACCATTATGTCACGCCCCGCTACCGTAGGAGCGATCGTCCTCGCTAAGGCGTGATGCCGCACGAGCCTAGATTGCGCTCGTGCAAGGCGGGTTCCATAACCGCCGATTTCAGCGGCTGCAACGGGGTCGTCGCACAGAAGTCCCGAGCAGAGACATTGAATAATAGCAGCAGAATTTAGAACAAAACACAAGTCATTGCAAAACACTCTTTTATTGATATTGAAGCAAAGATTACATTAGGGCGCAAGGCCAATATTACAAGTCTCTCAAGCTCACTCAAGCTCACTCATCTCACATTACAAGTCACTCAGCTCTCTCTCATCTCTCAATTACAAGTCTTGATCCAGCGGAAGCTTCGGAAGGCGATGTCCATAAATTATGTCCTGTATAAGTCTTTACTCCATGCGGCCGTACGCTTCGAATCGCCAAGGAACTCCGTGCCTCGACGCATCCAAGCGAGCTCCGCGCCACGAGCTTCTACCTGTGCCTGCACATGAAATCTATGTGGGTGTCAGTACTCAACTGTACTGGTGGGATGAGCTCCTCGTCCACCCATACAAACCCAACACGTTTGATTTACTTTGTGCAACATAGCCACTTCTTATCGATTGTCTTTCTAGTCTTGCCTTAGGATCAGTTTTATGACCGACGCCTTGCTTATCTTGTGTCTTTAGACCATCCCGTGCTCGCAAAATCAATGTTAACTCAACAACTTTAACCTATCAAGTCGTGTTTGCCTTACGGCCATAATCAGAGACGCAACTACGCGATGAAGCTCTATTTCCGTGTGACCGTACTTACATATCCATCATACCGTGCCTCACAACTCAATATGACTTCACCATATCGCCGCCTCGCGACCATTGCTACTTTGATCACCAACAGACCCAATCAAGACTTCTGGCCTAAGTATCACTTGACCGACTTCGCCTTACGGCATTTCCTGACTTAAACTCAAGACAACTCAAACCATAACTTATGCAACTTATATGCCAACAACTTAAGATCGATGCCGCATCTCGTGCCGTAGCACGTCGCCTATGTTGATGCCAAATCATAGGACCAAACCTTGTGTTCTAATTGTACACACATCCAACTGACTCAATCCAAAGGCACACACGCGGATTGCCGCCCGTGCCGACCCATCTATATGAATTGGTCATTAACATCACAAGCTATCCTGGACTATAGCCTTGCCATTCGGCGCCCCTTTTAGCGCAAGTAGCTAGCCCCGCTGAAAGTTCCCGAATGACCCGAACGGTTTGTCCAGCTACGGCTATACCTGTTTTCCTTCGGAACGCCGCGGTCCCATGGTGCCCAGGGTTGTCGTGCGTGGAAACTCCTCCTTGTCGACAAGTTGTCTAATGACCATACAAGACTCGACTCAAACTGACGTCTCACACAGTCATTCCTCTTTCAATGTTACCAACTCTTTCAAAACCAATATCAAACCTTCCATCATTTGAGACCCCTCGATGACCCACGGTCGCGAGCATTCTTTCCATGTTATCATATCATTTCATTCAACTCAATGCCTATTTAATAATCCTTTCTCCAAAAACTCATTCAATTAACCGTGGTTCCAGCCTTAACACTAGGTCCGTGCATCGTGCCTCAAATCGACTTCCGTTCTACGCGACGCTATCGCCCAAGTCATACTTTATATGACGGGCCTTGGGATCGTGGGACTATTTAACCTGACAACCACAGAATGAGCGGGACAGCACTTGGAATGACTTAGGTCGACCAACATAACTTTGCCTAACTTACTCAAGCCGACAACTTAACGAGCAAAGGCCGCGTCAAGCCTTGCCTCGATGGAACGTGCCGTGCACGCATTCAACTTTGAACGACCAAGTCATTTGGGTGCCTAGACTTATGGCACAAGCTGTGCAACGCAATTTAACTCATGGGGCAAGCCAAGGCTATGCCAAGCCTTGGATGACAAGACCGTGCATGCTTTACGAAGCATTCATGCGGACGACGCCTATGACTTAGGCTATGTTCATAACTTCGCCGACTCAACCAACTTTCCTTCTTCCAAGCCACGGGACGAAGGATCGAGTGTCATTTTCAAAGCACGTCATGCACCAACTCTAAGCCGACCGTTGGACCTTTCCATATTCTAACTCAATTCGACCCGTCGGGATTATTCCCTTTAGCTATGTGGATTCGTCTCTTTTATTATTTAGCCTACTTGTGCAAGTTGAAAACATGCAATTTATTATATGAAGGCTAAGACGAGGCAAGTTCACCGAAACTACCCCACCACTGAGCGAGCGGTCGCCTTGACCGAGCGATGTCTTCGAGCAGCCGTTGCAAGGCTAAGTCCGAACGCCGTTGGCGTTTCGATTCCTCCGATTGACTGAGCGGGACGGGGCACTACAAATAGTGGCCTGGGTCTCCGGCAGAGCTTACAGGTTAAAATAAGGGAAGTGCAAAGGTGGCCCATATGTCAAGGAACTATTTTTCCCACCCAATGCCTATCTATGTCATTTCCATAACATACATGAGCCTCTAATAACTGCCAAGTCTACTAATCATATAATACTAATAAAAGTTATTCACTAACCGTCGTGCGTCTCATATGTATCGGTGGCCAGCCGACTATGCGAGTCTGTATCTTACATGTGACTCACAACTTGTGGTAAAGCATGTGTCAAAGCCATATGAGATATACCAATACCTTATTTCAGTAGGTTGTCAACTAGTACTAAGTTAATACAAAATAAGAAACAAAAGCAATAATCAACTAATGCAGTAGCTTGCACCCAAGTATGACTTGGACGCACAATGTGATAAAACATACAATATATGATAAAACTGAATAGAAATAGCATGAATAAAATAAAAATAAAAGACAATAATGGCAAGGTATTTCGTCTGGAGGTGTGTGCAAAGAATAGAAAGTCCAGTCACTCAGATCGTCAAAATCAGTAACAATAAAAAATCCAATCCCGCAAACACCCTCGGATGCTGAATTAAACATCACGAATGTTTTATGGTACAAAAGAAATGTCCGCTTTATACTAAAAATTGTGCCAGTACCTGCGGTCTCTAAAGTCATTAAACTATATGTCTACGGGTCTAGTTTTACGATATAAACCCAATTGTATGTCTAAAGTTGAATTCCGATGGAACGTGCACAAATTCGTCCATTGGATCGGGTCGCAGTCCCGCCAAAATAGCATTCTGGTCAACCTTCTCAGAATCGGACCAAACTTATTACACATGACCAGAAAATGGCACGGTCCTAATGGCATAATTTTTGTCTCGAGATGACGAACG
Source organism: Iris pallida (assembly GCA_029216955.1). Classification (NCBI taxonomy): domain Eukaryota; kingdom Viridiplantae; phylum Streptophyta; class Magnoliopsida; order Asparagales; family Iridaceae; genus Iris; species Iris pallida. The sequence continues at coordinate 28,471 of JANAVB010044069.1, forward strand.
TGCATGAAGTTATAGGCTAGTTTGCAAAGGGGCTGATACGGTGTATCTCGACCGATACGCCTCGATTTCGTAGCGCACACACAACGAAATCAAGTTTCGTCGAATCCCACAAGTCGAAAACATCCATACGTGTCTTTCGATACTCATGGGTTGCGACCATGTCACCCAGTTTATTGGGGCGTACGGCGTATCGGGAAAATTTATAAAATTCTAATTTTTGAAAATAGGTTTTTCTTAATTTTTTGAAATCGAATAACTGTCTGTATAGTGGATGAAAAACAAATCTACGAGAAGGGTTTTAATCTCCTATATGTTGTCTACAGGTCTATTTAAATTGAATTTTAGTTTTCTTATAGGATCGACCAGGGTTGGCCTTCCAAGTATGAGGTTTGGTCAGTCCTTAACTGTTTCCGAAAATAGTCTTTGGTCGAGTTTCGTCTCGATTTTTTGAACGGTTCATTGAGTATTCTTAAATTATATTTGATGGGGATTCGCGAGGGTTATATAGGGTTTCCAAGGAACTTTACAAAATTAAAAACGATTTAGTATTAAAGAAGATTTTTGGTTCGAAAAGAGGGTACTTGCTGTGTTTTAAAAACAGAACCTTCTATATTTTTCTGTTAACTTCGACTGTGCAGGCGGTGCTGCGGCAGTGCTCCGATATCGCACTGTGAGGGCAGGCTGCTAGAGGGCACGGGGGGTTTCAGGGAGTCTCTGAGAAGAAGTTTTGGAGATTATGGTGGAGGATCGAAAAAGAGTTTTTGAAGAAACCCTCTTCCATTCGTTCATATATATGGGGAACTTAAAACCTATTTTTGGTCGAATTTCTAGCTTGATCTTGCTTGGGAATCCTAGGATTTGGGAGACGATCATATAGGAATTGGATTTCGAAAGGTTTGGGGAAAGATTGTTTAAGATTCGATTCAATCGAATCTTACCCCCGCGTTTGCTATTCGTATGATGCCTATCGGGTTCTCATGCTTACTGTTCCTTTGGGAACAGTAAGTTCAGAAATATATTTTTTCTTTTTTCTTAACTTATATACATACATACATATTTTTTTTACATATAATATATATATATATATATATATATATATAATTTTATTTTATTTTTATATGTATACTACTTGTATACTTATGAGTACACTAAAATTATAAGAAAATTTCTACAAATCCAAAACTAAATAAAATTAATTAATTATAGAGAAATTTTTTAGCAAAAAATTTGCAAGCAATATACTAAGACATAAATATTTTACTTTGCTAATTCTTTTATAGAAAAAATCATGTAATTATTTACTAACAAATAAATGAATATAAAAATATCATAAAATATTAATAAAATTTTATAAGATAATTTATAAAAATAGGGGGTTATACATCCCCTGAGGTGCTTCCCCTTGCATGAAGACATGCCACTTCCATGCATAGGTATGGGGGGTGGATTTGCGAAGGTCACGGCACAAAGTTATCATATGATGACACATGAGCTCTTTGTAAACTTCCATCATCTCAGCATTTTTGACTTCTAGACCACCAATCTCCTCCTGGTGGAAGTGTACTACTCATATGGCTCATAACCCCACGGCAGCTTTGAAATCCAATGCATCTCATGCAAAGCAAAACCCATCTCCCAACAGGTGTGAAGAAGGTTCCCATCATGGTTATACATCTCAAGTAGCGCTAAAAACAGGGGTTTGTTCATCTCTATCATGTATTCGGTAGCCCTGATTGCATAAAACAAACCTAAACTCTTCAGTAAGTCTTTATATTCTGTGAGGACCCATTCAGTGATGGTTTTCCAATATTTTGAGTGGTATACCCATCCTGCAATGCGGTAAATGCCCGAAGGATAGGAAACACCAGCCTCCAGCATCCGGTTGGCGAAGGTGGATACTCTGAAAGATGAGGACTCCTATTTTGTGTCACCTATTAACTTGTTAGGATGCAATACCCTTCCTAAAAAGAGGGAATATCCCTAACAGCCTCGTAAGTAGAAGAGGAATGGGATTTCAATTTGAAGTGACCCGTCAAAAACCCGGGTTGAGTACGGGTCAAGTTGTAGTCCATCCTTCTTTGCGAGGCCAGACAATAATGCCTCACTGAATTTAAAATAACTAAATAAACCATATGATCAACTCATCCATCTAACTAGTCTTCTAGGGTCTATCTCAGCATATATCCATGTCTCTCCCAATAATCCAAAGCATATATAGTAGACAATTATCTGAAAAATAGGTTTCTAGTTAGGAATGGAACGAGTACAATTCAAGTATGTAGTTCCAATATATGATAACGACTATAAAAACAGTGAATAGTCATAGCATATATGATGAGACAAATAAACTGTAAAACATGGTATGCAAAGTAATTTAGAACAGTTAACATATATTAAGACATGTAAAGCATGGAACAAAGAAACATAACCATCTAAGTGATTTGAAGTACACCTTTCAATATGCGATCTGTCTAGGACAGTTACATCGTACGGTCTGCAAGGACTACTATGCAATATGCAATATGATATGCAGCAAGGTCTAAGTTCTGATCACATATTTACTTAGTACTTCTTCGCCGGACTACTAGACATGGAATACGATGATCAAGTTTAACACGATAAACAGGTAAACATGAATTCACTAATCTGTGCAACAAACGTGTCTAGAATCAAGTATGAGAATAACTAACATACAATTATAGTAATTAATAATATTGGAAATAAAACATGAACTGTACTCGTCTGGGATCCTTAGCTGGTAAAACAGATAGTTTCATTGAGTCCAGAATAGTCCGATTGGCGAGGGTCGATATGTAGAATTTGAAATTACAAGAAAGACGGGAAGTACGATTAGTCATGATCAATAATTTATAATCGAAGAAAAATCATAAATAAATATTATAAACTATTTGGAAAACTATTTATACTATTTATACTATTATCACTATATTTTTACGAATAAAAAAGTACATTTAGGTAAATATTTAAAAATCATGGAAACCAATTTAAGTCTAAAATCCTTGATTTCGTCAAGTATAAATTTTAGGTAAAGAACCATATTTAAAATAACTTTAAAATAATATAATAATATTTTTAGGGCTCGACGCCCAATTTGAAATTACTTGTAGGCCCCAAAGCCAAACATAATATTGCCATAAATATAATTTTTAGAGAATTATTTTATATGAATTTACATATTAATAAATAATAACAATCATAATAATAATAATACTAATGAAAGTATATAATATAATATATAATAAAATATTATTATTATTATTCTTAATAGTAAAACATTTGCTAGTACTGATTGTAATAAAGTAATAAATTAGTAACAAAAAATGATAGTAATGGAGAAGAATCAAAACCTTCATTATGACTTGCATTGGAAAGGAAAAAAAGAGAGAAAGACTGACGTGAAAGGGAGAAAGAGAGAAGAAAATTTTCTTTCTCCTATGAAGAGGAACAGAAGACGAGAGTGTTTGAAGAGTCAGAGAAAAAAAGACTAAAAAAAGAGAAGGAACAGAGGAAGTGAGAGCCCGATCAAAGGGAACTCACCGTGATGAAGAAAATCCAGCGATATGCGACGTCGTAGAGGAAGGCTGCCGGTCTCAGGCTAGAAGCACGGGGCTCCGACAGGCTAGTTGTCGGCAGCGGTCCAGTACTTGGGAAGTGGTACGTCGGTGGAAGATACGACGAGCAGGCGCGGTAGCGATCAGAGAAGGCCGTCGGCGACCAACGTCGGGATCGGGGTGGTGCTACCGAAAGAGATGTTATTGCCGGGGCACAATTTTTCGATGGAAAACTTGAGAATATGAAATTATAAAACAATGTTTCAAATCACACTTCAAGGAAGGTGATCCTGAATTACGAGAATCTAAAAAGATTTCATAATCAACAACAATCGATCGTAGTACTTCTAAAAAGAAGATACAATCAGAATTACTGGCAGCAATGAAGAAGGTGACTAGCGAAAGATGGAAGAACTCCTGCTGGGGTGAATAATCACCGTTGCTCAAAGCTTTATTCGCCCTACACGAACAACTTCCAGGAACCAGCAAGTTCGTCGGAGAACTTGGAACACTCCTGCTCTTCTGACTCCTCGGATGGACACGAACTCCCGTGCAAAAGCAATGCTGGTGCGACGCCTTTCCTCTCTCTCGAAGGCTGCTGGAATTCGCAAGCAAATTTTGATCAGAACTGTGTTAAAGAACACTTATGAATTCTCTGTTTACTTGTGTTAAAAACACTTCATAAACTTTCTGTGGTGGCTTCTATTACTTGTATATATTTTACCTTGTGAGAGAGAGGATGCCTTATATAGGCCCTGCAGCAACTGCTCGGTTGCCACAAAGTTAGGGACATGGTAAAAACTACCCCGAACATGTAGAAACTGCCCATAACGTGCAAACGCACGTTCTGCTGCAGGTTGCGCCAACTGCATGCACTGCATACTGCATACTGAGCCACTTGCGCCAACCTGTGCTACTGTGCGTACTGCACCACTGTGCGCCACTCGTACAATGTGCACCACATGCACAACTTGTGCAACGTACGCAACGTGCGCAACCAGCGCAACCGACACAACTGGCGCAACCTATGCGCAACCTGTGCACAACCTGGCATAAAACCTGGCGTGTACCCTGGTCGCACAACCTGTGGCACGCAACATGGAAGCGCAAGTGGCTCGCACAACGAGTGCAACTAAAGCGCGCCTAGTGACGATGCTGACGTGCTAAGTGCAAAGTGTGCCAATATAATGCCACATTACGCCTCATGAGCCCATAAGCCCGAGTTCAAGTCCGAGTTCGAGTCGCTAGCTCCCATGAAAATAAATTTCCCAAGAGCAAAAAGCATGAATGCTTTCAATTATTATTTTAGCCTTTTTCCCATTAGAAAAATAACCCCACATGGCACACCCATGTGCACCTCCACACCATATGTGCATCTCTAAACTAGTAAAGCTATATATAGAGATACAAGTCCTTTGGTCTAGCCGATGTGGGACTAAAATTCACTTTGAAAAAGACCAAAACCCAACAATTCCCCACATATCTCTATATATGAGTATAAGTGTTCCCTACAGTAACTGTCCATTATGCATTAGGAGAGATGCCGCTGACGACTTGAATCTTCCCGTATGGGTCAAACAACATACTATAATACAAGAATGGACTAAGCCTTGAATTCTGCATCATAGCTGAAATTCTTTCCACTCACATAATGTAGTTACATGTGCTTCTGGCTACACATTAAAGGCCCTGTGCCAGCCTGGTTTCAGTGTATAATTTTGGGCGTCTACAAGTTTACCCTCAAGAGATGACCTGATATCTCTTTGTCCATACACTATAGGTGAGTTCATTATAAAGAGACATGGCATGAAGCGCTTTGCGCTTTCCTTGCGGTGCTACGCCGCTATGACATGGCTTAAAGCCGAGGCCTTACCCCGTACCAGGAATCTTATCGTAGTGTCATACTACTGTAGCATAAGGCAACTGCCTCTTTGTAGTGCCAAACTACCCAGCATGAAGCCTTAGGCTCCCTTACGGTGTACGCCGCAACGACATGGCTTGCAAGGCCGAAGCTTTACCCTAACCGGGTACCTCATCGTGGTGTCGTGCCACTGTAACATGAGGAACTCCTCCTTTTTGTAGTGCTGACTACACCTCTCTTTATTTTAACATACAATATTAGGCTAACTGCCTATTTACGGTGCTACGCCGCTGTGACTTGGCTAGCAAAGCCGAGGCTTTATCCTATTCCTGGGCAGCACCCCACATATAGGAACCTCATTGTGGAGTCACCCTACTGTAGCATGGAGTTTCACTCCTTGTAGTGCTGCTCTACCGTGCTTCCTGTGAAGTACACCAGGCATTCACTCTGCCTGAGAACTCATTAAGGTAATTAAGCCAACCTTTCCACAGGAACCGTTTTCCACAGAAAATAATAGTAGACAATAGTAGTTATAGGTCCGTAACCTCTCCATGCCAAATAGAAAATGTACCCACCGTTCCTGATATTCTTCCGATTAGTGGTCCTCCTTTGAACCAAAAGCTAGATGCCTAGTAGATTTCTTTTTGAACTATTAGCATAAAACTTTATGGTTGGAATACAAAAATACAATATCAGAATGCCTTCAAGCCCATTTTACAAGCTGTGTCATCGACCAGCTGGCGCTTGAGGCCCTTGGTGAACGGATCCGCCAGGTTCTCCTGACTCCGAACATCAATCACTGTAATAACTCCTCTCTTGATAAGATCGTGTACTACCCTGTGCTTCAACCGTACAGTCATCTTCTTTCTGTTGAAGAGGTCATTTGATGCCACCGCCGCCGCAGTTGCCTGGTTTTAAAGTAATCGGTATCGCCGATATTTGTGCCCCAACCACTGGAAGATCATACATGAGCTTCCGAAGACATTGTGCTTCCTCGACTGTGGTATCAAGTGCAAAGAACTCAGATTCTATGGATGACCGCGAGAGCATAGTCTGCTTTTTCGACTTCTATGATATAGCAGCTCCACCCATTGTGAAAATGAATCCACCTGTGGACCTCTCGCTCTCCACCTCTGAGCACCAGCTGGCATCACTAAAGCCTTCTACTACCGGCAGATCTCTGCTGTAGTACAATGCATATGTCTGAGTCTTCTTGAGATATCTTATAACCCATTTCACATTTTTCCAGTATTCAACACCTGGGTTGCTCGTGAAACGACTCAGCATTCCCACGACAAAAGCTATGTCAGGCCTTGTGGCAGTAGTAGCATACATCAAACTTTCGATTATGCTTGCATACTCCAGCTGCCTGACGCTTTTTCCTGAATTAGACTTCAGCTTCAGATCACACCTGTACGGCGTATCGATCCCTAGAAGATCCTGATACCCATAATGAGTGATCATTTTTCAATATAATGAGACTGTGACAGCGCTAGTCCAGTGTCTGTCTGGATGATCTTGATCCCTAAGATCACATCAGCTTCCCCCAAGTCCTTCATACTGAACTTGCTCGAGATGAATTTCTTTGTCTCCGTGACACAACCCATATCCGTACCTAGGATAAGCATGTTGTCCACGTATAGACAAACGATCGCACCTCTTCCATCAACAAACTTCGTGTAAACACACTTGTCTGTCTCGCTGACCATGTAGCTATTTGACCTTATAACTTTATTAAATTTCTCATGCCACATCTTGGGAGCCTGTTTAAGACCGTACAAAGATTTTACCAACTTGTAGACTTTGTCTTCAAGACCCTTGACGACAAATCCCTCTGGTTGTTGCATGTATATCTCTTCAGTCATCTCGCCATTTAGGAAAGCTGTTTTTACATCCATCTGATGTATCACCATCTTATATATTGCTGCAAGAGCAATCAACACTCTGATGGTGGTCATCCGGGCTACTGGAGCATATGTGTCAAAGTAGTCATTCTCCTGCTTCTGAGAAAACCCCTTGGCTACCAACCTAGCCTTGAACATGTCAATAGTTCCGTCTGCTTTCATCTTCTTCTTGAAGATCCATTTGCATCCGATGGGTTTCGCTCCTTCAGGAAGATCAACTAACACCCAAGTGTTATTTGAGGTGATACAATCAATTTCATTGTCAATCGCCTCCTTCCAGAAAATCGCATCTCTGGCCTTCATCGCCTCATCATAGGTAAGAGGATCAGCTTCCACATGATAGGTGACAAAGTCACTTCCGAAGTCCTTTGGCCTCCTCATACGCTTAGCTGACGGCTCAGCTTGTTCTGGTTCAATCGTTGTTTCAACAACAACATCTTTTTGGACCACATCTTCATTGAAGACTTCAGTTTCCTGCGCACCCTCATTGTTCTCCGGTACATCCGCAAGAATAATATTTGTGTGCCTTACAAATTTGTCTTCAAAGTATTCTGCATCGCGAGATTCAATAATATAATTTGACTCAATATCAAGAAATCTCTGAGCATCACTCTTCTCGGCATACCCCAAGAAGATCGTCTTAGTAGTACTTGTCCCAAGCTTCTGAATCTTCAGATCTGGAAGCTTGACATACGCCAGACACCCCCACACTCGAATGACATTCAAGTTAGGTCTGACCTTGAACCAGAGTTCATGAGGAGTAACGTCTGAAGTTGCATGAGGCACTCTATTTAGAATAAAAGTGGCCGTCAATGCAGCTTCTCCCCAGTAGCACTTAGGAAGGCCAGCAGTCAACAACATTGAGTTAATTATTTCTGTTAACGTTCTGTTCTTCCTCTCTGCTACTTCCGTTTGATTGAGGAGAGTACGGAGCCGTAGTCTCATTGACAATTCCATATTCTTTACAGAACGATGCAAATTCATGAGACCTGTACTCCCCACCTCGATCACTTCTTATTCTTTTGAGTTGTTGTCCAGTTTGCCGCTCAGCTTCGGCTCTGAACTCCTTGAACTTCTCGAATGCTTCATCTTTAGCCTTCAGCAAGTAGACGAACGCATACTTGGAGAAGTCATCGATGAAGGTTATGAAATACTTCATCCCGGCCTTTGTAGAGAACTGTTTGAAATCACAGATATCGGAGTGAACCAACTCTAGAAGATCTGTACTTCGATTAACCCGAGGAAAGGGTTTTCTTGTGATCTTTGTTTGAGCACAAACTTCAAATTTCTCTACCTTACCCCTACACTTGGAGATAAGTCCTAGACTAGACATTCTGTTTATTCATTTACAATGAACATGTCCTAGCCTATTATGCCACAACTCAAGAGTATAAGCAAAAGGAGTAATTGCATTAATTACATTATTTACATTGGACTGATTTACAAACTGAATTTTGAACATTCCTTCGGTATAAAAAGCTTTCCCGAAATATGTTCCCTTAATAGACATCACCATTTGGCCAGCATTGATGTCCATCCTGAGGCCTGCGTTGCATAGTTGGCCTCCTGAGATCAGGTTCTTGGCGATAGCAGGTACGTGCTTCATGCCTTGAAGCGTCAGAGACTTTCCCGAAGTCAGCTTCAACACCACCGTCCCGATCCCGAGCACTTTAACTTATGCCTGGTTCGCCATCATAACCACTTCAGAAGTAGGTGTCTAAGTGGTGAACCACTCCTTACTGGAGCTGACATGACAGGAGGCTCCAGTGTCTACCTACCAGTCAGAGTCAGTCCTTACAGCATCAACCTGCACAATCATAGCAACAACGTCAGTGATCATAGATACCTTACTAGGTTCTTCTTGCTCTGATTGCTTGGTCTTTGCTTTGCATTCACTTTTGAAGTGGCCCTTCTTGCCACACTTGAAACAAGGCATCTGAGACTTTGCCTTCTTTCGCTTGAAGGAAGTCCCCTTCATGTTCAGATGGTTAATGTCCTTCTTCTTGCTGTGGAAAGCCGTCTGCTTTCCCCTTGGTTCCTTGGTATAAACCAGATTGGCGTTAGCCAATTGCTTGGACAGTGCGTCCACCTTGGGTTGAGCCCGCATTTGGTCCTCAATATAGATTTCCTGCAAAAGATCTTCAAGGCTGATCTCAAGCTTCTTCCTATACATGTTTGCATAGAATTTACTCCACCCAGTGGGAGCTTTAAGACATTCCCTCCAACAACAAACTTGTCGGGGAGGGCATCGTCTCGTCTTCCAACTTTTGTCGCAGTTTCAGAAATTCCTTTACCTGCGGCAACATGGACTTCTCGTCCTCAAAGAGCCATTTGTGATATTTTTAACCACAAATATCTTGCTCCTGTTCTTGTCTTCTTCGTACAGTTTCTCCAGAGACTCCCATATGTCTCTGGCAATAGGTTTTTTACTGTAGGATTCTGCTAGGGAATCCTCCATAGCATTCATGATAAGCAGCCTGCAAATACTATTCTCCCTTCTCCACTTGGTCTGAAGTTTAGTAGCCGCAGCGATTGCAGCAGTAGACCCAGTATCTGGAACAGTAGGTTTCTCTTCAAGAAGCACGTGATCAACGTCTCTGAGTTGAAGAGTGAGATAAACCTTCCTCTTCCAGACTTGATAATGCTCTCCATCAAACTTTCTAACTTACAGAAGTCAGTATTGAGGAGTGAAGCATTAAAGTTTTCCATCGTAGCGATAAAGCTTTGAGATTGTTATTGCCGGGGCACAATTTTTTGATGGAAAACTTGAGAATATGAAATAATTGTAAAAACAATATTTCAAATCAACACTTCAAGGAAGGTGATCCTGAATTACGAGAATCTAAAAAGATTTCATAATCAATAGCAATCAATCGTAGTACTTCTAAAAAGAAGATACAATCAGAATTACTGGCAGCAATGAAGAAGGTGACTGGCGAAAGATGGAAGAACTCCTGCTGGGTGAATAATCACCGTTGCTCAAAGCTTTATTTGCCCTATACGAACAACTTCTAGGAACCAGCAAGTTTGTCGGAGAACTTGGAATACTTCTGCTCTTCTAACTCCTCGGATGGACACGAACTCCCGTGCAAAAGCAACGCTGGTGCGGCGCCTTTCCTCTCTCTCGAAGGCTGCTGGAATTCGCAAGCAATTCTGATGAGAACTGTGTTAAAGAACACTTATGAATTCTCTGTTTACTTGTGTTAAAAAATACTTCATAAACTTTCTGTGTGGCTTCTATTACTTGTATATTTTGCCTTGTGAGAGAGAGGATGCCTTATATAGGCCCTGCAGCAACTGCTCGGTTGCCATAATGTTAGAGACATGGTAAAATTACCCCGAACATGTAGCAACCGCCCAAAACGTGCAAACGCACGTTCTGCTGCAAGTTGCACGAACTGTGTGTACTGCATACTGCGCACTGAGCCACTTGCACAAACCTGCGCCACTGTGCGCACTGCGCTACTGCGTGTACTGCGCCACTGCGCAACCTGTACGACCTGTGCCACCTTGCGCCACTCGCGTAACGTGCGCCACGCGCGCAACTTGTGCCACGCGTGCAACTTGTGCAACGTACGCAACATGCGCAACCGGCGCAACCTGTGCACAACCTGGCGCGCAACCTGGCGCGCACCCTGGTCGCGCAACCGGTGGAAGGCAACGTGGCAGCGCAAGTGGCTCGCACAACGAGCGCAACTAAAGTGCACTATGCGCCTAGCGACGATGCTGACGTGCTAAGTGCAAAGTGCGCCAACAAAATGCCACATTACGCCTCATGAGCGCATGAGTCCGAGTCCGAGTCCGAGTCCGAGTCCGAGTCCGAGTCGCTAAGTCCCTACGGGGCTTAGCTCCTATGAAAATAAATTTTCCATGAGCAAAAAGCATGTATGCTTTCAATTGTTGTTTTAGCCTTTTTTCCATTAGAAAAATAACCCCACATGGCACACCCATGTGCACCTCCACACCCATGTGCATATCTAAACTAGCAAAGCTAATATATAAAGATACAAGTCCTTTGGTCTAGCCGATGTGGGACTAAAATTCACTTTGAAAAAGACCAAAACCCAACAAGAGAGGCGTCGGCTCGGTCGATAGTGGAGGCGGTGCGTGGATGGGTCGAGTTCGTCGTCGACCGGCATGCGGCTGGCCGACTGTGGCTACAAAAATCTGAAGACGGTGGTGGAACATGGGAGTGGCACCACTGGTGTCGTGGAGGTGAGTGGCGGGGTTAAGTCAGGGTTTCTTTTTTTCTTTTATTTTTAGGTGGTTGTGTCGAGGAAGGCCGTCAAGGTCGGCCGGCAAGGGAGGTGGTGTTTGGCGGCTTCACCGGAGTTGGAAGAGTCGGTGGTGGTTGAGGAGTTTGATGATGGCAATGCTGGATCTCGGTGGATGGAGAGGTCGCTGACATGGCGGTGGAGGTTCTGGAAATGACCGGTGGCAGGTGATGCGGAGTCGGGGGGGATCGGTCGTAGGTGGCGGAGATGGTGCATGCGGCCACAGGACAGAGCAATGCTTGCCGAAATTAGGGTTAGGGTTTAGCTGTTCGTGTCGGGGTTGTCCAACACGAGATCTGTTATGGGTTGTATTGTGTCTGGTATGTAAAAAACTGGAAAGAAATATTGTAAATATGAAGATGAATAGTAGAAAGGGATGGAGGATACGAACATGATGCACAGACACAATTGAGATGGTGGTTATAAGCTAGATGGTGATAATGGTGGCTAAGCAGATTTTTGTGTTGTGGAAAAACGGGGAAGAGCCCCTCCTTAAATAGGGGAGGAACACTTAATTGGATAAGGATAGAAGTAGATAATAATATTAATTTAAATCAACTAATAGATAAATAATTTAAATCAACCTTTAGTATTATCAAATAAACTATTTAAAACAATTTTAATCTAATAAATAATTTAAAATATATTTTTATTAACCCAAAATTCTATAAAATATTTATAATTTTTAAAACTATTTTTGAAGCCAATAATTTGTAAGTCCACGGTTGAAAACATCTTTTGAACGTCAATTTAAGATATCTATTTATTTACAAAAAATATTTTCGAACCATAGTTCTAATTAGTTTTTGAAATCAAATATAAGAAAAATCACGTGTATACGATTTGAAGAGAGTTTAATTATCTCAAAATGATTTTCAAACATATTCAGAAATAAAATAATAGTAAAATTACGTTTATACGATTCGAGGAAAATTTGTTTTCGAAAGACAATTTCAAAAATAAATATTTTTTTTAAAATTTCGGGAAGAGGAGTTACAATAGGCTACGAAAAGATACGGTTTAGGGATTTATAGGAGGATTAGTGGACCAAGAGACGAGGACTATGTAAGAGGTGTAGGGACCTATTTCATAAAGTTTGGTTTTATAGTCCAAATATGACGATATGCATGGATGGGTTTAACTGGGCCTTAATGGGTTCCCTAATTGGACATCAACCTTTGATTGAATAAATTCTTGGGTTTTAATCTGTATTGGCTGCATAAGATCCCATAAAATCAATCTGAACCATTTCTATTAGCTTAGGGTAACATAGAATAGGTTCAAACTCAAGTGGTTGGGCTATTTGCCAGTCGGGTTGGTTAATTAGGTTCCTTAAGCCCAAAAATGCACCTTTCGTGACTTTGTGTATAAGTAGCTCGTGGGGACTCATTTGAGTGGCATTATAGTGGTATTTGCATAGTGGGATTCGAGTATATCACAACCATATTTTGGGTCGAAAGGTTTGGGTCAAGGTTGGGTCTCCAACTGAAGTCAAAAAGTACATCGGTATTTTGGTAAGGATTATATGTCACGACCCGCTACCCAAATTGTTGGGCCAGGCCGAGTCATATCCAGCCTACGTTGAGATAAAAACATAGTAAGCTGTTCTAAAGACAACATGATAAGACTAAATGTTCTAACAGTTCTATAAGTGAAGAAGAATCATAAATGCTAAAAACATGTCACGACCCGCTACCCAAATTGTTGGGCCAGGCCGAGTCATGTCCAGCCTACGTTGAGATAAAACGTAGTAAGCTATTCTAAAGACAACAGGATAAGACTAAATGTGCTAACAGTTCTATAAGTGAAGAAGAATCATAAATGCTCCAAACACAAAAATCGTCGTATATAGTAAAATGTCCAAGTACAAGTAAACTGAAATGTAAAACTGGATACATGTCCAGTTACAAAATGATATAGTCTAATACATGTCTACTCTCAAAAGTCTAAGTAAACAAAAGACAACTAGGCGAGGTTCCCTGCAGGAACATCCTCGTAAAGCAGAGCCGGGTCCTCGGCAGTAATCCCATAATATGAGTCGCAGAGTAACTCCTCCTCAGTAAGGACACCTACAACGTTATCCTGTCAGGACGGGAGCAAGTAGTAAATCTAGCAAACTAGCATATGAAACATGGAAATGACATGAGAATGAACATGAGAATGAACATGAGAAGAATAACTGGAAAGCATGGCATCACATAGTCTATCATGGCAAGGACACATATGTCATAGAGACAGATGTATATGTAATGTTTAAAACTGTAGCAGGTACGTGATCGGTCAATAGATGTACAATGCGCTGTGGCACATAATGAAATGTACATACGTACAAGTAGACAAGCATAGGTGTACAATCCGTACAGAAAATGCGGGATATTTACCTGCGGTAAGGTATGCATATAAACGACCAAGCTCGCTACTATAGGGGGGTCGTGATCACGTACACTACTATCAGTTTTCCCATAACCCATTTTCTAATCATGCGAGAGATACATCAAGACTGTTCTTAGCATGGTAGTAACTGGAAGTACAACATGTAGAGATCTAACTTTCTACCCCAATGATCAGCATTTAACATGGTGGGGTTTGCAGTTCATTTATGTGACAATATGTAAAGTTCGTAGAAAGTACTTGCCTCTAGCAAAGCAAAACAAAACAAGCTGCGATAACAATGCTATGGATGTCCAGTAACTCATCGCTGTAGAAGTAAAATATAATACTTAGTTTTACTAAGCTAAAACACTAGGACACTAATTGGTGCGACACGACTTGTGACTGGGCACCTAGCCAAAATGATGACTTGGCATAGGAGACCAATGTGGGGTGACACACTATGTTAACTAACCTTCTAGGGTCTTTATACTAGTGAGGGATGGGGTTCAACACGACTAAAACTCCAAATAACACAAAAAACTACAAGTCGTAATTAATCAATAAATAAATCAAAAGATCATTGTGTTCTAACAATTTTTGAAGTAGACAAAAAGCCTAGTTTTTCCTTAAAGTAAAGTACCAAGGTGATCCTTGTTAATCATAGAAATTTATTATAATTTTTTTGGAATTTATTAACCAGTACAAATATTTTATAAAAATCAGTTTTCCTAAGTATACAGAAAATGAGTTTTGGTTTCATGTGCCAAACTAGTGGCAAAATAGTAAATTAAATACTACAAAAATTATACTAAATTAGCCAACTTAACATAGTGTCTAAAAACTATTTTTCCATAATTTTAGCAATACTTTAAGTATTTTTAGAAAATCAAAAACAGCATTGCACACAATAATTAATTATCTGCGTATTTTGTCCATGTATATAATTTGAACCAAAGTTCAAATACAGGACCCAAGGCCATGAATCAAGTCCAATATGACTTGTACAAGTCTTGAATGTGTGAAAACACATTTGAGCCCAAATACCCATGCTAGGCTTGGACACCAAATGGTTGCAGTAATTTAAATACAATAAAAATATAATTTGGTGATAGTGCAAAATAAATATTATTATTTTAATAAGGCTAATTTGTACAAAAGAATTATACATACCTATGCTAAAGTATATATAGATATATAAGGAAAATTACTTAATTTATAGAGTATATATATATTTACAAATATATATATATATATATACATAAGAAAACACTTAATAATATAGTGTATATATATAATATATATACGTATGAAAATATATATATTAACATATGTATATAGAATTTACTAACTATAAAATATATACATATATTAAATACTGTTAAAATATAGTATATATATATATATATAATATAATTATATATATATATAGATATATATATATATATATATATATATATACTAATATATACACATATATATATAAAAATACAAAACAAAAAGAAAAGAAAACAGAAAATAAAAGAAAAAGGAAACAGAAAGAAGAGGGGGGCTCGAACCCTGTCCTCAGGAAGGGGGTGTTTAATCGGGTCGGTGCGGGGGTCCAGCCCGAGCTCAGTGTTAGGGTTAGAGTTTAGGTTAGTTTTTATTAGGTTTAGGTTAGATTAATAATAATAAAAAAATATAATTATCGGTCCTGTGTCCTGACAGTTAAGGACACAGGTATCAATGTGTCTTCGCTTAGCACGACACGTACGACACGAGTTTCGTGTGTCCTCGTCTGCGTTCGTGTTCGCCAGGACACGGCGAACACTTTCGACCCAACACGAGACACGCACGACACGTCGTGACACTTGCAACTTACGTGTCCGGCCGTCGTAGGGGGGTTCGATGGTGCTGACGGGCGGAGGAGACGTCGGGGTCAGGGCGCTCCGGTGGCGACGTGTTCGCCTCACTGCGGCGAACCTTGTGACGGTGGTGGTAGGTGGTGGCGTGGGTCGTAGGGGGCGACGCTTGGGTCTAGCTGGAGCTAGGGTTCCGGTGGGGGGAAAAGTGGAGGTGATGGTGGCTGTGGGCGGTCGTGGTGGGGTGTAGAGCTAGGGGTTTGACTGGGGGAGAGAGGGCGGTGTTTTATAGGGGAAAAGGGCGGTTGATAGGTCGGTCGGGCAGCCGGAAATGGCGGGGGCTGCCCGTCGGCGTGGCGGTCGTCGGTCGGGGGGGGGGGGGTAGGTTTAGGATTAGCGTTTAGGTCCCTGTAGTTTAGGTAATTGCAAATAGGTCCCTATAGTTTCTAAGTGCAAAATTATATTTGCATAATCCATCCGCACTGTTTATGTGCAAAAGAAATTTGCACATAACAATTGGGAAATTGCAAACCAATATATTAACAATTCTAATAATTACAAAACAGTATTAAAACAATTCTAATAATTGTAAATTGATATTAAAACATTTAAATAAATTACAAATCAATATTTTTGTATTTTAAAACTCATTTAAAATCATTTAAAAATTCTAGAAAAATTCCTAAAAATTCCTAATTATTTAAGGCTATAAATGACATCAAAATTTAATTAACATAAATAAAAATGAATTTGAAAATCAGGGGCTTACATTATAGTTGGCCTTTTTGACCCGAAAGTTGCATCATAAAAATAGAGTACAAGGGGACGTGTTTGAGTGGGACAACTTATGCCTTAATGAAAGTGGACTCGTCTAGGTCTCTATATGAAATTTTTGAAAGTTAACAACTTGTATTGTGCTCCGAATATCAATGTCACGGTAGAGGACACCAAATGATCTAAATAGAAAGTGGATTTTCATATCGTCCTAGTGGGAACCAATTTATCCTAGTTAATCGGTAATCCTAGTAAATCCTATAATCTATAAGGGCTTACTTCAAAAATTCCTTTCTTAAGGCATGATTCTATGATTAATGAAGTGAGAAAATTTCAATGTCATGATATCATACCTCGACTTTTGGTTATAAAAGAATAATAGATAACATGATACGGTAGATATGAATTTAGTTTGAAAATCGTTCTCCGATTTCGAATATATGGAAAATGATTGTGTATGTCGTACTTGCGTTTCCAATAGGATTTTTCTGGCATGAAATACTATGATAAAATACGACCCAAGAACATAGGCCATTTCACCCTTCTTATAACATATACACGATTTACAAAAAGGGGTATCGAACTCTAAGGTACGTCGTCGAAATCCTCTAACTACTAAGTCCTTCATTTGCTATTCTAAACAAGTTTATCTATGCTACGATTTATGTAACCCCTCTTCCCGAATTTTTTTCAAAATTTTATTTATTTATTTATTTATTCTTCGTATTTCAAAATGAATCCTCCTTGAAACATATAAATGTTATTTTGCTATTATTTGGCAATTTTAATGACTAGTTAACATTCATGGTTTGAGGTACTATTTGGTTTTAATAAAAAATATTTACTTTTGAATTCATCATTGTATTAGAAAAAATATTGATTTCGAAAATGGTTTTGAAAATTATAAATATTTTATAAAATTTTGGACTAATAAAAAATACATTTTAAATATTTATTACTTTCGGTTGAAAATAAACGATTTAAATTAGTTTGATAAATACTAAATACTATTTTCA
Organism: Iris pallida; assembly: GCA_029216955.1. Taxonomy (NCBI): domain Eukaryota; kingdom Viridiplantae; phylum Streptophyta; class Magnoliopsida; order Asparagales; family Iridaceae; genus Iris; species Iris pallida. The sequence continues at coordinate 46,086 of JANAVB010044069.1, forward strand.
AAATATTATGTTGATCATTTATTTGAGCTAGATTTAAATTCATGCTATTCAATTATTCGATAATATCAAATGTTGTTTTAAATCAAATATTATTATCTACTAGTAAATTTGATTAAATTAATTGTTTTAAAATTTTATTTAAATTTAAATTAAAGGAAAGTCTTATCTAGTAGGACTTTTCATCTTTATCAGACTATGATTTCAATCCTATTTAAGGAGGTCTCTTCACCTAATTTTCTCTAAATAATTACTATTCTACTAGCCACAAACCATCCCACAGGCTATGTCGTGCATCGTGTCCGTGTCTACCAATTTTTTTCTATTATTTAATATGTACATTTCTCTCTTACAACCAAAAATCAGACCCTAACCCTAAAATTTCCGGCCGCCGCAACTGTCGCGCCCAACCACCTAAAAATCGACCGCCAGCCAGTGGTTGATCCTCCTTCTACGCCTGAGCCCCTCTGTGACAGAATCTCGCAGCATTGGACACCCGTCCCCGGTGTTCTTCGACTTCACCCATCGCCTCTTTGACGTCGCCTCCACCACTTTTCCCAGTGCACCACTCGACGCTACCACCATCAGGCTGTCACCCGACCTCAACCCTGACTTCCCGAACGGCCAACCCAACGCCACCTTCTCCTTGACAACCCCGCGCCTCACCCCGAATCCCCTGTCTTCACCGTCTCACCACCACCAGAGCCGACCTTATTCACCCCTGCACCACCACCGTCTGGCTCGTCACACCACCACACCGCGACCACCGAAACCACCCACACCATCATCATCCCTCCACCAAAAAAAGGAAAGAAAAAAAAGAGAAACCAACCACCACCATAAATACGTACTTATTTCGGCCATCTCGCCAAGCCGCCACGGAGCGCCGCTTGTCTCCTCCACGTCCATCGCACCTCCGGCGCTCGGCGGGTTCACCTTGTCCGAAGTTTTACGGACAGATCTGCCGTTGACTACTTCCTGGCCACCACCGGAAACGCTCACGCCCAGGTCCGGCATCTTCTCTGCCCACCGTGCCCGGAGCCCTTCTTCGCGTGTTCGATTTCCTCAGATTCCCCAAAAGCTCGATGAGCTTTTCTCTCTCTCTCTCTCTCTACTTCTAATTGCTCTGCTCTCCACTATTCCTCACTTTCTCCTTTTTATAATTCCTTTTCAATGTAAGGAACAATAGAAGAATGGCAGCACCAACTTTAAACATGCCTATTCACATTCCTTTTATTTCTTAGTCAATAAGGTGACAGTATAAATAAAATCTACTTTCCTATTATTATGAAGGCTAAATTACAACTTGATACCCTCAACTATCTAAAATATTCAACTTGATACCCTCAACTTTGATAGGTACTAACTTAATACCCTCAAATTATAATAATTTTATATTAATACCCAAAATTTTAAAAATGACAAAATTACCCCTCACTCCTCCTTCTCCAACACCCCTCCGCCGCGACCGACTCCCATACTAGCCCCGACGTTCCCCGGCGAATATCGCGCCCCCGCCGCCCCGTGCCCGCGCACCCCCCCGCCCGTCCCACACGCGCCCCGCAAGCCCCTCCCCCCCAGCGCTGCCCCCGTGCCCCCTCCCCCGCCTCCGGCTGCTTCCCAAGCGTGCGATCCCGTCGCCTCGTGCAACTCCGGACAGGCCAACGCGGGATGGGGGGAGGGGAGTTCGGAGCTGGAGGGAGGTCACTGACGGAAGGGAGGGGAGGGTTTGGGTGGAGGGGGGAAGGTCGCCGGCGGAAGAGGGGGGAGGTCGTCGGCCGGAGAGAGGAGGGGGGTGTTTGGTGGAGGGGGGTGGGAAGGTCGCCGGCGGGAGGGGGGTCGTCGACCGGAGGCAGGAGGGGGGTGGGTTTGGAGGGGAGGGACAATTTTGTCCAATTTTTTCCAGGATATCAAGTTAGTACCTATCAAAGTTGAGGGTATCAAGTTAGAAAATTGAAATAGTTGAGGGTATTAAGTTGTAATTTAGCCTATTATCTATTGTGTTAATTAGAATATTTTATTATTGTTGGGCATAGTATTATAGTTATATAAATGTATAATAAAGGTGCCTATTCACATTTCTCTTAGAGTTATTTGTATTTACCCCCCCAATTGTTATCATATCTCTACTTCCCCGCAAATTTATTTTAATTAGTATTACCCCCCCAATCTTCGGATAAAGTGCAAAGAAACCCTCATTAGATTTGCGTTTTTGCATTTGAAGACCCCTTGTTTAAAAAAAGAAAATTCATAATTTTAATTTTGCTCAGTTTGTACCCATGTCGTTAACAGCCGTTAAAATACATCTAAAAATACGATTTTATCCCTCCTCCCACGCTCTCCCCTCTCTCTCTGGTGGTGGGGGCTTGTCAAGCGGGGCCGACCAGAGGAGAGGGGAGGATAGCCGGCCAGCGGAGGGAGGAGGGGGCCGGTCGAGCTAGGGGGTGAGCATTCGTTTAATTCGGTTCAAATCAAACCGAAAACTGAATTGAACCGAAAATCGAATAAACAAAACCGAAACCGAACCGAATTGGCCCATAACTGAATCAAATTGAACCAAATTAAATCGGTTCGATTTTCAGTTTATTCAATTTTTTTGGTTTATTTGCACTTTTTTGTTAATATATATAGTACTTAAATATACCTAAATTATTTAGTATATATCTGTAGTGTGTATATATATAATATTAAATATATTATATATATATAATATATATATATATATATATAAAATAAATTTTCTTATTCTATTTTAGGTTTTGGACCGAAATCGAAACCGAATAAGAAAATTTAGTATTTTCAAAACCGAAATCGAATCGAATCTTTTTTAAACCGATACGAATTTCGGTTCGGTTCAATTTTTCTTATTCAGTCCCCCTCGACCACCCCCTCCTCCTTCCGCTAGCCGGCCCCCTCGACCCGCCCCCTCCTCCCTCCGCTGGCCAGCCCCCCCAACCCCCTCCTCCCTCCGCTGGCCGGCCATCCTCGACCTAGGGGTGAGCATTATTCAGTTTTGGACCGAAAATCGAACCGAATCGAATAAGAGATTCGGTTCGATTTAAAAATATATATATATATATAAATATGTAAATATATATATATATAAACTAAATTTTCTTATTCGGTTTTAGGACCGAAACCGAATAAGAAAATTTAGTATTTTCAAAACCGAAATCGAACCGAATCTTTTTTAAACTAAATCGAATCTCGGTTCGGTTCGGTTCAATTTTTTCTTATTCAGTCCCCCTCGATCACCCCCTCCTCCCTCCGCTGGCCGGCCCCCTCGACCCGCCCCCTCCTCCCTCCGCTGGCCGGCCAAGCTCGACCTAGGGGTGAGCATTATTCGATTTTGGACCGAAAATCTAATAAGAGATTCGGTTCGATTTAAAAAAAAATCGGTTCGATTTTGGTTTTGAAAATACTAAATTTTTTATTCGATTTCGGTTTTGGTCCAAATCTGAAAACCGAATATATATATATATATATATAGGTATATACTAAATAAATATATATATGTATATACTACAGATATATACTAAATAAATTTAGGTATATTTAAGTACTATATATATTAGAGCTGTCAGGACGGGCCGACGGGGCGGGCCGGCCCGTAACCCACCATAACCCACTATTTAGCAGGGCGGGGCGGGCCAACCCACCATTTGAACGGGCCTGAAAATCCCAGCCCAGTCCAACCCGCCGGCGGTCCGCGGGCCAGGCGGGCCAGCCCGCTTCACCATTGCCATCACAAAAACAAAAATCTGAAAGTTATCAACCATACTGCAAAATGAAATGATAAGCAAGCATGGATATAGTAAACCTGGTACTAATGCAGTATCGGAATAGACTAATACATGGTTAACATGATAAGCAATTCCTGCAGGAATAACCAGCTTCAGAACCTATCTTGAGTTGCTCACTCAAATGTTGGTAAATGATGCTACCTAAACCAACTAACAAAATATTGCACCATAGAAGAATGTCTGCAGTTCGCCTGCTGTGTTCAGCTTGCAGTAGCAAGGGGAGTCGGGATGCTCGCTCGGGGTCGGGACGGGGGAGTCGGACTCGGGGAGTCGCTCGGGGAGTCGGCCTTCGGGGTCGGGACGGGGAGTCAGACTCGGGGAGTCGCTCGGGACTCGAGACTCAGGAGACTGGAGAGAGGAGACTCAGGAAGGATTCGAAGGAATTAGATTAGGGACCTAGGGTTAGGGCCGGCTGCGACGGCTGGTGTGGAGCGAGAGATGACCTAGGGTTAGGGCCGGCTACTGAAAGTGAAATAGTTGTGGCCTGGCTTCTCTGCTTCAACAATCAGCCTTTATATTACACAAGAAATTATTGCCACTTGCCAGCCTTTATATTAGTATATTACACAGGAAAGGAATACTTATTACACATTTATGTTTTTGTATTTTACACACACTGCAGCAGCAGCCCGCGGGCTAGCCCGCCCGCCCAAGCCCGCGGCCCGCACGGGCCAACCCACCGAGGCCCGCTGCGAAATGGGCCTCTAAATGTATAGCCCAACCCACCTTTTTTATTGGCGGGGCGTACCGGCCCAACGGGCCTGGCCCGTTTTGACAGTTCTAATATTATTAACAAAAATGTGCAAATAAACCAAAAAATGAATAAATCGAATAAACCAAAAATCGAACCAATTTAATTCGGTTCGGTTTGATTCGGTTATGGGCCAATACTATTCGGTTTCAGTTTTGCTTATTCGATTTTCGGTTCAATTCGGTTTCGGTTCGGTTTGAACTGAATTACTGAATGCTCACCCCTAACTCGACCCGCCCCCTCTCCCTCCGCTAGCCGGCCATCCTCCCTCTCCTTTGGTCGGCCCCGCTTGACAAGCCCCCACCACGGAGAGAGAGGGGGAGGGGTAAAATCTTATTTTAGACGTATTTTAATGGTTTTTAACGACGGGTGCAAACTGAACAAAAATTAAAATATGGGTTTTTTTAAACAAAAGGTCTTCAAATGCAAAAACAAAAATCTAAAGAGGGCTTGTTTGCACTTTACCATAGGATTGGGGGGGTTACACTATTTAAAATAAAATTGGGAGGGAATTAGAAATATGATTAGCAATTGGGAGGGTAAATACAAATAACTATTTCTCTATTGCGGGCATATATTAAAGCTATATTTATTTTGTTATTATTATTAGTAGTAATACCATTAGTACTACATATTGTTTTTACTTTATAAATGTATAATAAATAATTTCTAAAATTATTTTGTAAAAAAATATTATAGGGGGTGTTAGGCCTACTTCTATTTTCAAGTTTTAATTTAGAAAACCCTAAATGTATATTTAAAGTATTTATAATATGTTTTTTAAATATTGTTTTGATCAAAATTAACTTTTATAAAATTAGATTTTTTTTTTGCCCTAAAAATGATTATCTAGATTTTTAAGTATTTTTCCTAAAAAATATTTTACTAATAAATTTTAGTTTCTAAATATATAAATATTTTTCAAAATAGTAGATGTATTTATTTACGCAATTCCTTTGAATATAAATTATTGATAGTGACTAATCATATTCTTATTTCCTTTGCGAATCTCGAACTTCTTCGCATCAACCCTAGCAAGTCGGACTAATTTGGACTCAACAAAATTATCAATGTCACCAGGTCAGGACCCCGGCGAGTGCAGTTCTTGTTTGTTTATAATATTGTTAATTACTATATTACATAATTAGTGATGCATATTTGATTCTTGATACGTTCGTTACACCGATAATTTTATGGATCCTATTGCCATTCTTCCATATATGCCATGTCACCGTAATCAATGGATCCATGTTAGATTAGTCTGGACGTGAAAGTACCAAGTAAATATGTGATCAGACCTTAAACCTTGCTATATTGCATTGCATATTGCATAGTAGACTTTGTAGACCTTGCGGTGTAACTGTCCCAGACCGATCACATATTGAAAGGTGTACTTCAACTCACGTAGATGGTTACGTTTTCTTGTTCCATGCTTACCTCTCATCATATAGCATTTGTTAACTGTTTCGCTTAGTTTCTATGTCATGATTTACAGTTTGCTATTTCATCATGTATGTCATTCTTTGTTCACTATTTTTATAGTCATTATCATAAATTTGGAACTGCATGCTTGAATTATACTCATTTCATTCATGACTGGAAACCTACTTTTCTGATTAATCATGGCTACTATTTTGCATTAGATTCATGGGAAGATATAGGTGTATTTAAAGGCCAAAACCTAGAGACTAGCTAGATAGTTGAATTCATCATAGAGTTTAGTTAGTTGTTTTGTAAATTTTGTGAGACGTTGTATCTTTATGCAAATGTAATCTTAGAATATTGTAATTTGATTTAGTCTTGTGAATGAGGCAAATAAAAGAAATTATTTATGAGCAAATTGTGACTTTGTTTAGTACGGGCTATACAGCATTCTACCACCGACACTTCGACGTAGGCTGGACTTGCGCACGTACTCACATCACGAAAAGCAGGTGCGGGTCGTGACAAGTTTTTTGGTGGCCCATGTAGGTTAGTTTTCGCAAGTTGTACGAACTCGTGGTAGTACCATATTTGTCGTACTACTGCGAGGCTGCGACTAGGAAATGCTCATTCACAAATAGGTTGATTTGAATTTTATGAAAATGACTAGGCCTAGGATTAGGTGGGTAACCTATAGATTATTCGAATTGATCGCTTCGGTAGTCAAGGTTGTTACATAGATTAAGGTAACGACATATGTTGAGTTTTTGAGACACACTTAGGCTACATGACTAAGTTATTGATATACGTTAAGTTTGAGAAACTTTGTTTGATGAATTTGAAATACTTATGTGATGATATTGCGTTTTAATATCAAAGGTGGGTAGAGTCTTCGATTGATGAATTGAGTTTTTAATGTTATATGCTTTTGGTATTTTGAGGTTTAAATTCTATAGGTCATTGATGAATTTGAATTTTTGATCCTTAAAGGGAATAATTTTTTATTTAAACAATGATAAATATTTGATAGGATGTTATGATTCTTCGAGGTTAAACAATGGAGATTAAAGTTATTAAATTTTGGCGCTTGAAAGTTTAAATTTATGATCAATGAATATAAATTTCTTTCTAATGTATGGTTGAAAACTTTGAAAGGAAATAATTTGACTTGAGGAAAAATTTGAAGCTTTATTAAATTTGAAATTTTAATAAGATTGTTACAGAAAAGATTTAAGTTTAAATTTTGAAGTGTTTAAATTTGAAGATTTTAAATTTTGAATTTTGATTTTTAAATTTGAAATTTTGAGGAAATTATGCAAAAGTAGATTTATATTTAAAATTTTTGAAGAATTTAAATTTTATGCAGTTCAAATTTGAAAAATATTCGATAAGTCAATGTTGACCATTTTGGTAAATCACAATCTTGAAGATTTATAAGGGCTGAATTATGGATGAAAATGTAATGATGAAAATTTGAGGAATACGAGTTATGGATATAAATTTTAGTATTTGAAATTGAAACAATTTTTCCTAAGGTTAAAATTTATGTATGATAAATATTGAGTAGTAATTTAATTTTTTCGATTGAGAAGTTTTTGAAATATCTTGAGGATACGGACTTATAGAATTGGTGGATGATTAGTTAGACGTCATGTGGGTAATATTCCCCCGAACCATATTTGTTGACCATATTTATGGATTCTTTTTCTCTTCTTTCCACCATCCTTGATCCATCTCATATTAAAAAAATTGATTATCTTCTCATTTCATTAAGAAAACTTTTATTATCTTTTCATTTCATTTAGAGGATTTTTAATATCTTTTCTTTTCACCTTCTGATCATTTCCACTTCTTAAAAATTCTTCTATCTTTTCCACTTAAAATTTTTGTATCTTTTACCAATCGAGCATAGTTGTCCTAGACATCCCTTGAATTTTGAGGAAGGTGACAAGATAGACTTGTTATACAGAAAATCAATCAAGAATTCATTGCCATTATTTTACGAGAAATAGAATTCAAAATTATTAAAAGCAAGGATTAAGACAAACATGATTATAGATGGTTGTAACTAGTGGTATGATAATTTTGGTCGATATTGCAGGTTGCTAATTTAACGTAGAAGACTTGGAAACAAATGACCTTATGATCTCATTTGAAATAAAATAAACATAATTTCGAAGATAATGGAATGAGATATTACGATAATGGAAAACCATGACTAAATTATTGCATAGTTATTGGAATGCTTAAAATTTGAATACTGTAGAGTTTCTTGGATTAGTAGAAACTCATAAATGATATCTTAGACATTGATATGAAATTGAGTAAAGAGAGACGTAACTTAGAATAAAAAAAGGTCAATAGATTAATTGTTTGGTCGTTAGGATTGCTCTAGTGGAGTTTGATTTAAAAGTATCGATATACAAATTGGTTCTTCAATTAAAATAATTTTGGAGGATGAAAATTAATAAGTATTACGTTCCATGGAGGGTTGAAATTTAATTAGTTTGATATCTATCTACGATAAGATTGAAAGTTTAAAAGTGCTTATTAGATATTTGATGACAACAAATAAGATTTTTGAAATTCGAATGTGAAATAAATGTTGACCTATTTTGGGTATAACAATATGAGATAGTTTTGATTAATTTAAGTTTGGGTATTTTGACTAAAGAAAGGTAGAAGCTCAAGGAATTGTGATACTTGAAGATTTAATAATGTTGTTGATTAAAAACTTTAGAAGATTATGATGGGGGAATTTAAACCTAAGGTTGAAATGTCTTGGAAGATTTAAATCTTTACAAAAATTTGTGGTTGTATACCAATATGGATGACGAGCTGAACTGAAAGACGGTAATCGTGATTTGCGTCATAGTCTTAAAGATTAGGATAAGTTGTGAGTTTTGGTCTAAAGGTTAATGATAGAAATGGAGAAAGTTTAAAAATGTTATTGAGGTTAAATTTTGTAAAGTTGATGAATTTGGGATGTTGGACAAGACGTTGAGAAAATAAATTAAGTCATTATGGGATATTTTCTAGATTATACTTGTTGGACTTATTTTTAGCTATTTAAATTCTTTGTATAGCTATCTAAATTCTGCTCTTATTGTGAGAACTTTCTTGGACATAACCTAGATACCTATTCATTTTTTTCCATTCTCATGCTTCCTTGGTCAAATACCTTGATCAATATTTTCTATTCAGAAATTTTGTTGTCCTCAATCAATTTCATCTTATCGATTAATACCTTTCTTATTAAATTTTATTTTACTGCATTTTCCTTCTGACTTATCGAGCCTATATATCCTAGACATTCCTTAAATTCGAGACCGAATTTATTTCTAAGATAGGTAGATTTGTAACCCCTCTTTCCGAATTTTGTTCAAAATTTTATTTATTTATTCTATTTTTTGTATTTTGAAATGAATCCTCCTTGAAACGTATAAACGTTTTTTGCTTTTATTTTGCCATTTCAAAGACTAGTTAACATTCATGGTTAGAAGTACTATTTGGTAATAATAAAAAATATTTACTTTTGAATTCATCATTGCATTACAAAAAAATATTGATTTCGAAAATGGTTATGAAATTATAAATATTTTATAGAATTTTTAACTAAAAAAAATTTAAATTTATTTACTACTTTTGGTTGAAAATATGTGATTTAATTAGTCTGATAAATACTAAATACTATTTTTCAAATATTATGCTGAATTTATTTGAGCTAGATTTAAATTCATGTTATTCAAATTATTCGATAATATCAAATGTTGTTTTAAATTAATATTATTATCTACTAGTAAATCTTGATTAAATTAATTTGTTTTAAATTTTTATTTAAATTTAAATTAAAGGAAAGTCTTATCTAGTAGGACTTTCCATCTTTATCGAACTAGGATTTCAACTCCTATTTAAGGAGGACCGTTCTCCTAATTTTCTCCAAATAATTTCTATTCTACTAGCCACAAACCATCCCACAGGCTATGTCGTGCATCATGTCTGTGTCCACCAATTTTTATTTCATTATTTTATATGTACATTTTCTCTCTCTCGTGTCCGACAATCCCGAAGACATCGACACAATTACAACCGAAACTCAGACCCTAACCCTAAATTTTTTGGCTGCCGCCACTGTCCGGCCCGGCCACCTGAAAATCGACCGCCAGCCAGTGGTCGATCCTCCTACTACGCCTGAGCCCCTCTTCGGCAGAATCTTGCGGCATTGGCCACCCATCCTTGGTGTTCTACGACTTCACCCAGCGCCTCTTCGACGTCGCCTCCACCACTTTTCCAGTGCACCACCCGATGCTACAACCATCGGGCTGTCTCCCAACCTTGACCTAACGGCCAACCCAATGCCACCTTCTCCTTAACACCACGTGTCGTACCCTAAATCCCCTGCCTTTACCGTCTCACCACCACTAGAGCCGACCTTCTTCACCCCTGCACCACCACCGTCCGGTTCGTCACACCACCACACGGGACCACCAGAACCACCCACACCATCATCATCCCCCACCAAAAAAAAGAAACCAACCACCACCTCAAATACTTACTTATTTTGGCCATCTCGCCAAGCCGCCATGGAGCGCCGCTTGCCTACTCCACGTCCGCCGTACCTCGACGCTCGGCGGGTTCATCTTGTTAGTCCCGGGGCTTGATCAAAGATGGAAAAACTGATGCAATCGAGATCTGAGATATCACACAAAAACTTTGTAGTGATCAAACTCAAGATCTACGATGGTACAAAAACAAACAGCCAAATTATAATCTGAAGGAGGGAAATAGAGAAGAGAAGATCTCTCGTTCTTTCTTGCAAACGTGTTGCAATTGGGACAGAATAAGTTACAATAATCTGGAAAAAGATTAGATAAAGAACAGTTGCTGGGGTGTCAAAACACCGTTGCTTAAAGCAAGATTCGCCCCACACGATCTGCTTCCAGGAACCAGCAAGTTGAAGAACTTGTAGAACGCTCGAAGTCACCTCTGTTCTGACTCCTCGGATGGACTTGCAATGGCGGCAGCAGCTCTCTCTCTTTCTCCTTTTCTAACTTATATTTTCGTAGTAGCCACAAAGGAGGCCAGAAGAGAGTATATAGGAGAGGGTGGAAACCCTAGCCGCCTCTTCAGTTATGGAAAGATTGAATCAAATCAAAAAGATAGCAACGAATTAATTCTAATCCCACAAAGATAGGATCTGAATTAATTCAAATCCTACAAAGATAGGAACGAAATTAATTCAAATCCCACAAAGATAGGATCTGAATTAATCGCATTGATTCATCCTTTCCATAACTGATTTGTAATCTGCACAGTCAGTGTAGCCCTCCATGCGGCAGAGCAGCAGCCTGGTCGTATGGACTGCTTGGGCCGCATGGACCACATGAGCCGCATGGCCGCATGGATCGCATAAGCCGTATGGCCGCATGGACCGCATGAGCCGTATGAGCCGCATGGCCGCATGGACCGCATGAACCGCATGTGAGCCGCATGACTGCTGACGTGCTAAGTGCAAAGTGCGCCAACAAAATGCCATATTACGTCTCATGAGCCCATGAGCCCGAGTTTGAGTCCGAGTCGCTAAGCCCCGTTGGGGCTTAGCTCTAAATGGAATTAATCCAAGAGAATGACAAAAGCATTAATACTTAATCCTTGGAGCCTTATTCTTACCTCCTAGTAAAATCACCCACATGGTTCCCTCCTTAGGGTCACCACCCCATGTGCATCTCTCAACAACACAACCAAGTATATATGTTGAGATAACTCATGGTGCATTTTCGATGTGGGACTATAATTTTACAAGGCATGTTGAGAGCAAGCTTTCTCCATGTAAAGAAAGCACCAACAATCCCCGATATATCACAACATATATATGTGTCCAGGGTTGAGCGTTCCCTACAGTAACTGTCCATTTTGCATTAGGATAGATGTCGCTGACGACTTGAATCTTCCCGCATGGATTAAATAACAATGTGATACAAGAATGGACTACGCCTTGAATTCTGCACCACAATTATAATTTTTCCCACTCACAAAGTGTAGTTACGTGTGCTTCTGGCTGCACATTAAAGGCCCTGTGCCAGCCTGGTTTTATTGTATAATTTTGGGCGTCTACAAGTTTACCCTCAAGAGACGGCCTGATATCTCTTTCCATACACTATAGGTGAGTCTTTATTAAAGAGATATAACATGAAGCCTTGCGTTTCCTTGCGGTGCTACGCCGCTATGACATGGCCTGAAGCCGAGGTATTACCCCTACCTGGGAACCTCATCGTTGTGTCATACTACTGTAGCATCAGGTCACAAGCCTCTTTGTAGTGCCAAAACAGCATGAAGCCTAAGGCTTTCTTGCGGTGTTACGCCGCAATGACATGGCTTGCAATACCGAGGCTTTACCCCTATCTGGGTACCTCATCGTGGTGTCGTGCCACTGTAACATGGGGCCATCCTCCCCTTTGTAGTGCTATCAACTCTTTAATTACGTCATACAGCATTAGGCTACCTGCCTATTTGCGGTGCTACGCCGCTGTGACTTGGCTTGCAAAGCCGAGGCATTACCCCTACCTGGGAACCTTATGGTGGAGTCACCCCACTGTAGCATAGAGTTTCACTCCTTGTAGTGCTGCTCTACCGTGCTTCCTGTAAAGCACACCAGGCATTCACTATGCCTGAGAACTCATTAAGGCGTTTAAGCCAACCTTCCACAGGATCAGTTTTTTCTGCAGAAAAAATACATAGTAGACAACAGTGGTTATGGGTCCGTATCCCTTCCATGTTCCAGAGAATAAGTACCCACTGCTACCTGATAGTTTTCCAGTCAGTGATCCTCCTTTGAACCAAAAGTTAGATGCCTAGTAGATTTCTCTTTGAACTAATATCATAAAACTTTATGGTAGGATTACAAAGACACACTATCAGAATGCCTTCAAGCCCATTTTACAAGCTGTGTCATCGACCAACTGGCGCTTGAGGCCTTTCGTGAACGGATCTATCAGGTTCTCCTGACTCCGAACATCAATCACTGCAATTATACCTCTTTTGATAAGAGTGTACTGCCCTGTGCTTCAACCGTACAGTCCTCTTTTTTCCGTTGAAGAGGTCATTTGATACCACCGCCGCAGTCGCCTGGTTGTCACAGTATATTGGTATCGCCGGTATCTGAGCCCCAACCACTGGAAGATCATACATGAGCTCCCGAAGCCATTCTGCTTCATCTACTGCAGTTTCAAGTGCATAGAATTCAGATTCCATGGAGGAACGAGAGAGTAGTCTGCTTCTTCGACTTCCATAGCAGCTACCTAAGGAAAAGCGTATCCACCTGTGGATCTCTCGCTTTCTACCTCTGAACACCAGCTAGCATCACTGAAGCCTTCCACTACTGTCGGATACCCGTTGTAGTACAGTGCATATGTCTGAGTTTTCTTGAGATATCTCATCACCCGCTTCACAGCTTTCCAGTGCTCAACCCCTGGGTTGCTTGTGAACCGACTCAGAATTCCCACGGCAAAAGCTATGTCAGGCCTTGTGGCAGTGGTTGCGTACATCAAACTTCCGATAATGCTAGAATACTCCAGCTGCCTGACGCTTTCCCTTGAATTTGGCTTCAGCTTCTGATCACACCTGTATGGCGTATCGATCCCTGGACGATCCTTATACCCATAGCGTGTGAGCATCTTCTCAATGTAGTGAGATTGTGACAGCGCTACTCCAGTGTCTGTCCGGATGGTCTTATGCCCAAGATGACATCTGCATCCCCCAAGTCCTTCATACTGAACTTAGTTGAGAGGAACTTCTTTGTCTCTGTGACACAGCCTATATCCGTACCTAGGATTAGCATGTCGTCTACGTACAGACAAACGATGACTCCTTTTCCATCAGCAAACTTTGTGTAAACACATTTGTCCGTCTCGCTGACTCTGTAGCCGTTTGACCTAATAACTTTGTCAAACTTCTCATGCCACATCTTGGAAGCTTGCTTCAAACCATAAAATAATTTCACCAACTTGCAGACTTTGTCTTCAAGACCTTTGACGACAAATCCATCTGGCTGTTGCATGTAAATCTCTTCGGTCAGCTCCCCATTCAGGAATGCGGTCTTTACATCCATCTGATGTATCACCAACTTATGTATAACTGCTAGAGTGATTAACATCCTGATGGTGGTCATCCGAGCTACTAGAGCGTACGTGTCAAAGTAGTCTATCCCCTGTTTCTGAGAAAATCCTTTGGCTACCAGCCTGGCCTTGAACTTGTCATAGTTCCATCTGCCTTCATCTTCTTCTTGAAGATCCATTTACATCTGATGGGCTTCTCTCCTTCAGGTAGATCTACCAACACCCATATGTTATTGGAGGTGATAGAGTCAAACTCGTCATTCACTGCCTCCTTCCAGAAGATAGCATCTCTGGTCTTTATCGCCTCATCATTGGTAAGCGGATCTGCTTCCACATGATAGGTGACAAAGTCATCTCCAAAATCTTTCGATCTCCTCGCTCGCTTAGCTGACGGCTCTGCGAGTTCTGGTACAAGAGTTGTTTCCTCAACAACAGCTTCTTCTTGGACTACTGGCCTATATGAGATTTCAGTCTCATTTGCACCTACATCATTTTCCGGAATGTCTAAAAGAACAATGTTTTTGTCTTTTGCAAACTTGTCTTCAAAGTATTCAGCATCGCAAGATTCGATGATATGATTTGACTCAATATTAAGAAATCTCCTAGCATCACTCTTCTCGGCATACCCCAAGAAGATCGCCTTTGTAGTCCTTGTCCCTAGCTTCTGAATCTTCAGATCTGGGAGCTTCACATACGCCAGACACCCCCACACTCGAATAACATTCAAGTTTGGTCTAACTTTGAACCAGAGTTCATGAGGAGTTACGTCCGAAGTTGCATATGGCACTCTATTTAGAATAAAAGTGGCCGTCAATGCAGCTTCTCCCCAGTAGCATTTAGGAAGACCCGCGGTTAGCAGCATTGAGTTCATCATTTCTGTCAACGTTCTGTTCTTTCTCTCCGCTACTTCGTTGGATTGAGGAGAATATGGAGCAGTAGTCTCACATATGATTCTATGTTCTTTGCAGAACGATGCAAATTCATGAGACCTGTACTTCCCACCTCGATCACTCCTTAACCTCTTGAGTTGTTGTCCAGTCTGCCGTTCAGCTTCGGCCCTGAACTCTCTGAACTTCTCGAAGGCTTCGTCTTTAGACTTGAGCAAGTAGACGAACGCGTATTTTGAGAAGTTGTCGATGAAGGTTATGAAATACTTCATCCCGGCCTTCGTGGAAAAATGTTTGAAGTCACAGATATCGGAGTGCACCAACTCCAGAAGATCTGTGCTTCGATTTACCCGTTGAAAGGGTTTCCTTGTGATCTTCGTCTGAGCACACACTTCACACTTCTCAACCTTACCCCACATTTGGAGATAAGTCCTGGACTAGACATTTTGTTAATTCTTTTACAATGAACATGTCCTAGTCTATTATGCCACAACTCAAGAGAATAATCAGAAAATGCAACTTCATTAATGTCTTCAAACTGGTTGACAAGCTGAATTTTAAACATTCTATTGGTTTAATAAGCCTTCCCGAAGTATGTTCCTTTCTTGGACATCACCATCTGACTAGCATTGATGTCCATACTCAAGCCTGCGTTGTAGAGCAGGCTCCCAGAGATCAGGTTCTTGGCAATCGCCGGAATATGCTTCACACCTTGAAGCGTCAGAGTGTTCCCAGAAGTGAGTTTCAGTTCCACGGTCCTGATCCCCAGAACTTCAGCTTGGGCCTGGTTCGCCATGACAACCTTCTCAGATATCGGCTGGTACGTGACGAACCATTCCTTGCCAGAACAGACATGGTAAGTTGTACCGGTGTCTATCCACCAGTCAGAGTCAAACCCCACATTTGTGACCTGTGCGATCATAGCAACAAAGTTAGAAACCAATGAAACCTTATTAGGCTCACCTTTCTCTGATTGTTTAGGCTTAAATCTGCATTCACTCTTGTAGTGGCCTTTCTTGCCACAATTGTAACAAGTCATGTGGGACTTAGTCTTCTGTTGCTTGAAAGAAGGACCCTTCACTTTTAGATTAGTGAAGTCCTCTTCTTGGGATGAGAAGCCGCCTGCTTCCCCTTGGGATCTCGTCTGCACAAGATTGGCTTTAGCCAACTATTTGGACAGAGTGTCCACCTTCTGTTGGGAACGCATCTCGTCCTCAACATGGATCTCTTGCAGTAGATCTCCCAAGCTAATGTCTAGCTTCTTTCTGTGCATCCTTGCATAGAAGGTACTCCATCCAGCAGGAAGTTTTGAGACGATCCCTCCGACGACAAACTTGTCGAGAAGGGGCATCTCTTCGTCTTCCAGTTTCTGACGCAGCTTCAGAAATTCCTTCACCTATGGCAGCATGGACTTTTCGTCCTTAAAGAGCAATTTGTGATATTTTTTAACCACAAACATTTTGCTCCTGTTCTTGTCTTCTTCATACAGATTTTCCATAGACTCTCATATATCTCTGGCAAGTTCCTTCTTCGAGTAGGATTCTGCCAGGGAGTCCTCCATAGCATTCAGGATGAGAAGCCTGCAGATGCTATTTTCCCTTCTCCACTTGGCCTGGAGTTTGGTAGCCGCGTTGATTGCGGTAGTAGATCCAGCGTTTGGAACAAAGGGTTCTTCCTCTAACAGAACATGATCAACGTCTTTCAGTTGAAGAGTTAGGTAAACCTTTCTCTTCCAGACTTTATAGTGCTCTCCATCGAACTTTTTCAACTTACAGAAGTCCGATTGGAGGAGCGAAGCATTAATGTTTTCCATCTATCGAATCTTGCTTTGAGATTGTTAGTCCCGGTACTTGATCAAAGATGGAAAAAATGATGCAATCGAGATCTGAGATGTCACACAAAAACTTTGCAGTGATCAAACTCAAGATCTACGATGGTACAATAAAACAAATAGCCAAATTACAATCTGAAGGAGGGAAATAGAGAAGAGAAGATCTCTCGTTCTTCCTTGCAAACGTGTTACAATTGGGACAGAACGAGTTACAATAATCTGGAGAAAGATTAGATGAAGAACAGTTGCTGTGGTGTCAAAACACCGTTGCTCAAAGCAAGATTCGTCCCACACGATCTGCTTCCAGGAACCAGCAAGTTGAAGAACTTGTGAAACGCTCGAAGTCACCTCTGTTCTGACTCCTGGATGGACTTGCAATGGCGACAATAGCTCTCTCTCTCTTTCTCCTTTTCTAACTTGTATTTTTGTAGTAGCCACAAAGGAGGCCAGAAGAGAGTATATATAGAGAGAGGGTAGAAACCCTAGCCGCCTCTTCAGTTATGGAAAGATTGAATCAAATCATAAAAAGATAGCAATGAATTAATTCTAATCCCACAAAGATAGGATCTGAATTAATTCAAATCCCACAAGATAGGAACGAAATTAATTCAAATCCCACAAGATTGGATCTGAATTAATCGTATTGATTCATCCTTTCCATAACTGATTATAATCTGCACAGTAAGTGTAGCCCTCCATGCGGCAGCAGCAGCAGCAGCCTGGCCGCATGGACCGCTTGGGCCGCATGGACCACATGAGCGCATGGCCGCATGGACCGCATGAGCCACATGACTGCTGACGTGCTATGTGTAAAGTGCGCCAACAAAACGCCACATTACGCCTCATGAGCCCATGAGCCGAGTCCGAGTCGCTAAGCCCGTTGGGGCTTAGCTCCAAATGGAATTAATCCAAGAGAATGACAAAAGTATTAATGCTTAATCCTTGGAGCCTTATTCTTACCTCCTAGTAAAATCACCCACATGGTTCCCTCCTTAGGGTCACCACCCCATGTGCATCTCTCAACAACACAACCAAGTATATATGTTGAGATAACTCATGGTGCATTTCTGATGTGGGACTATAATTTTGCAAGGCATGTTGAGAGCAAGCTCTCTCTATGTTAAGAAAGCACCAACACATCTTGTCCGAAGTTTTTGCGGACAGATTCGCTGCTGACTCCTTCCTTGCCACCACCGGAAGCTCTCACGCACAAGTCTGACATCTTCTCCGCCCACCGTGCCTAGAGCTTTTCTCTGTGTGGCCGATTCCTTGGGTTCTCCAAAAGCTCGATGAGCTTTTCCCCTCTCTACTTCTAATTGCTCTGCTCTCCACTTTTCCTCACTTTCTCCTTCTTATAATTCCTTTATTCAATCTAAGGAACATTAAGAATGGCAGCACCAACTTTACAAGTGTCTATTCACATTCCTTTTATTACTTAGTCACCAAGGTGAATATACATAAATTCTACTTTCCTATTATTATGTATTGTGTTAATTGGAATTCTTATATTATTGGGCATAGTATTATAGCTATATAAATGTATAATAAAATGTGCCTATTCACATTTTGTTGTTGGGCATCTATAGCTATTATTTTGTTTTATTATTAGTAATAATACCATTAGTACTATGTATATTGTTTTTACTAAATAAATGTATAATAATAATTATAAAATTATTTTGTAACAAAATATTATATGGGACGTTGGCCTACTTCTTTTCAAAAATTGATTTAGAATACCCCAAATGTATATTTAAAGTATTTTAATATGTTTTAAAAATATTGTTTTGATCAAAAATTACACTTTCACAAAATTAGATTTTTGCCCAAAAATGATTATCTTGATTTTTAAGTATTTTTCCTAAAAAATATTTTACTAATAAAATTTAATTTCTAAATATAAATTTTTCAAAATAGTAGATGTATTTATTTACACAATTCCTTCGAATAAATTATTAATAGTGACTAATCGTATTCTTATTTCCTTTGCGAATCTCAAACTTCGCGCATCAGCCCTAGCCAGTCGGAGTAATCTGGACTCATCGTAATTATCTGTTTCACCAGCTAAGGACCCCAGGTGAGTACTGTTCCTGTTGTTTCCAATATTATTAATTACTATATTTACACGTTTAGTGATGCATATTTGATTCTTGACACTTTCGTTACACGGATAATATTTTATGGATCCTATTATCATTTCTATGTATGCCATGTCATCGTAATCAATGGATCCATGTTAGATTAGTCTGTACGGGGAAGTACAAAGTAAATATGTGATCATACCTTAGATCTTGTCATATTGCATTGCATATTGCATAGTAGACTTTATAGACCTTACGGTGTAACTGTCACAGACCGATCAATATTGAAATGTGTACTTCAACTTACGTAGATGGTTATGTTTCCTTGTTCCATTCCACTCATTATATAGCTTTTGTTAATTGTTTCGCTTACTTTCCATGCCACGATTTACACTTTGCTATTTCATCTTGTATGTCATTCTCGATTCACTATTTTATCGTCATTATCATATTTGGAACTGCATGCTTGAATTGTACTTGTTCCATTCCTGATGAAAATCTATTTTTCAGATTAGTCGCGGCTATTCTTTTGATTTGGATTCTTGGGAAGACATAGGTGTATTTGAAGGCCAAAAACCTACCGACTAGTTAGATAGTTGAGTTCATCATAGAGATTGTCACTCCCCAATCCTGGAATACGTATTTTAATACGTAAACCGATAAATTATATTTACCTTGAATTTATGCGATATTATTATGTAGTATTTCTTCATGTATTTCCTAAAAATATTCGACAAATATTTCCTAATTTATTTTCTGCATTTGGGCCTACAGTTTTGGCTCATTGGGTAACCTATTCTTTGTTCACCAATGGTTCATCATGAACCCTTGGGTTCAAGATTATAAATACAACTCATCTCATTCTCTCTCCTCTCATTTATTTTCTCCACCAACCAAATATTTCCTCCATCAACCAAGGCAAGTACCAACTGCTCAAGAGATGGATCCATAATTTTGTCAATAATTTCTTACAAAACTATTTGCCAAAACATGTTCTTCTCCTCAATCTATACTAGTTTAGAACTTGGAAATTTCTATTTTGAAGCTTTGATTTTTGTAGATCTAAGTTTTTAATCATTTTTGGATTTTGCATGGTTTGATCTACTTTAGTTGGATTTTATGGGTTTTTGATGCTTCCATGTGGAAGAGAGTTCCATTTTACCCAAGATGAAACTTTGGAAATCCGGATTTGGAGTTCGGATGGCCAAGTTGTGACGTTTTGAAGTTCTGGGATCATCCATGGTGTTCTTGCAGTTTGGAGAAGACAGAGAGCAGTGTGCTCCTGTTTGAGCACGCTTTCTGTTGGAAGCGTGTCTTCCCTTGAGTTTGCATGACTTTTTACGCAGCTCTTCCCTTGAGCGTGCGTGACTTTTCACGCAGCTCTTCCCTTGAGCCTGTGTGACTTTTCATGCAGCTCTTCCCTTGAGCCTGCGTGACTTTTCACGCAGCTCTTCCCTTGAGCCTGCGTGACTTTTCATGCAGCTCTTCCCTTGAGCCTGCGTGACTTTTCACGCAGCTCTTCCCTTGAGCCTGCGTGACTTTTCACGCAGCTCTTCCCTTGAGCCTGCGTGACTTTTCACGCAGCTCTTCCCTTGAGCCTGTGTGACTTTTCACGCAGCTCTTCCCTTGAGCCTGCATGACTTTTCACGCAGCTCTTTCCTTGAGTTTGCGTGACTTTTCACGCAGCTCTTCCTTGAGCCTGCGTGACTTTTCACACAGCTCTTTCCTTGAGTTTGCATGACTTTTCACGCAGCTCTTCCCTTGAGCCTGCGTGACTTTTCACGTAGCTCTTTCCATGAGTTTGCGTGACTTTTCACGCAGCTCTTTCCTTAAGTTTGCGTGACTTTTCACGCACGCTGCCTTGAGTGAGCCTGCGTGACTTTTTCACGCACGCAGCTCCCCTTGAGCGTGCGTGCTTTTGTGCGTACGCTTTGATATTTTATCAGATATTATATGCCCATTTTATATCCTTACGCCTTTTGTCCCGAGCATGATATGAGCACTAATGTGACCCCAAAGAACAAAGAGTTCCTACCTGATACATGTACCTGAATGCCCCAGTTCTTGTTCATGCTCGACAAAAGACTCGTAACTCCACGTGGCGTAATTGCAATGATGCATTACACTAAGGAGGATAGCACATGTTGACATACTGATTGACATGGATCCTCTTTGGGGTACTCGTACTAAAGTACGACTGTAGGAGGATATCATGCAGGCCACAGCATGTGAGTCTTCACCTAGGGTTAAATTAGGCAACTAATATTCTAGATGCATGGGGAGGGCAAAATCCCGAGATCGTGTTACACCAGCCGCCTTGAGATATTGTCTCGCGACGCCGGCTGGTCTCCACGGATACTGTCATCTGCAACGAGTGGATAACTGTATCCGATTAATTCCTGCTATATATTATATGTTTTAGCAAGGTGGCCTTACGAGGGACCTGTGCTCAATCATACCTGTCTACGCGAACCCCTGGGTTGGCTAGCCTTGCTGGAAAGATACGATCTGAGGATTTTCTAAAATAACATGACGCGAGGATAACCTCATCCCACTAGAAACTCGTAGACTTGATTGGCCGTGAAAACGACTTGCTTGTATCCTTTTACCTTCCGTGAATAACTGAAGGAAGCGGACTGTCATGGTACGTGATCTAACCCATGTTCTTGTTTGATTGTTGGGTTGGTTATCGTACTGTGATAGGCTGTGGACCGAAGTTATGAACGGAAGACATATTCTGGTTGTGAAGTGCTACTTCTGTGAATGACTGAGGAACATGGTCTATCATGGTGCATGATCCAACCCATGTTCTTGTTTGATTGTTGGGTTGGTTATTGTGCTGCGATAGGCTATCGACCGAAGTCACTATCAGGAGATTTTATTGTTTATACATTTTTAACTTATGTGAAAGTTATAGAGTACGACACGTTCCGACTCCATGCGGCACCTTTGTCCTTGTTTGGTTGTAAGGGTGTCATATGGGTTCGAGGATGTTGCGCTACCCTATAAGAGTTGCATAAGTATTACTATTATCAATCATCTATTATCTGGGTTTTAATCTTAACTCTTGTAAAATCCCTCAAAATATTTTATTTTATTTTATTTATTATTATTTATATTTTGTTACAAAATTTTGTTATTCGTTAAATAAAATGCTTTTACCCTAATTTTAAATGAATATATAGTTTAGAAAAAATATGTTAATATGTATATATATGCAAAGTTTGTGGTGCATTGTATTATATAACCCTCACCCTTAACCCTAAGACTAAACTTAGGTTAACTCTAACCTTAGACTCATTTAGATTTTTTCTAGATTATTTATATATAATATATATATAAAGTATTACTATTCATCAGTTTTTATTATTGGAGTATATGTATTATATCTATACTTTTAGTTATGGCATTACAACTTGAGCAAAACCCAAATCCATTTCATTTATTCCAAACCCAACTTTAGCTCAGCCCATGGGCAAACTAACTAACCCTAACCTAGGCCCAACCCATTAAGAATTCCTAAGCCTTTTGATCTCATCCATGCATATATATCTAAGCAACTTCTCTCAAATCTAACCCTAATAATTTCCTCCAAGCCTCCACCTCTTCCTATCCTCACCGCCACCCTATCCCTCTCTCTCTCCAATCCCGACCCCCCCCTTCGGACTAAGCCCCGCCATCGGGCGACGAAAGCGCACGCCCGGCCTTCCGCGCGTGCAGCCGGCCCTCCCGCGCTCGCTGCAGCCGACCAGCCCCGATCCGGCGACCCCCTCGTCGGCGCGACCCCCTCGTCGGCGAGCCACCCCCCTGCGGCGTGGCGAGGTATTGCCCCGACCACCCACGTGTCCTCTGACACGTGTGTTTTGTTTGCAACAAATAGGTTATTTTCATTGTTGAATTATTTGTGTAATTATAGGCTGTGTATTTAATTAATGATTAATTGATGCTAATTACGATCTTAATTATTAGCCTAATGATTAGAGTCATTAGTGTAGATTCTATATTAATTATGTCAGATTTTATATAATTTATTCGTAATTATTAAGCATTTAACTGGTGGCATTAATGCAGTTTTTTTGTGTAAATTCCACAGTATTATATTCTGTTTTTGATTTTTTTGAATTTAATTAGGAATTACTTGTTATGATCTATACATAATTTGTAGGTAATTATGTAATCTAATTACTGTTAATTTTCAGGATTTAATAAATAGTTTAGATATTTAATTAAATTTTAAACTGTGGATTATTGTATCCAAATGACTGTTTAATTTCACTGTTTCGGATTTTTATTAATTAATTCACTAAGAATTAATTAAGGTTTATACAAGACTTGTAAATATATTTATATCTATTTACTGTAAAATTTTCAGAATAAATAATATATTAGTTATTTATTTATATTTAATCAGTGTTAAATTATATTGTATATATAATTGGTTCATTACTAAGTTTTAATTTTTTAAATATAATTTATTATGGTAATGTTCATAAATGTATAGTCACGGTTGGAGAAATGTTATTTTCTGTGAATTATGAATTTTCACAATTTATTAGTAATTTTTAATATTAATTCTAATTTCAATAGCTAAAATAGTAATTTATATATTGAGTAGTTAAATGTTTTTAATTACTTATAATTAGGTAAATAATATTAAAAATATTATTTACAGTAGGTTTTCCTGAAAAAGTATTTTAACCCAATTTAGATCTTTTTACTATTTATTAACTAGTATTTATAATTATTAGCACTAATCTAGTTATTAGATAGATATATTTTAAATAAAGAAAATCCTATTTATTGTTTCTTTACAAATAATATATCTATTATTTCTGTCATTATTTAGCTTATTAGACTAAAAATGATTTTTTTGGATTTTTACAATTTTGTTGGTATTATTAGGAACTTGTGAAGGCATGTGTTATTTGATTGATTAATTAATTATCTATAAGTAATTAATTAATTATTAAATATAGTTGTATTAATATTTCAGAATATAAATTATAATAATAAGTACTTCATACTTATTATTGTATATTATTATTCATAATTTTTGGTACTGATTAGCTAGTAATAATGGTTTGATATTAATTGTTGATTAATTAGCAATTAAATGTATTGTTTAATTTGGTTAATTAGTAATTAATTAGAGTTAATGCTATATAGGGTTATTTGCTTCGCGGGACTCGGACTCTATTTTGGACCCGGATACTCAGTTGCTGGACACAGGCAAGTACACCTTGCTTGACATTTACTATGCAGTATTTACATTTGACCAATTATTGCTATTGTGTGCACTCGTCTCCATTGAAGACTACCTTGTATAGAGTAAGTATAAACTTGACACTGTCTCAGACAAGTATCACATATGAGTGAGCTGAGTGCAGAGGTTCTGTGTTGACTGGCCATTAACATGTGATCTTGAGTCTGTTAGAAGTTGGTTAGTTATACTATATTTATTATGACGTCTTGCATAATGTTCATACCGCATATACGGTACGAATACATTGGGTGGGGAGAGTCTACTAGTGGTGTATGAGAATTTCTGTTTCCAATGGATGCTGGATGCTCGTAGCCCCTCGTTCCTCAAACCGTAGGAGGCTTGGTGGCAGTTTCTTCTTCTTCTCCCCCTCTCATGTGCCACTAGAGATGTCTCAAGTGCATTTACACATAGATGGTTAGAACACCTTATTGCTTCCTTGTATTTCTTGTCCTTGTTTGGTTGGAGAAATACTGGGTGGCATTCTTACTAGTTACTTTTACATTACTGCTTAGTTTATTCTTGCATGTCCTTTTCTGTGTATTTGTTATGTCCCTCTGAGGACCTGGTATCTTTTCCAGAGCTCAACGAGTACTCGTTCCCGGCTGATTACGGAGTAGAGGGACTTGTTGACGACGACTTTGAGGTGGAGCCGCAGCCTTGATCCTCTGGAGGCTAGCTACATCTTCAGACGTGGGTTCCATTTCCAGTATTCTGTTTATTTCTTTTGCTACTTCATTTCATTCCAGATGTACTCATTTACTTTTAGTGGATTGTTCTCCTCTAGCCATTGTTGACATTCGGATTCTGTGGCACTGATGATTTTTCTATTCAGTTATCTATTACATTATTTCATGGATGAGACTAGTTTACCTGCCTGTGATGTTACTTATTAGTTATACTTCAGTGTACTACAATCGAATCATAGTCCATTAAATTGGGTTTAACTATGCTAGATTGTACAGCTGGCATGCCACGTGTTCCCAATCCGATTATTTGGAACTGGGACGTGACATGTTTTTAGTGGTGGCCCATGCAGGTCATGAAATTTGTTTGGTTACGTTACTGTACCGAACAAGCCTGCAAATTAGGTTTAGAATATAGGGCTCATCCATACTTGACTATATCATTCTTGATTATCCTTGAACAAATTCTTTTGCATCTCGATTGTTTTCGTCCTATTCTCAATTCCTTCAATCTTATTTCTGCAGACATAAATCTAAGGAGTGGACGTACCGCTGCCGGTAGAGACAACCAGTCATCTGGTACGGATAAGCAGTCCGCAAGGGTAGTTTCAACCCACCCTATGCTACCAGGGCAACGTCTCAGCCAGTTGGTGCACAACCGACTGGGGTACCCCCTCCTCCCCCGCAGTACCCTCAGACACCACATGGAGTGCCCCCGCTGTGCCACAAGACAGTCAGGCACAGATGTTTCAGTTTATGCACTGATGATGCAGAACACAGAGACAGCAAGCAGCGGAACAGAGGCAAGAAGCAGCTGAGCAGAGGCAGGTAGCTGCTGAACAAAGACGGGAAGCTGCTGAGATGAGACAGGGATTCCTGGCAGCTATGGAGAGGATGACAGCACCAGCACCTGCACCAGCTCCGACACTAGCTCCCGTGAGACCAGCACGGGTAGGTTCAGTGAAGGACTACGTGCAGATGGACCCCAAACCTTATAAGAAAATAAGAGTCCGGAGGAGACCACTAATTGGATCACCAGCACCAAGAAGAAATTGCAGGCGTCTCAGTTGCCAGAAGATTTATGGATGACTGGCGTAAGAACTCAGCTGGAGGGGAATGCCCATCACTGGTGGGATTCTATGGAGCGTCAGTTGGGTACTCGTCAGTCGTGGGAGCAGTTTCTGGAGTTCTTTGATAAGAGTATTTCCCTACTACTGTGAAGAATGCCTTATACAACCAGTTTTTGCATCTGAGGAGGGAACAAGACTGTGGACGAGTATGACTCAAAGTTCAGTCGACTCAGCAAGTATGGAGAGGTACTGATACCCAATGATCTGGAGAAGGCCAAGAGATTTCACAACGGGCTGAGGCAGGAGCTACAGCATTATACTAGCTCTCAGTCCCGAATCTCTTATGCTGAGTTACTGACGGAGGCCAGGATTCAGGAGACAATTAGCTAGGGGAAGCTGAACCAGCAGAAGAGCCAGCCAGCAGACGAAGACGCAGCAAGGAGGTCCTATCAAGAGACCTATGGGACATCATCAGCATCAGCAGAAGACTGGACCCTACCAGTCTAAGGAGCTTCCGACTTGCCATTTCTATGGCAGGAAGGGACACTTACAGAGAGAGTGCAGAAGGATGCTGGGTACTTGCTTAGATTGCGGATCGGGCCAGCATCAGCTCGAGATTGCCCGGTTCGGGAGCCATTGTGCCAGCAGGAGGACAGAAGCCACCAGCATCAGGAGGTCAGCAGAGAGGACCTATACTCCCTTTACAGTCAGCACAGTTTGAGAAGGCCAAGCAGCAGACAGAAACAAGAAGCAAGGACAGATTTTTGCTCTCACTCAGGGAGAAGATGGAACCGAAGGTGAGGCTATTACAGGTAATATTTTAGTAGGTTCATTGCCTGCTACAGTGTTATTGGATTCTGGTGCCACCTTATCATTATATCATCTAGATTTGTAGTTGTGCATAGGATAACTACTTCTACTATGCCTAAGAGTTGGAAAATTATTACTGGTGGGGGTATAGTACCTGTGACTAGTACATGTAGAACCTGTTCGGTAGTTATTGTGGCCGAGAGATGAGAGCTCGACTTTTGGTATTACCTATGCCAAATTTTGACGTAGTACTGGTATGGATTGGCTTAGTCAATATCATGCTATATTGGACTGCCACAGGGGTTGTGCTATATTTAGACCGTCAGGCCAGTCGGAGTTTGAATTTCAGAGAGGAAGCATTAAGAAGGGAGTATCTCAGTATCATGGAGCTTGCATGGAGATGGAGGTTGCCCCGCCACCGATCATTGATGAGTTTTTCTGATGTCTTTCCCGATGACCTGCCGGGTCTACCACCCGACAGAGTGTTGAGTTCACCATTGAGCTCATACCAGGAGCGCACCAATCTCTTCGAATGTTTATCGACTGGCAAAGAAGGAGCTGGATGAAATGAAGGTGCAGTTGCAGAGTTACAAGACAAGGGGTTTATCAGACCAAGTACATCACCATGGGGAGCTCCGGTCTTGTTTGTGCCAAAGAAAGATGGAACAGTTCGCATGTGCATTGATTATAGGGCTCTTAATGCGGTGACGATCAAGAACAAGTATCCCCTGCCCAGAATTGATGATCTATTTGACCAGCTGACAGGAGCCCAGGTATTCTCGAAGATTGATCTGAGATCAGGATACCATCAATGAAGGTTCGGAGAGAAGACATTCAGAAGACGGCATTCAGGACTCGATATGGTCATTACGAGTTCTTAGTAATGCCCTTTGGTTTGACTAATGCACCTGCTGTGTTCATGAATTTAATGAATAGAGTATTCTATGAATATCTTGATAAATTTGTCGTAATATTTATCGACGACGTTTTGGTGTATTCAAAGAACCATGAAGAGCATAAGGATCACTTGAGGAAGGTGCTGGAGGTCTTGAGGCATCAGAAGTTATATGCAAAGCTGAGTAATTGTGAATTTCTGCTAGATCATATTTCATTTCTTGGACATGTTATCTCAGGGAAAGGAATTGAAGTGGATCCGACGAAGATATCAGCAGTGGAGTCGTGGCCAACTCCAACCGATGTTTCAGAGGTGCGAAGTTTTCTAGGGCTTGCCGGATATTACCGGAGGTTCGTAGAGAATTTTGCAAGAATTGCGGAGCCCATGACAAAGTTGACTCGCAAGGATCAGAAGTTCGAGTGGACGGAAGAGTGCCAAGCTGCCTTTGATGATTTGTAGAAGCGCCTTACTACTGCACCAGTTTTGACCATTCCATCGGATCAGGAGGTTTTGTCATCTATAGTGATGCATCCGGGAAGGGATTAGGATGCGTATTGATGCAACATGGGAAGGTATTGCATATGGTTCTCGGCAGTTGAGGACCCACGAGAAGAATTATCCCATGCACGACTTAGAGCTTGCGGCGGTGATATTTGCATTGAAGCTTTGGAGGCATTATTTGTATGGAGAAACAGTGGAGGTATATACAGATCATAAGAGCCTCAAGTATGTCTATACTCAGAAGGATTTAAATTTGAGGCAGAGGCGTTGGCTTGAGTTGATGGCAGATTTTGATATTGAGTTAGAGTACCATCCAGGGAAGGCTAATTCAGTAGCAGATGCATTGAGCCGGAGGCCTATGGCACATTTCTTGACATCACAAAAGGAGTTTCTTTATGACTTGGAAAAGATGGGCATCAAAGTTGTTAGGCCTGGAGGAGCTGCAAAGATGGAATATTCAGGTTCAGTCTTCGTTGGTAGAGCGGATCAAGGCGACCTTACCGACAGATGCCAGATATCAGAGGCTTCGACAGAGGACAGAGCAAGGACTGCAGACTGGATTGAGGATTCACGAAGATGGGACCTTGAGGTGCGGAGATCGCCTCTATGTTCCTAATGGAGAGATCAGACAGGAGTTGATGACAGAGGCATATAGTTCGATTTATTCTGTTCATCCAGGAGGTACGAAGATGTACAGGGACCTGAGACAGTACTACTGGTGGCATGGAATGAAGCGTAAGATAGCACGATTTGTAGCAAAGTGCTTGGTGTGTCAGCAAGTCAAGGCTGAGCATCAGAGGTCCGCAGGATTGTTGTAACCGCTTCCGATACCTGAGTGGAAGTGGGAGCACATCACTATGGATTTTGTTACGGATTTCCGAGGAGCCCAGCTGGACGAGATGCAGTTTTGGTGATTGTAGACAGATTATCGAAGTCTGCTCATTTTATACCATTCCGAGTGGGGCAATCTACAGAGGTATTGGCAGACTTATATATGAAGGAGATAGTGCGATTACATGGAGTACCAGTCAGTATAGTCTCCGATCGAGATATGAGATTCACATCGTACTTCTGGAAGAGCATGCAGGAAAGTCTGGGCACAAGACTAAAGTTCAGCACAGCTTATCACCCTCAGACAGACGGACAGTCAGAGCGTACCATTCAGACGTTGGAGGATATGTTGAGAGCTTGCATGTTGGATTTTGGAGGATCCTGGGAGGATCACTTGCACTTGGTAGAATTTTCTTACAACAATAGCTACCAGGCAAGTATCCAGATGGCCCCTTTTGAAGCATTGTACGAAAGGAAGTGTCGATCGCCAGCAGTTGGGGTGATGTAGGCGAGAGGCAGATATTGGGACCAGAGTTGGTGACTCGTACAGTAGATACAGTCAAGAAGATTTAGGGACATCTACGAGCAGCACAGGACCGGCAGAAACAGTGGGCAGACACTCATAGGCGACCTCTTGAGTTCAAGGAAGGAGATCATGTGTTCTTGAGAATCTCCCCGACTAGAGGTACGATCAGATTTGGAGTCAGAGGAAAGCTCAGCCCAAGGTACATCGGACCGTTCGATGTGTTGGAGAAAGTTGGCGAGGTTGCATACAGATTGGTACTTCCGCAGTCATTGGAAGGCGTCCATGATATATTTCATGTCTCCCAGTTGAGGAAGTATGTGGCAGACCCTAACCACGTACTTGATCATTCAGAGATCACCGTGGGACCGACTTTGTCCTACGAGGAGCAGCCTGTGGAGATCCTAGACCGCAGAGAGAAAGTGTTGAAGGGGAAGACCATTCGACTAGTCCGAGTTGCGTGGAAACACCATTCTCCGGGCGAATCGACTTGGGAGCGGGAAGATTCTATTCTGGAGCGTTTTCCATACCTACTTGAGGCGTTTGGTATGACTTAATTCTGTTAATATTCACTCTCTAGATTTTGCTTAACTTAGTTGTAAATTGCCTAGAATTAGAATTATGATTGTGTGATTCTTTTATCCTAGCTTGTTTTAATTTCGAGGACGAAATTTTAATAAGTTGGGGAGAATGTAAAACCCCTCAAAATATTTTATTTTATTTTTATTATTATTATTTATATTTTGTTACAAAATTTTGTTATTCGTTAAATAAAATGCTTTTACCCTAATTTTAAATTGAATATATATAATTTAGAAAAAATATGTTAAATATGTATATATTGCAAAGTTTGTGTGTGCATTGTATTATATAACCCTCACCCTTAACCCT
Source organism: Iris pallida (assembly GCA_029216955.1). Classification (NCBI taxonomy): domain Eukaryota; kingdom Viridiplantae; phylum Streptophyta; class Magnoliopsida; order Asparagales; family Iridaceae; genus Iris; species Iris pallida. Next base: position 76,439 of record JANAVB010044069.1, read on the forward strand.
AAGACTAAACTTAGGTTAACTCTAACCTTAGACTCATTTAGATTTTTTCTAGATTATTTATATATATATACTTATATATATAAAGTATTACTATTCATCAGTTTTTATTATTGGAGTATATGTATTATATCTATACTTTTAGTTATGGCATTACAACTTGAGCAAAACCCAAATCCATTTCATTTATTCTAAACCCAACCTTAGCTCAGCCCATGGGCAAACTAACTAACCCTAACCTAGGCCCAACCCATTAAGAATTCCTAAGCCTTTGGATCTCATCCATGCATATATATCTAAGCAACTTCTCTCAAACCTAACCCTAATAATTTCCTCCACAAGCCTCCACCTCTTCCCATCCTCACCGCCACCCTATCCCTCTCTCTCTCCAATTCCGACCCCCCCTTCGGACTAAGCCCCGCCATCGGGCGACGGAAGCGCGTGCCCCGGCCTTCCGCGCGTGCAGCCGGCCCTCCCGCGCTCGCGCAGCCGACCGGCCCCGATCCGGCGACCCCCTCGTCGGCGCGACCCCCTCGTCGGCAGCCACCCCCCTGCGGCGTGGCGAGGTATTGCCCCGACCACCCACGTGTCCTCTGACACGTGTGTTTTGTTTGCAACAATTAGGTTATTTTCATTGTTGAATTATTTGTGTAGTTATATGGCTGTGTAATGATTTAATTAATGATTAATTGATGCTAATTACGATCTAAATTATTAGCCTAATGATTAGAGTCATTAGTGTAGATTCTATATTAATTATGTCAGATTTTTATATATTTATTCGTAATTATTAAGCATTTAACTGTGGCATTAATGCAGTTTTTTGTGTAAATTCCACAGTATTATATATTCTGTTTTTGATTTTTTGAATTTAATTCATTAGGAATTACTTGTTATGATCTATACATAATTTTAGGTAATTATGTATCTACTTACTGTTAAATTTTCAGGATTTAATAAATAGTTTAGATATTTTAATTAAATTTTAAACTGTGGATTATTGTATCCAAATGACTGTTTAATTTCACTGTTTCAGATTTTTATTAATTAATTCACTAAGAATTAATTAATGGTCTCTATACAAGACTTGTAAATAATTTATATCTATTTACTGTAAAATTTTAATATTATTAGTAAATTTTTATATTGAGTAAAATAGTAATTTTATATATTGTAGTTAAATGTTTTTAATTACTTATAATTAGGTAAATAATATTAAAATATTATTTACAGTAGGTTTTCCTGGAAGAGTATTTTATAACCCAATTTAGATCTTTTTACTATTTATTAACTAGTATTTATAATTATTAGCACTAATCTAGTTATTAGATATATATTAAATAAAGAAAATCCTATTTATTGTTTCTTTACAAATATTATATCTATTATTTCTGTCATTATTAGCTTATTAGACTAAAAATGATTTTTTATGGATTTTTACAAATTTTGTTGGTATTATTAGGAACTTGTGAAGGCATGTGTTATTTAATTGATTAATTAATTATCTTTAAGTAATTAATTAATTATTAAATATATTAGTTGTATTAATAATTTCAGAATATAAATTATAATAATAAGTACTTCATACTTATTGTATATTATTATTCATAATTATTGGTACTGATTAGCTAGTAATAATGGTTTGATATTAATTATTGATTAATTAGCAATTAAATGTATTTTTAATTTGGTTAATTAGTAATTAATTTGAGTTATGCTATATAGGGTTATTTGCTTCGCGGGACTCAGACTCTATTTTGGACCCGAATACTCAGTTGCTGGACACAGGCAAGTACACCTTGCTTGACATTTACTATGCAGTATTTACATTTGACCAGTTATTGCTATTGTGTGCACTCGTATCCATTGAAGACTACCTTGTATAGAGTTAGTATAAACTTGACACTGTCTCAGACACGTATCACATATGAGTGAGCTGAGTGCAGAGGTTCTGTGTTGACTGGCCATTAACATGTGATCTTGAGTCTGTTAGAAGTTGGTTAGTACTATATTTATTATGACGTCTTGCATAATGTTCATACCGCGTATACGGTACGAATACATTGGTGGAGAGAGTCTACTAGTGGTGTATGAGAATTTCTGTTTCCAATGGACGCTGGATGCTCGTAGCCCCTCGTTCCTCAAACCGTAGGACGCTTGGTGGCAGTTTCTTCTTCTTCTCCCCCTCTCATGTGCCACTAGAGATGTCTCGAGTGCATTTACACATAGATGGTTAGAACACCTTATTGCTTCCTTGTATTTCCTGTCCTTGTTTGGTTAGGAAAATACTGGGTGGCATTCTACTAGTTACTTTTACATTACTGCTTAGTTTATTCTTGCATGTCCTTTTCTGTGTATTTGTTATGTCCCTCTGAGGACCTGGTATCTTTTTCAGAGCTCGACGAGTACTCGTTCCCGGCTGATTACGGAGTAGAGGGACTTGTTGACGACGACTTTGAGGTGGAGCCGCAGCCTTGATCCTCTGGAGGCTAGCTACATCTTCAGATGTTTCCATTTCCAGTATTCTGTTTATTTCTTTGCTACTCTACTTCATTTTATTCCAGATGTACTCATTTATTTTAGTGGATTGTTCTCCTCTAGCCATAGTTGACATTCAGATTCTGTGGCACTGATGATTTTTCCATTCAGTTATCTATTATATTATTTCATAGATGAGACTAGTTTACCTGCCTGTGATGTTACTTATTAGTTATACTTCAGCGTACTACAATCGAATCATAGTCCATTAAATTGGGTTTAACTATGCTAGATTGTACAGCTGGCATGCCACGTGTTCCCAATCCGATTATTTGGAACTGGGGCGTGACAACTCTTGTGCCCCTTTGGCGGTACTTGCTATTCGGGGCTTACCCCTAGTTTTGTTTGGCCAGATCTCGTAGCAGAGCCAAAGGACACGATCTTCCTCCCTGACATCCATGGTGCATACTAGGAGCATGGCGGTTCGGGGACTCGAGTGGGTTTCTTCTCCACCACTCCTGCTTATATTTTGTGCGGCATTTAGCCACCGGCACCTGTTTAGCCGGATTACATGATATTTGTGTCAGTACAGAATTATAAATAAACAGACTGCAGCTGTGTATAATTTTGTACTCCTGACTCTCTGAGATAGCTAAATTATAAAGCTAGTCTCTCATGACCATTTTGATGAAGCGTCGGGGACGCCTTACTGCTTTATCTTTAATGTTCATTTAATTGCTGATGTGACTTAATTGATTGAGACATAGAACTCTGTGGGACCATAGGAGACTTGATTGTAGCATGTACCCCCGTCTCTCGACAGCCACGATCGCCGTATGACGTTACGTACCTCATATGGAGTAGCTGGCCTAGTCCGTCTTCGTATTTCGGTACTGGGGCGTGACAAGGTTTAGTGGTGGCCCATGCAGGTCTGATTTTCAGACTTGTGGGGTATTGCGAATTATTAGGAGTCTCAATCAAAACTTGTTCTCCTTGAAATTCTGTTTCGAATTCTCTGTCCTTGCCTTGATCTCTAACCTGACTTGCATCCTCGAAATCTTCCTCGTTCGGACTTGATAATCTTATATCTTTCTCTATAGGGGTGCTTCATTCTCAGTAGCGGGTGAGGCCCCAAGAGGAAGAGCAGCCAGAGCATGGCTCGACTGTGCACCAGCAGGGAAGAGAACCTTCCCCAGGACAGACACGAGCAAAATGGAACCAGAGGCAGTGCAGGCGCAGGTTATTGAAACTCCTGCAGCACCAGCAGCGACGGTAGTACCAGACGCCATAGCACTCCTGGAGATCATCCGGGGGTTTCTTGTCACTAACCAACAGCAACAGACTCACAGGAGCAGAACGTGTTGCTGAACCAAGGGATTCAGTTAGCTCTTGAGAGGAGTGTCGGGGCTGACTCGGGAGCATCAGGAAGGTTTCGTCGCTTGAACCCGAGGTATTTTGATGGCACGGAGATGCCATCACTACGGATGCCTGGATTCAAGACATCGAAGCCATTCTTGTGGCAGCCAAGGTTCCAGATGATGAGAAGGTTGATCAGGTCAAACTGGTACTTCAGGATCTTGCCCGCGACTGGTGGGCATCAGAAGAAGTTGGTGCAAGACGCCCTGTTTATTGGACCACCTTCAGTGACAGATTCAAGGCCAAGTATTTTGGCGTAGTAGCTCGATATGAGCTCTAGCAGAAGTTTATCAGTCTCAAGCAAGCAGGCAAGACCATAGATGGGTATGCAGCAGAGTTCTGCATATTGTGCCGTTTCGCACCAGCAATGGTGGCAACGGAGCCAGAGAAGGCTATGAGGTTCCAGCAGGGACTTCATTTGGAACTACTACAGCTTGTGGAAGGACACGATTACCAGACGTTTGACGCTGTTTTGACGGCCGCTCAGAGACACGAACTTACCTAGCAGAGGTTGGCATCGAGGACAGGAGGTCAAAAGAGATCTCATTTCCAGGTTGGAGGAGGAGCAATGCAGCGAACATCGGTACCAGCACCCTGTACGTATTCATGATGCAGGAGCACCGCGGAGGACGGCCGCGTCAACTAATACAGCGCCAGTTCGGCATCAGCAGCCGAGGAACCAACAACAGCATCAGGGAGCACCCCAGGGCTGTACATTCTGTGGGAAGGCAGGGCACACGAGGGAGGTGTGCCGGTCAACGAATGGCTTATGCTTGAGATGTGGTAGTTCAGACCACCGTATCTCCACTTGTCCTATGATGCAGAGGCCAGGAGGCCAGCTCAGCAGTTTCCAGCATTGCCACCTCCGGTAGCAACCCCGAGTGGAGGGCCAGTATTAGCAGTAAGGCCCCTAGTCCAGCGTCTACCAACGCAGGCTCAGATGTTCCGCCAGTCACATGAAGCCGAAGGCCCTCAGAGGTAGCAACAGCATGGTCGAGAAAGGCCGCAACAAGGGGCTCCGCGGGGCCAGGCTCTCACATTGTCCTTGGGAGAGGCTCTAGCGTCTAGCGACGTGGTGGCAGGTAAAATTCTCGTCACCTCATTTCCCGCTGTAGCATTATTTGATTCAGGCGCTACTCATTCATTCATCTCTGCACACTATGCTACACGGATTGGATTAGAGTTTGAGGCATTGCCGGAGATGATGGATATACTCACCGGCAATGGGCTCGTAGAAGTTAGCAGAGTGCGCTTTTCATGTCCGGTGGAGGTGTGTGGGCATTTACTGCCCGCATCATTGATTGAATTCTCTATGGAAATTTTGATGTCGTTCTTGGCATGGACTGGTTGAGAGACAGTCATGCGACAATTGATTGTAGAGGAGGTAGGGTCTATTCAGCGTTCCTGGGATGGAGCAGTTCATCTTTACTCGAACCTTGAAGAACCAGGCCGGGGCGTCATCTCAGCAGCAGTGTCAAGCCAGACAGATTCCGAGGGTGGTCGAAGATTTTCTCGACGTCTTCCCTGATGAGCTCCCAGGGATACCCTCTGTCAGAGAGGTAGAATTTAGCATTGAGTTGAACCCTGGAACGAGGCCTATTGCAGACAGAGTTTACAGAATATCGCCGTTAGAACAGGATAAGTTGTATCAATGAAGAAGAGTTGAAGTCTAAGGGATTCATCCGAGACAGTAAATTGCCCTGGGCTGCACCAGTGATTCTAGTTCCCAAGAAGGATGGGTCGACGAGGATGTGCATCGACTACCGCAAGCTGAATGCAGTAACAGTGAAGAATAAGTACCCACTACCAAGGATTGATGACCTGTTTGACCAGTTGAGCAAGGCCTCGTCTTTTTCAAGATCGATCTTCGGTCAGGATACTATCAAGTAAGAGTCCGGGAGCAAGACATACCGAAGACAGCATTCAGATCTAGATATGGGCATTATGAGTTTTTAGTAATGCCCTTTGGACTAACCAACGCCCCCGCAGTATTCATAGATTTAATGAACCGCATCTTTCTGCCGTATTTGGATAAATTTGTGGTGGTGTTCATAGATGACATTCTTGTCTATTCCAGCAGTAAAGAGGAGCATGAGAAACATCTTAGGACTGTCTTACAGACATTGAGGGAGCATCAACTTTATGCGAAGCTCGACAAGTGTGAATTTTGGTTAGATCACATTTCGTTCCTGGGGCATGTAATTTCTGGGACAGGAGTGTCAGTGGATCCGAAGAAGATTGAGGCCGTAGAGCATTGGCCAGTCCCGAGAACGGTTGTAGAAGTACGAAGTTTCTTAGGATTAGCTGGTTACTACAGAAGGTTCGTGGCGGACTTTGCCAATATCTCGCGCCATTAACGCGTTTGACACACAAGGACGTAGAGTTTGTTTGGTCAACTAGCTGTCAGGCATCATTTAAAGAATTGAAGAAGAGATTGATCTCAGCCCCGATCTTGACGCTTCCAGTAGGAGCATAAGGCTTACAGTATATTGTGACGCATCTGGGAAGGGTCTTGGATGTGTATTGATGCAGCACGGAAAGGTGATAGCATATGCGTCTCGACAGCTTCGAGACCATGGGAAGAATTATCTGACTCACGATTTGGAGTTAGCAGCTGTGGTGTTTTCACTCAAGTTGTGGAGGCATTATTTATATGGAGATCGGGTAGAGATCTATACTGATCATAAGAGTTTGAAATACGTATTCACGCAGCGAGATTTGAACATGAGGCAAAGAAGATGGTTAGAACTGCTGAAGGATTTTGATTTAGATCTTCAGTATCATCTAGGCAAGGCGAATATAGTTGCAGATGCACTGAGTAGGAGAACAGTGCCTTTATCTTGACCTCGCAGAAGCATATTTTAGAAGACCTTCAGAATATGGGAATCGAAGTAGTTTTGCCAAAGGATATAGAAAAATGACCAGTATGCAGATTCAGTCAACCTTAGTAGAGAGATAAGGGCAGCACAAGCAGAGATCCACAGATTCAGAAGTTGCGGTCGGTGTGAATCAGGCCGTAGGAAGGAGTTAGTGATTCATGAAGATGGTACGCTCAGGTTTGGAAACAGACTCTGTGTACCGAGTGGAGACCTTCGGCAAGAATTATGTCCGAAGCTCATAGTTCTATTTACTCCATTCATCCAGGAGGAACGAAGATGTATCGAGATATCAGGCAGTACTTTTGGTGGAATGGCATGAAAAGAGAGATAGCGAGATTTGTATCCAAGTGTCTGGTATGTCAGCAGGTGAAACTCGAGCAGCAGAGACCAGCAGGGTTGCTACAACCGCTTCCTATCCCAGAATGGAAATGGAAGCACATTACGATGGATTTTGTGACCGGTTTACCTAGATCCCCGACTGGTAAATGCAGTCTGGATAATAGTAGATCGACTCACGAAGGTCGCTCATTTCCTCCCCTTCCGAGTTGGACAGACTACTGAGCAGTTAGCAGAAATACATGAAGCAGATAGTAAGGCAGCACGGTGTTCCAGTTAGCATAGTATCAGATCGGGATACGCGGTTTACTTTCCATTTTGGCGGAGCTTACACCAAAGTTTGGGAACCAAGTTAAGATTCAGTACTGCTTATCATCCCCAAACTGACGGACAATCAGAAAGAACCATTCAGACATTAGAAGATATGCTACGGCATGTACCTTGGATTTTGGCGGATCTTGGGAGATCACCTTCATCTAGTGGAGTTCTCCTATAACAATAGCTATCAGACAGCAGCATGGCCCCGTTCGAAGCATTGTACGGAAGGAAGTGCAGGTCCCCTTTGGCATGGGACGACGTCGGGGAACGAAAGCTGTTGGGACCAGAGATGATCACGCAGACTGTGGAGATAGTTAAGTTGGTCAGAGAGCGCCTTCGAGTTGCACAGGACCGACATCGTCATTGGGCAGATCAGCATCGTAGGCCTCTAGAGTTTAGAGTTGGCGACCAAGTGTTTCTGCGGATTTTGCCTACTCGGGTATCATCAGATTTGGAACCCGAGGAAAGCTTAGTCCAAGATACGTTGGTCCTTTTAAGATTTCGTTCGGGTTGGCGATGTGGCTTATCGACTTGCCCTTCCGCCTTCGTTGACTGGCATATATGATGTGTTTCATGTGTCCCAATTACGTAGTATGTCCCGGATCGGAGTCATGTCCTCGATCATTCTGAGTTAGTCGTTGGTACCGACCTAACTTACGAGGAACAACCCGTGTCTATTTTAGACCGGCGAGAGAAGGTACTTAAGAATCGGACGATAAGCCTTGTCCATATTTCTTGGAACCATCACTCTTCGGGAGAGTCAACCTGGAGCGCGAGGACGAGATCAGATCTCGGTATCCGCATTTATTTGACTAATAAGGTATATTTTTGCACCTTATTGACACGATTCCATGCTTATCTGCACCGCTTGTTTTGCACTTTGTGATGTATGTATAATACTGCTATAATAGTTCACTACCAAATTACAGTACTTTAGCGACGGCCATTTAGCGACGGACATTTTCCGTCGCTATCACGTCGGATCCCTGACGGATTTGTGACGGAATACCGATGGAAAGCAGTGGACAATTTTTTTTATTTTTTTATGTCCATATCCGTCGCTATGCCGTCGATAGGTAGTCGGCCATGTAGCGACGGTTTTATATCCGTCGCTAGAACGTCGGACATTTTGGCGGCAAAAGCCTAAAATATTGGAGCGAGATTTACTGACGACTTAGCGACGGAATAATCCGTCGCTACAAACGCGAGATTTACTGACGCATTAGCGACGGAATAATCCGTCGCTACGCCGTCGCTAAATTTACGTTCCAGACTTAAGTTGAAACGACGGGGGAACTTTTTCATTCCCCCAAATTCACTCTCTCTCTCTCTCTCTCTCTCTCTCTCCGCGGTGATCGATCGCGACCCCTCTCCTCTCTCCCCGCGGCGGTGATCGACGACCCCCTCTCCTCTCTCTCTCCCAAAGGTATTCCCCTCTCCCTCTCTCTCTCTCTCTCTCCTCTCTCTCTTACTCGCTCTCTCTCTCTCTCTCGCGCGCGCGCGGTGGTCGTGGGTGCAGCGGCCGAGGGCGTCGGGGCTGCGGGGGCGGCGTCGACTGCGGGGGACGGCGGTGGCGGCGGTGGCGGAGGGTGTGGAGGGGGCGGTGGGAGGGGGCGGGAAGCGTTGGAGGGATGGAGGCGCGCGGGGGCTGGCCGCGGGTGCGGGGGGTTACGGAGGGCTGGCGGCCGGGCGGGGGGTGTGGAGGGGGCGGTGGGATCGAGGGGGCGGGCAGCGTTGGGGGGGGTACGATGGGGGCGGGGGCTGGCCGCGGGGTGCGGGGGGGGGTATGTGTGGAGGGGGGCTGGCCGCGGGTGGCGGAGGGTATGGAGGGGCCGGTGGGAGGGGGCGGGGGTGTGGAGGGGGCGATGGGAGGGGCGGGCAGCTGCCTTCTCCTCTTCCACAGACACACCCACACGGACAAACACACACACACGGACACACACACACGGACACACACACACGGACACACGGACACACAGACACACACACACACGGACACACGACACACAGACACACGGACACACAAACTGAGAATTAGTACATTGTTTGTGTTTACTGCTTGCAAGAAGATGATTAAATCATTAGGTTTAATCCTATGTCATGTCTGGGTTTAAGTTATATGTTATGATTCATGTTGGCGTGGGGATTTTGGTTTTTGAATTTGAGCTGTTAAATTCTTTTACATTCTGTTACATATACTTACCAGATGGCACCCATGACCCGAGGAGCAGCACGTCGTTTGAAGAAAACAGTGAATGCTGAGGTGGCTCCTCCTACAGTTGAGGAGGAAGTGGCACCGGTTGCTAGTGAGACCGGGAGTTCTAGTCATCCAGCACCGGTAGCTAGTAATGCCGAGAGTGCTTTTGATGCAGTCCTGGCAAGGGACGACGCCTCTCCTCGCACCAAAAATCTCGCTTTTCGGAGGTGGTTGTGTGAAAGTATCACTGAGCGTTTGCGTGAGCAGCGTGGCAAGCATTAGCTATTAGTACTTATTTGTATTGGACTATTTTTATTGGGTTGTTTTTGTTTTAGACTATTTGTATTGGACTACATATATGAATTAGAACTGTGTCAATCTCTGGATTATATTGGACTACGACACCGCGGTAACATAGTTCCTGCAGCCATTCGACTGGCGAGGCAGAAACTATATATCCGTAGATAAAGTGGACTGTCCTCCGACCCTCATCCCTCGGCAATGATGATACGACAACCAACCGGAGAGGATACTCCGAGAGATCCATCTGGGTAGGACGTATACTCTGAGAGATCACCCTTACAGAAATGATATCAGTAGTGGGATCGAATGTTGGAGAAGATATTATCACAGTATACGTCCTCTCCTCCACGATGGCTCTAGACCCATCTGCTCGTCCCTGCTTCCATTCTTCTTATTTGACTCTCTCAGCCATGCATTATATATTGGTTTGGTTTATGCATATTTTTTCAGCTCCATTTGCATTAGTCCCTGCAGCCATTCGACTGGCGAGGCAGAAACTATGTAGCCGTAGATAAAGTTGCCTGTCCTCCGACCCTCATCCCTCGGCAATGATGATACGACAACCTATCACTATATCTTATATAGTAGTAGATGATGTCTTAGTATTACATTAGTGAGTTCATCCTGATTTTGTTACGTCCTTCAGATACTATATACGATAAGAACATAGATGATTCACACTAATGTATGCTAGAATGAATCTTGACTTGTGTTCTGAGCCATCCGTTCTGATCAAGCATCTTCCTTCTCCTCTCCTCCACCATGGCTCTGAACCAATCTGCTCCTCCCTACTTCCCTTCTTCTTATTTGACTCTCTCAGCCACATATGACATCCAGCTCAAGTGTACAGTCGGGGGAGAAGAAGTGGGCAGGAAGATGAGGGAGAAGCAGCACAGCCTGCAGCATGACCCGAAGGAAGTACAGAGGTTTTCTTCAACAGCCGTAGGAGAAATAGTCCTCCTACGGCTGTTGAAGAAACCTATGTACTTCCTCCGGGTCATGCCGTCGGCTGTGCTGCTTCCCCCTCATCTTCCTGCCCACTTCTTCTCCCCCGACTCTACACTTGAGCTGGATGTCATATGTGGCTGAGAGAGTTAAATAAGAAGAAGGGAAGTAGGGAGGAGCAGATTGGTTCAGAGCCATGGTGGAGGAGAGGAGAAGGAAGATGCTTGATCAGAACGGATGGCTCAGAACACAAGCCAAGATTTATTCTAGCATACATTAGTGTGAATCATCTATGTTCTTATCGTATATAGTATCTGAAGGACGTAACAGAATCAAGATGAACTCACTAATGTATGCTAGAATGAATCTTTGGTTGTGTTAGCCATTCGTTCCGATACTTGGCAATTAAGTCATTCGACTGGGGAGGCAGCAACTATATATAAGGCTACTTGCATGTTCTTCCAACTTTAATTACAAGATTACTACATTTGGTTACATAAATCACTAACCTCATCGCGGCCAATGTTTACAGTCTTGGTCTCAACTGTCTTCGATTCTATGATCCCATGCTTTCGAAAAATAGATAACGCAGACTCCATGGAATAGAATGGCCTTACATGCAAATCGTCTGTGATTATGTATCCTTTCCCTCCTTTCACAAACACGCCATCCTTGTTGCCTCCATCTGCAACCCCCTCCTACGCAATATCCTCATCCATTGCCTTACCACAGGGACATCGAGCGCCAATAACCGAACTATACAGACGGTGAGCCTTGGTGTAGCACTCAAATGTGGGGCATCCGTAAATTTGTCGAGGTTTTAAATCATCGACTTTGAGTTTTAAACCCTCACGTAGCCTTTCTGCTTCACTTCTAGGGTCGAGCAGCATCTTCTTGCAAGCTTCGGTCTCCAGATACTTAGTGTCAAGATTCTGGACGCTTTTGTAGAGCATGTCAACGCATCCTAGCGTCAATTTCCTGTCGAGTAAATTGGCGCTAGGATGCGTTGACATGCTCTACGAAAGCGTCCAGAATCTTGACACTAAGTATCTGGAGACCGAAGCTTGCAAGAAGATGCTGCTCGACCCTAGAAGTGAAGCAGAAAGGCTACGTGAGGGTTTAAAACTCAATGTCGATGATTTAAAAACTCGACAAATTTACGGGTGCCCCACATTTGAGTGCTACACCAAGACCCACCGTGATGAGGTTAGTGATTTATTTAACCTAAGACATGGGATCATAGAATCGAAGACAGTTGAGACCAAGACTGTAAACATTATGTGAGTTCATGTAGAATGAATTTTGGGTTGTGTTCTGAGCTATTCGTTCCCATACTTGACAATTAAGCATGTGAAATAGAACTGATTATGTTTAGTTTAGCTTACGATACAGATTTTTACATCCAAATTGAAATTCAAGTACAATTGTTACTAAACCTTCCACGATACTAATTCGAAATAGTCTATACTAATCCAGCACGTCCTTATAGTTCTCCTACGTATGTTGAAGAAAACCTCTGTACTTTCTCCGGTTGGGTTGTCTTCTGAGCCATCCGTTCTCACACTTAAAATACAGGGATTGGATTCTGTGTTTCGTATTTTCGGCGAACCCAGGGATTGGATTCTGTATTTTGTTTTTTGGTTTCTGTATTTTATTTCCAGCTCCATTTGCATTAATCTACGGTACAACATGGTGATCAGGACATATTTAGTCCCTGCAGCCATTCGACTGGCGAGGCAGAAACTATGTAGCCGTAGATAAGTTGACTGTCCTCCGACCCTCATCCCTCGGCAATGATACGACAACCAACCGGAGAGGATACTCCGAGAGATCCATCTGGGTAGGACGTATACTCTGAGAGATCATCCTTACAGAAATGATATCAGTAGTGGTATCGAATGTTGGAGAAGATATTATCACAGTATACGTCCTCTCCTCCACGATGGCTCTAGACCCATCTGCTCGTCCCTGCTTCCATTCTTCTTATTTGACTCTCTCAGCCACACATGATATCCAGCTCAAGTGTAGAGTAGGCGGAAAAGAAGGGGACAGGAATAGGAGGGGGAAGCAGCACACCGGCGGCATGACTCGGAGGAAGTATAGAGGTTTTCTTCAACATACGTAGGAGAACTATAAGGATATATCTTTTCACAATATGTCATCTTGTCAAAGACCCTTAATGTGACAACCATGTTACCGCGGTGTCGGAAGACTAACATGTCATAATTTTCTAAGCCGTGTGTTTTGACATAATCATCCCAACTCTTTCCTCCTATGTCGTAATCTCGCATTATTACATAGAACTGAAATCCGGTTGGGAGGATTATGTCAAACACACGGCTTATAAAATTATGACATGTTAGTCTTCCGACACCGCGGTAACATGGTTGTCACATTTAGGGTCTTTGACAAGGTGATATATTGTGTTTACATATATCCTTATAGTTCTCCTACGTATATTGAAGAAAACCTCTGTACTTCCTCCGGGTCATGCCGCCGGTGTGCTGCTTTCCCCTCCTATTCCTGTCCCCTTCTTTTCCGCCTACTCTACACTTGAGCTGGATATCATGTGTGGCTGAGAAAGTCAAACATGAAGAATGGAAGCAGGGACGAGCAGATGGGTCTAGAGCCATCGTGGAGGAGAGGACGTATACTGTGATAATATCTTCTCCAACATTCGATACCACTAATGATATCATTTCTGTAAGGGTGATCTCTCAGAGTATACGTCCTACTCAGATGTATCTCTTGGAGTATCCTCTCCGGTTTGGTTGTCTTCTGAGCCATCCGTTCTCACACTTAAAATACAGGGATTGGATTCTGTGTTTTGTATTTTCGGCGAACCCAGGGATTGGATTCTGTATTTTGTTTTTTGGTTTCTGTATTTTGTTTCCAGCTCCATTTGTATTAATCTACGGTACGACATGATGATCAGGACATATATAGTCCCTGCAGCCATTCGACTGGCGAGGCAGAAACTATGTAGCCGTAGATAAGTTGACTGTCCTCCGACCCTCATCCCTCGGCAATGATGATACGACAACCTATCACTATATCTTATATAGTAGTAGATGATGTCTTAGTATTACATTATGTGAGTTCATCTTGATTCTGTTACGTTCTTCAAATACTATATACGATAAGATCATATACTACACCATATGTACAGAACATAGATGATTCACACTAATGTATGCTAGAATGAATTTTGGGTTGTGTATTCTGAGCCATCCGTTCTCACACTTGAAGATAAATTTTCAGTATAACGACGGATATTAGGTTACTCTTCAGTATAATTGATGTCTTTTCTTGGATAATTGGTGTGCATTAAATTCGTATGTGCATATTTCGTCTATGTGATTTTTGGATATATACCTACACTGGGTTATAAGCGATGATCTGATATACAAAGGAGGTGCTGCCGAAATTTTTGTAGACATTTGGATACATTGTATGTTCGGATATTTTTTTTATGTTTGGATAATTTAATGTTGGATATTGGATATATTGTGTTGGTAATATTTTGTTGGATATTGGATACGTTGGATATTGGTGTCGGATATAGATATTTTGTATATGGATATATGGTATTGGATATTGGATACGTTGGATATTCGTGTTGGATATGGATATATGGTGTTGTATGGATATTTTGCATGTTTGATATTGTGTTGGATGTGTTGTACAAACAGGAAAGAGTCTGTTTGCAGTATTTTTTTTTCAAAAATTAGAAGTTAGCGACGGACTGGCGACTACTGAGCGACGGATAGTCCGTCGCTATTTGGAAAAACTGAGTTTAGCGACGAAGTGGCGACGGAAAAACCGTCGCTACCTGGAGCATTTCAATAAAGCGACGGATTGGCGACGTAATATCCGTCGCTATCTGTAGGATTTTACATTGAGCGACGGTTTAGCGACGGAATGTCCGTCGACCTAGTTCTGTTTGATGTCCATAAATTTTGCTGTTAGCGACGGATGTTTTGTCGCTAATACGCTTTTACCGACAAATCTACGACGGATTAGTGACGGATATTGCGTATCAGAAAATCACTGATACGGTTTTGCCGACTCTTTAGCGACGGAGTATTCCGTCGCTAAACCTATATCCTGATACATGTTTTGACGAAAGCTAGTTGGTAATCCGTCGCTGTATATATTTAAATGAGCCGGCGGTATTCCGTCGCTAAGTCGTCGCTGAGCGACGGAGTAGCGACGGATATGTTTTAGCGACGAGGTTATTCCCGACGGCTGTTTTACCAAAATATCCGTCGGTAATTCGTCGGTATTTAGTTTTGGCGACGGAATACCGACGGATAAGGCCGTCGGTAAATCCATGTATTTTGGTAGTGGTTAACTTGTATATGATTGTGCCTTGCTTGCCCTGATTTCACTATCATGTCTTGGCTGAAATTCCGA
Source organism: Iris pallida (assembly GCA_029216955.1). NCBI lineage: Eukaryota > Viridiplantae > Streptophyta > Magnoliopsida > Asparagales > Iridaceae > Iris > Iris pallida. The sequence goes on from JANAVB010044069.1 coordinate 91,724, forward strand.
GGACAGAATTTTTCTAAGAAGGGTAGAGATGTCACTCCCCATCCTGGAATACGTATTTTAATACGTAAACCGATAAATTATATTTATCTTGAATTTATGCAATATTTATTATGCAGTATTTCTTCATGCATTTCCCAAAAATATTCGACAAATATTATTTCCTAATTTATTTTCTGCATTTGGGCCTACAATTTTGGCTCATTGGGTAACCTATTCTTGGTTCACCAATGGTTCATCATGAACCCTTTGGTTCATCATGAACCCTTGGGTTCAAGATTATAAATACAACTCATCTCATTCTCTCTCCTCTCATTTATTTCCTCCACCAACCAAATATTTCCTCCATCAACCAAGGCAAGTACCAACTTGCTCAAGAGATGGATCTATAATTTTGTCAATGATTTTTTACAAAACTATTTGCCAAAACATGTTCTTCTCCTCAATCTATACTAGTTTAGAACTTAGAAATTTCCATTTTGAAGCTTTGATTTTTGTAGATCTAAGTTTTTAATCATTTTGGATTTTGCATGGTTTGATCTACTTTAGTTGGATTTTAAGGGTTTTTGATGCTTCCATGTGGAAAAGAGTTCCATTTCACCTATGATGGAACTTTAGAAATCCGGATTTGGAGTTCGGATGGCCAAGTTGTGATGTTTTGAAGTTCTGGGATCATCCATGGTGTTCTTGCTGTTTGGAGAAGACAGAGAGCAGTGTGCTCCTGTTCGAGCACGCTTCCTGTTGGAAGCGTGTCTTTCCTTGAGTTTGTGTGACTTTTCATGCAGCTCTTCCCTTGAGTTTGCGTGACTTTTCACGCAGCTCTTCCCTTGAGCCTGCGTAACTTTTCACGTAGCTCTTTCCTTGAGCCTGCGTGACTTTTCACGCAGCTCTTCCCTTGAGCCTGCGTGACTTTTCACACAGCTCTTCCCTTGAGCCTGCGTGACTTTTCACGCAACTCTTCCCTTGAGCTTGCGTGACTTTTCACGCAGCTCTTCCCTTGAGCCTGCGTGACTTTTCACGCAGCTCTTCCCTTGAGTTTGCGTGACTTTTCACGCAGCTCTTCCCTTGAGTTTGCGTGACTTTTCACGCACGCTGCCTTGAGTGAGCCTGCGTGACTTTTTCACGCACGCAGCTCCCCTTGAGCGTGCGTGCTTTTGTGCATACGCTTTTGATATTTTATCAGATATTATATGCCCATTTTATATCCTTACGCCTTTTGTCCCGAGCATGATATGAGCACTAATGTGACCCCGGAGAACAAAGAGTTCCTACCTGATACATGTACCTGAATGCCCCAGTTCTTGTTCATGCTCGACAAAAGACTCGTAACTCCACGTGGCGTAATTGCAATGATGCATTACACTAAGGAGGATAGCACATGTTGACATACTGATTGACATGGATCCTCTTTGGGGTACTCGTACTAAAGTACGACTGTAGGAGGATAATCATGCAGGCCACAGCATGTGAGTCCAAGATTTCACCTAGGGTTAAATTAGGCAACTAAACATACTAGATGCATGGGGAGGGCAAAATCCCGAGATCGTGTTACACCAGCCGCCTTGAGATATTGTCTCGACGTGCCGACTGGTCTCCACGGATACTGTGTCATCTGCAACGAGTGGATGACTGTATCCGATTAATTCCTGCTATATATTATATGTTTTAGCAAGGTGGCCTTACGAGGGACCTGTGCTCAATCATACCTGTCTACACGAACCCCTGGGTTGGCTAGCCTTGCTGGAAAGATACGATCTGAGGATTTTCTAAAATAACATGACGCGAGGATAACCTCGTCCCACTAGAAACTCGTAGACTTGATTGGCCGTAAAAACGACTTGCTTGTATCCTTTTACCTTTCGTGAATAACTGAGGGAAGCGGACTGTCATGGTACGTGATCCAACCCATGTTCTTGTTTGATTGTTGGGTTGGATATCGTACTGTGATAGGCTGTGGACCGAAGTTATGAACGGAAGACATATTCTGGTTGTGAAGTGCTACTTCTGTGAATGACTGAGGAACATGGTCTATCATGGTGCATGATCCAACCCATGTTCTTGTTTGATTGTTGGGTTGGTTATTGTGCTGCGATAGGCTATCGACCGAAGTCACGATCAGGAGATTTTATTGTTTATACCTTTTTAACTTATGTGAAAGTTATAGAGTACGACACGTCCCGACTCCATGCGGTACCATTTGTCCTTGTTTGGTTGTAAGGGTGCCATATGGGTTCGAGGATGTTGCGCTACCCTATAAGAGTTGCATAAGTATTACTATTATCAATCATTCTATTATCTGGGTTTTTAATCTTAACTCTTGTGCCCCTTTGGCGGTACTAGCTATTCGGGGCTGATCCCGCTGGTTTTGTTTGGCCAGATCTCGTAGCAGAGCCAGAGGACACGATCTTTCTCCCTGACATCCATGGTGCATACTAGGAGCATGGCGGTTCGGGGACTCGAGTGGGTTTCTTCTCCACCACTCCTGCTTATTTTGTGCGGCATTTAGCCACCGGCACCTGTTAGCAGGATTACATGATATTTTGTGTCAGTACAGAATTGTAAATAAACAGACTGCAGCTGTGTATAATTTTGTACTCCTGACTCTCTGAGATAGCTAAATTATAAAGCTAGTCTCTCATGACCATTTTGATGAAGCGTCGGGGACGCCTTACTGCTTTATCTTTAATGTTCGTTTAATTGCTGATGTGACTTGATTGATTGAGACATAGAACTCTGTGGGACCATAGGAGACTTGATTGTAGCATGTACCCCCTAGTCTCTCGACAGCCACGATCGCCGTATGACGTTACGTACCTCATATGGAGTAGCTGGCCTAGTCCGTCTCCGTATTTCGGTACTGGGCGTGACAGAGATTAGTTAGTTATTTTCTAAATTTTGTGAGACATTGTATCTTTATGTAAATGTAATCTTGGAATATTGTAATTTGATTTAGTCTTGTGAATGAGCAAATAAAAGAAATTATTTATGAGCAAATTGTGACTTTGTTTATTACGGGCTATATGGTGTTCTACCGCCGACACTGCGGCATAGGATGGACTTGTGCACGCACTCGCATCCTGAAAAGCGGGTGCGGGTCGTGACATTTTATAAGACTACTTGTCACGTTCCGATTCCGCAGAGTAATTCGTCATCGCATTTATCTTTAGGAACCGATCATCCTCGCTTGGTCGTAATGCCGTACGAGTCTAGTTTTGCACTTGTACAAGGCAAGACGGTACAAAATGGATAATCTTTAAGTAGGATCAAATCGCAATGGCACAAGCAGACTAATTGAAGGTAGTAGTGATACATATCTCTTTTATTAAACATAACACATTATTGAATCATAGCAGCAAAAATCAGCAGATAACTTGAAGTCACACGGAGATATATAGAAATAAGTTCCCTTTGATTGATAACTGAAATAAAGTTCAAGGCTTGCGTCGAATTACAAAGCTTATAACAACACTTCTCATATTACATTGACAGCCAACTGGAACACATGCTGTATAGGCTTATTTTGATACTTTGATACATAGATTATAATTGAATATGACGACTTAGCTTACAACTCCCTGGTACAACTGATTTACAATGCTCCATACATTGTGTCTTTTATAAACAGAAGACATCATCTTTTGCAACGAGAGCTTCTACATGTCCAACAAATCATCGATGCCATGGGATAGATAAAGCCAATCTTCGTATATTGAACTTCCCAAGCATGAGCAACTAAAAGAGTGCGCATAACGTGGGTCAGTATATCGTATATGTAATGGCAAGCAGAACTAGCCCACTCGCCTAAACTAGCACTAAGTAGTCATCTGAGCAAACATTATTAATAGTGATCTTTCTCTTTGGGGCCTAGCATCAGTTTACATTTCATAGGCAGTATCGTTGAAGACATGTAAACATGTAGTAACTTTGTTCATGTAAAGCATTATTGAAGCAGCATTGGGGTTAACATATTAAACATGTTATATCAGTCATGGAACGGCCTCATTTAACATGTATGCCATGATTAAGTAGTGTTCATAGCAAGGCATCATTTTAGCATGCTTGGTGTTATCATGTCTAGCAAGTTGTAGCAACACTTGTGGAAAGGCATCATTAGCAGCATTATTTTGTTTAGCATGTTAAGCAGGCAAGTTAAACTAAAATGTATAATAAATATACACTTAAGTGATTTCTTACCGACAGTTGACTCTCCTTCGTATCTGTATCAAATTCAGGTTATGTGATACACTTACTCTGCCTGCACAAAACATTTATTAGCTTGTGTGGACACACACAAAAAAGAAGAAGAAATAATGTCTTTTCTTATTGGCGTAAGACACCACAAATCGAGTACGCCTGAGAGATCCTGCGCTGAGGATCTCCGAGTACAAAAAGAATTATGGGAAATAGGACGATGGAGATCGAGCGACAGTTGCTCCTTTACTCCTGACACTCTGATTACAAAAGTGGAAGAAAATTTAAGAAAATTGCTAACTCTCGGCTCACTGGCAAGAAGTGCAACAATTTGGCTTTTGAAAATGTTCTTCGTTCTGTGCTTTGAAGAGGTATGAGACCCCTTTTTATAGTTGTTTCCGTACTGGAATGATGTTATGCGCCCATATGAGAAAATATACTAATTTTTATATGGGCGCATGGTCCTGTTTTGGGCGCATAGAGTGTAGGCGCATGCAGACTGCGTGATCGTGGGTTGATCGTAGGGTTGACGTGGCCACATGCTTCGGTACACGACTGCTCGTGGATGCTGACATGGTCGTATGCTTCGATGCACGATTGATCGTGGGTTTGACCGAGTCGGGGACTGTTCTGACTTGGGCGCATAGCCTGAAATAGGGCTATGTGTCCCCTTCTGGAGGAGCCAAGAGTGGGCGCATGGGCATATAGCTTGCTCTGGTGACTTGGGCGCATAGCTCGCTCTGGTGACTTGGGCGCATATGACTCACTCTGGGGACTTGGGCGCATATGACTTCTCTAGATTCGACGCATATGACTTCTCTGGCTTGGGCGTATAGTTGTCAAGACTGCTAAAAATTTTCATGCTTCTACAAGACCCCCTTCAAGGTTTTCGATACTTGAATGAGTTCGAAATACTTTGAAAGAAGCATGGACCATCTTCTCGTGATGCAGTGGACGCATAACATAGCTTTTCCTTTGGACGCATAGAGTTTGGCCAGACTGTCAAAGAGATGGCTGTTGAGATCTTCTTCAAAAATCTGAACTGACAGATTCATTGGAGTAAAATTTGAAGAGGTCTATCCTTCATGTGTTGTCCATGTCAGCAAGTGGAAGTCGCATAATGTGCAAGAGACTGGGTTTTCATGTGAGCGCATAAGTCGTAGTGGACGTATAGTACGCGGTAGGCGCTTAGGCGAATAGGTAGTGGGCGCATAGTGCTAGTCCGTGCCTACAAATAGGCTTTGAAGAGAGAGAAGATTCATTACTCTCTTTTCTTTCAAAACTTTTGAAAAAGACTTTTTATCTCTTCTCTGCACGAACCATGTCTTCCAAGGCCGCCAAGAGATCTGTGAAGGGCAAGGGGGCTGCACCGAGTGGCTCTCCTCCTGCGACAGCGTCCTCGTCAGTCCAAGAACCGTTCCTGGGTGAGGCTACGCCTCAAAACAAAGTCTTGAGCGTTAATTTGCGACGCTAAAACTTTTCCTCTGCCTGGGCGCATGCGCCCAAGGCAACAAGTTTCTGTGAGAATTCATATGCGCCTACACTATGGTGTGTTATGTGCCCACATGCTGCTACATGTTATGCGCCCACATGCTACTGTATGTTATGCACCCACATGCTGCTGCATGTTATGCGCCCACATGCTATTTTGGGCACATAGCCCTTTGGGCGCATAGCTCTTTGGGCGCATAGGATTCCTCGAGTACTTAGTTTTTTCTGCAGATTCTGAGTATGACTTTCTCTTCCATCATTGTAGTTAACATGTTTGTCCCGGAACTTGGTGGAATCCCTTTCGGCTCTGCTTGCCAAGTCCTCGTCACAAGCCTCATAACCAACATGGTCAGCAATGTTCAGGCCAAGATCAGTCATGACCAGCCTACGGAACGGACGATAGCCATACTTGAACAGGGAAAGACCTTCCTGAAGCAGATGATTAACGACGAAAAGCTCTTACTTGAAGGGGCACGTTATTTCAAGAAGTCATACTTCCTGTTCGGCGATAGTGTGGGATTCGAGGACGACGAGACGATATGTCTAGAAGATCCTCTGGTAGTTAAGTTAAATAACCAAAGAATATGGTTGCCATCGATGAAGCGCCAATACCTTCTATCAGCGTTTACTGATCTGGCTGTGTAGAGGCAGATGAAATAGGACTTGACCCCTGAACTGTATAGGGTTGTTTCTGGCAGGATCCAGTTCAACTCTGATGACCGGAAGAAGGACACTTTCAAGTGTGTCAAGGGCTCTATGTCCTACTCCATAAGGGGGCAGCAACCTGGAGTCATAATGAACGATGTCCCGACTGATCTTCACCCTTACGCTGCTGAGACTCTCTCCAACTTGATGCAGTCAAAGAAGGAGTCGTATCCGGGAGGGAAGCTGCGGATGGAAGGTAGATATTCTATCTCGTTCTAGAGCAACCATACTAGATGGGTGCTCTCGACTTACGAGGCCACCCTAAAAGCTGCCGGTCTTTTTTAAGCCGTTAGAGCCACCTAATATGGCATTAAGGTTAACTGGCCAATGTTTGTCTCCTTGGCGGAGTTATACAACCATCGCACGTGTACCTTCTTCACTCTGGGTGGGGTGGGAAGATGGGTTTGGCCCTTCACGAGATGCAGGCGATATCCAAACTTCCCTGGGGGATGGTGCTATATGCAGAATACGTCCCCTGTGATGCGAAGCTCCTGAATTTGGAGAGGGAGAACTCCGAGATGATGGAGGTATACAAAGAGTTACTCTGTCACTTTTTTATTTGTCACCAGATCGCAAAGAAGGGTAAGACTGAGGGGTCCCTTCCCCATACGAGGGCCTGGACCAACTACATCATCACCAGAGAAGAAGGGGACGGCCCAGTCTCTTTCTCGTCTCGCAAGCCCTCAATGAAATCTGAGATAGAGCAGTTGATGGCAGATCATGAGGCTGTAGGCACCGAAGATAGTGATGATCCTGAGGGAAACTTTCCGGTTTACCATTTCTTCAGGCAGGCCGAGTTCAAGCTGTCAGAAAAGGCGATGCTAGCCACTTTCCTGATGATATGGCTTCGTGATTGTGTAGTCCCTGGTGGTTCATGGTCTATTGAAAGAATAAGCTAGGGTATGATACTTCTGCCTGTAAAGCTGGCCTTTGGACGCAAATTGCTCTGCTTCCAGTGATGGTCTGTGCCATCCAACAGGATTTGCGATACTTTGTTGTGAACGCGATAACACCCGATGGCAGAAAGGATTTTGCTAGGACTGAGTTTTCCTTTCATTATCTGATGGGATGGCTGGTGCTGTATTGTCCCAGATTGATGAATGTCGGGCTGATGGCAGACTCTTTGGTGGGAGATGCCTTTCTTTGGAGATTCAAAGATGCGGATTGGACCGTTACAGGGGTACCTGTTTGTAGGGAGGCTTTGAGTTTTTTGCAGAACTATAAATTCTTCAGAGTGTCGCCTCCGTCTGGTAGTGGTCGCGCAGGAGACACCCTAGTAGATGAGGGAGCACTCACTACTAGCCTTCTTATTGGGGCGTTTCATTGGCTCCAGTCCATCAGGCCTTCCCATCTGGTGTTCAGGAATATAAACCACACTTTCCTGGAACCTTATTTGGCGAGTCGCTTTGAACGACAATTCATCTACATCCAGCTTCTCTTGGGCAATCCCAGCCCTCATCTACAGTCGATAGGGAGTCTGATCGACGGGGCACGTGCATGGGGCTATTATAACGCTGGATGTATGGGGGCAGTTTTTATCCTGCCAGAAGATAAGCCTGACACCCACATTCTCTTTTCCGCTACCAAGTTCTATATTCAGATCAATACTTTTCATCCCCAGTATGATCGTGAACATAGCTTGATATTGGGGACTCGGTTTGCCCCTACTCTTGCTGATATAGGACGAGTGTGCGCAATGGGGAGTTACAGAAAGGAAGGCGCCACAGCCACAGTTGAGCCGGCTGCAGCGTCGCAGTAGAGAGTTATTCTTGAGGAGCCTATTGTTGCAGCGCCTCAGAGAGAGGATGCTGAAGAACCTCTTACTGACATTCCTCATAAGAGGAAAGCTTCTACCGAGCTGGTTCCACGACCCAAAAGGAAGAAGGTTGTTGTTTCCCGAGGGAGAAAGAAGGTCACGGATGTGAGTGCCGGCTCGCCTCCTCCTAGAATCTTTTCGGTAGACGACGTCGCAGCCTGTTACCATTCAGGAGGTAGATCCCTTCCTAGACACCATAGCCGTTTTAATCAAACCATTAGGAGTTTTCTCACTATTATGTTTGTCCTTTGCGCAGGACGTTGAAGTCACGACTACGGCATGTGCTTCTTCATCTGAAGAGGTGGACATAACAATTGTGTCCCCTACTCACAATGAACCAATAGATGAGGGCGGGTCTTCTTCCGTTGTAAGGCTTGAGCAACGGGATGATCAGGGCGAAGGCCAAGACCATGACGGCAATCAAAAGATCAGTCCCTCCTATGATATTTTTTTGGAGGATATGTCTGCGATAGGAGCTATGATAAAGGACTTTGATGAAAATTAAGTCCAATTGGCTCATCCTTCCGTGGGTACGTTATCTTTGCGCCTCTCTTCGGATGAGATTTTTCGACTTCGATTTTGCGTGCTCCTCGTGAGGCTGACCACGATTGTATATTCCCTTGTAGACAAGGAGAAGGAACCACTCGTAAAGATAGCCCAAGGCATTGGGGGAGAAACAGAGGTTGTCCTCGGCTCCTATAAATTTGCTAGTGCGGAGGGAGCTATTAGTGAGCCGGTATCGGCTGCAAAAGGAGGGGTTGAACAGCCTACTGAGGGGGCTGTTGCTGAATCTACTTCCGGTCCAGCTGGGGCCCTGGAAGATACCCAGCCTGCTACTGCTCGAGGCCTTAATATTATTCTTCTTGAACAGCCTGGGCCTGCTCTCGGTTTCCCTAAAGCCAAGACCGATGACTTAGCCTAAGTTGGCGCTGAGCATGCCGAAGGTACAAAATTACAACTCTTTCGTACTCCCCTTTTTGTTTACTGATGCATATATTGTTTTCTTTTTTTGTCAGGTAACGGCTGCTTGTCAGGCATCTCTTCCTGAAGCGGAAGAACCTCATCAAGCATCCTCCCCGACGACCTCCACTGAAGACGACGAGATGGCCCAGGAAGTCGTTAAAGCTTTCTATTCTGTCCTAAAAGTAAAGCATCCTAGGGTCCTGAATCGGAACGCCGACTTTGTCCCTGTGAAGGCTGTTGCTGAATGCCAAGTGGCGACCTTTGAGAGCATCGTCGGCTATGAAGAGCGGGCTAATGCTCTAAGGAGTGTTCTGAATGATCTGGAAGGTCAGGTGGCCAGATTCAGGGATGCCAAACAACGGAGCCCGACGTTGCTATTTCGTGCAGATGACGAGGCTTTGATCACGGCTCTAGCGGAGGAGGAGGCTACTTTCCAAGCAAAGAAGGATGCCCTCGCTCAAAAGATCAGTGAATTGGCTGATCAGTATGGGCAGTTCAATGCTGCGAGTGAGGCACGTGCTGCTTCGAAGAATAAGCTGGCTGCACAGATTACTGAGAAATATAATCACATTGCACAAATCCAAAGTGAGATTGCTCAACTGGAGGCCAGCTTGAGGACAACGACGTCTGAACATAAGGACTATTTGGCTCAGGCTGCCATGACCGCCACAACTTTCGACCACTTAAAAAACAGCTGGTGAAGTTGGAAGAAGAGCACATGAATCTGATCCCCTTCCAGGATGAAGCTGCTCGTCAAGAAGAGTCGCGCCGTCGTGCTACCATGAAGTCTGAAGCCAAAATTGCGGCTCTAAAGGATAATATCAATCGATTGTGTATCCCTTAGATTTTTGTTTGTAACTATTTCTTTTTTAGCCGTCAAGACTCTTGTATCTTTTTCTCCGTCTTCTGATAGACGTTTTAATACAGAATCTTTTGGTTTTCAAAATTCATGAATAAAGTTTTATGAAATATCAAAACTAGAGGTAATGTGGACATAGTAAGGATATTTCTGGTGGGTATTCCGCTTGAAAATTTGATGTGGACCTATTATCCATTTTATATTCTAGGTTCTTGAATATAGATAATAAATTGAAAAGAAGCTGCTAATAGAGGTAATATGGACGTAATAGCAGAGGATGTTCTATATCTGACCAGAGGTAATATGGACGTGGAAGGATATATAACATTAGGTAGGAGTGGATAATTCAGAGGTAATATGGACGTGATTATCCTTGATGAATGCTTTGCTCAGAGGTTATATGGACGTGGCAAAATATTTCTTAATCATTCCACTAGGGAAATAATTATCGAAAAACAATTCAGAGGTAATAGGAATGTGACTTGTTTTCGTCAAACCGAGTTTGGGCGGAGTCAAAAACGGAAATGATTCCACAGGAGAAATATTTTAGAGGACCTATTATCCATGGCGTATTCAAGACTCTTGAAATACGTATAATAGTTAAATGATTTTTTGAATAACATAAACATTGCACTATATATTATATGATTAAAACAAGGTATATGTGATTGCTGTTACACATAATATTTCTTCAGGAACTTGCCGTTGATAGGCATCATGAGCAAGTCACCATCAGCCTTGGTTAGTCGATATGTACCGTTAGAATACACTCATTCTATAACGAAAGGACCTTCCCATTTAGGCTGGAATTTTCCTTTTGTCTTGTGCGTCATGACCATTGGTCTTCTCACTGCTAAGACTAGATCACCAACTTAGAAGATTCTTTCCTTCACCTTTTTATTGAAGGCTCTGTGTCACGCCCCAGAACCAGAATACTGGAGAGCGGGGGAGACACAGCCAGCTACGTATATTGAAATGGAAACTACCTCGATATACGGTCACGATTGTCTAGAAATATGAGGGTTTACTACAAGCCAACGGTCTCTTATGGTCAAGCCTATTGTCTCAATCTCAAGCAAGTAATATAATTACAAGATGTTTGACCACCAAATATACAATAAAAGGCGTCCCAAATATTACATATCAGCTGATCATGAAGCTAGTCGTACAAAAATGCTAGGACTAGCAAGAGTTAAGTCATACATGATCAACCCTAGGATTTGTTAATCATGTTTACAGCCCGTAGGCAGACAGTAAGTAAAGTGCATCGAGCTAACATGCTCGTCGGCTAAATGCCTCAAAAGAATAATTTTACAGTAGAGCGAAACAAAATAGAAAACCCACTCGTAGCCCGGGTTCCTTCTAGTCGCCACCATTGGGCTGGAAGCTTGGTAGATCCTCGGGCTGCTCCAAAATCTGGCCACACAAAACCAGCTGGGTCAACCCCAGAAAGAGCAAGTGCCAAGGGGCCACGAAATAAGAACAAAAGCCAGCATAACACAAGAAGATATAATATTAAAATTAAAAATTACGAGAACATGTCAGGATGATAAACGACGAGATAACCATGGAACCATTCCGATAGCCAGGTTACAACCCGTAAACCAAACAAGGACCGGGGTTGTAACCCTTCATCTGAACAGAGCTTGGTTTTCCACCATTTATCGGCAAGATAAGTAATACAAGAAATCAAGACAGGGAGCAACCATGTACTGGATCAAGACATGGCTAAACTGGTTATACCTCATTCAATCAATCACGGCCAAGTAGATACTACGGCTTACTACTTTAACTAACTAGGGTTATCACAGGCCTAATTACTAACAAGATGCAGGGAGATTGTTCCACAGCCACAAGCCCTACAGACCATCCAGGCTACCCAGGACGAAAGATTAGGGTTAAATTCAGGTGGGTACATTGCCCAGAAGACAAATGTACCCTTAGGTGACTTAGAGGGTGCAACACGCGATGGTGTGCTGGAAATGTGCCCTACTCGACGGCAGGCTACAGATCCCAAGAGCGCCCAGGTAACGGGATTGCCTGTAGCTGTGTCAATCTCTTCATGACTACTGTGTTATTCTAGTTATTAACCTTAATCCATTTTAGTAGGTACTCCTGACCGTGGTACTCAGGACTCCCATCCTAGACATGATACAAGACAGGATAAGTGGATTTAACAAGCAAGCAAGAAAACCCCCCGGTGTCAAGGCAGGTCAAGTTAAGTTATCAAGATAACATGTCAGGGTACTTGTCGGGAGTGCGCCACGACGGGCCACTATCATGTCAGGTTGGTCATGTCAGGAATGCACCACTACGGGTCACTGTCGTGTTTGCTAGTTCCTTGTCATACCATGCCATGTACAATAGTCATTCCAAACATATTAAGTAAAATCAAGTTCATGACAAAAGGCGTAAGGATATAAAATGGGCGTAAAATATCTAATAAAATATCAAAATACAGGGTTATAGAAGAGCCAAGCTTAAAGAAATAAGACCAAAACTCCAAGAGCTAATGGGTTAAGCAAGGGGGGGAAGCAGCGTACGAAAAGTCACGCACGCTGAAAGAGCAGCATAGGTGAAAGTCACGCACGCTACAGGAGCAGTGTACGTGAAAGTCACGCACGCTACAGGGAAGCAGCATACGTGAAAGTCACGCATGCTCAAGGAAGCAGCATACGTGAAAGTCACGCACGCTACAGGGAAGCAGCATACGTGAAAGTCACGCACGCTACAGGGAGCAGCTGCGTGAAAGTCACGCACGCTCAAGAAAGCAGCATACGTGAAAGTCACGTACGCTACAGGGAAGCAGCATGCGTGAAAGTCATGCACGCTACAGGGAAGCAGCATACGTGAAAGTCACGCACGCTACAGGGAAGCAGCATACGTAAAAATCATGCACGCTACAGGAAGCGCTGCATGAAAAGTCACGCACGCTACAGGGAGGTAGTGTACGTGAAAGTCACGCACGCTCAAGGAAGCAGCATACGTGAAAGTCACGCACGCTCAAGGAAGCAGCATACGTGAAAGTCACGCACGCTCAAGGAGACACGCTTCCAACAGGAAGCGTACTCAAGTCTGCGTACGCAGCGCTAAAGAGCGCACGTAGCTCAGTGTGCGTGAGTTAAACAGCTCTGCACAGTGCTCACAGTCTTCTTCAAACAGCAAGAACACATGGCTGAAACTAAAACTTCAAAAGTTCCTAACTTGGCCATCCGAACTCCAAATCCGGATTTCCAAAGTTCCAACTTGGGTGAAACTGAAAGCTCTTCCACATGGAAACATCAAAAACCCATAAAATCCAACTTAAGTAGCTCAAACCATACAAAATCCAAAAATAGGAAAAACTTAGATCTATAACAATGGGGGCTCCAAATCACAAAAACCCAAGTTCTAATTTAGGTCTCCATGTCCTAATCTAGCAAATGGACAAGGAAAAGAGGGTTCTCATGTAGTGGCAAGATGCACTTGCCTAGGGTTGGGAGAGTTGTGGAGGAAGGAGAAGAAGAAGAAGAAGGAAATTAATGGTGGTTATGAGGAGAGAGTGGTAGGTGTGGATATAAAGAGGGGGAGTTGTGGTGGGTTGAGGGGTAGCATAGGTTAAGGTGATCCAACACATAAACCGAACCGGACCAACCCAATAAAACCGAGCCATGAGAAAACCCAAAATACGAGAAATACCGAAATCCCACAAGCTGAGAAAAATAAAAACTTGCCAAAATCCAGAAACGAGTATAAATACGAAATACGGGAAAAATACGGAAAATACGGAAGATGAGGGTGACAACTCTACCCACCTTAAAAGAATTCCGTCCTCGGAATTTAATCAAGGAGCTAGAGATTGTCACGACAAGCTACACTAAGCACAGGCAAGCTATACTAAGTAATTCAATCATGCAATCAAACAATGCAAGCAAGGAAGGGAAAACGTAAGGCATAAGAAAGATATTATACCTTACGAGTCAAACAGGTAAGGATATCGCGATCGGATGTCGTCCTCACGCTCCACGTTGACTCACCTAGAGAGTGATGACCCCAAGCAACACAGACTAATTTAATAGTCTTGTTCTTGAGTATCTTTTCCTTCCGGTCCAAAATAGACATGGGCCTCTCCTCATACGAAAGGTTGGTGCCAACAACCAATTCCGAATGGTCTAGGATGTGGCTCGGGTCCGAAATATACCGTCGTAATTGGGATACATGGAATACATTATGCACCTCACTTAACGACGGCGGAAGAGCGAGACGATAGGATACATCTCCTACTCGCTCTAGAATATCGAACGGCCCTATATACCTAGGACTAAGCTTTCTCCCACGCCGAAGCGAATGACGCCGCGGTTAGGCAAGATCCTAAGGAATACATGGTCGCCGACAGCAAATTCTAAGGGACGTCGATGAGCATCGGCCCAATGGCGCTGGCGGTCCTGGGCAACTCAGAGGTGATCTCTGACCTTCCTGACCACTTCAACCGTCTGGGAAATCAATTCGGGTCCGAGCATCTGCCTCTCTCCAACATCGTCCCATGCTAGCGGGGATCTGCACTTCCTGCCATAAAGAGCCTCGAGGGTGCCATCTGGATGCTGGCCTGATAACTGTTGTTGTACGAAAATTCTACCAGGTGCAGATGATTCTCCCATGAACCATCGAAGTCATGGGTACAAGATCTCAACATGTCTTCAAGAGTCTGGATTGTGCGTTCTGATTGTCCATCCGTCTGCGGGTGATAAGCTGAGCTGAACTGGAGACGAGTCCCCAAACTCTTCTGCAAGCTGTGCCAAAATTGTGAGGTGAATCTTGAATCCCTGTCCGAGGTGATGTTGACTGGCATACCGTGAAGCCTGACGATCTGCCTGAGATACATCTCTGCTAACTGCACCGTCGACTGTCCAACTCTGAATGGGAGAAAGTGTGCCACCTTGTTAAGCCTGTCCACAATTACCCAAATAGCATCTCTGCCGGCCGGAGATCTGGGTAATCTGGTCACGAAATCCATAGTTATATGTTCCCATTTCCATTCTGGGATCGGTAAGGGTTTAAGAAGTCCAGCGGGCCTCTGATGTTCAGCTTTAACCTGTTGGCAAACCAAACACCGAGAGACAAACCGGGCTATCTCCCTCTTCATGCCATTCTACCAGAAAGGCTGACGAATATCACGATACATCTTCGTACCACCCGGATGAATAGAATACTGTAAACTGTGGGCTTCTGCCATGACTTCCTGTCTGATCTCCACTGGGTACACAAAGATGAGTGCCGTACCGAAGGGTACCGTCTTCATGGATACATAACTCTGGCCTTCTTCCTGCTTCTCACTCTGCTCTGAGTCGCTGGATCTTGGAATCTGTTGACTGCGCCACCCGGATCCTCTCAACTATGCTGGACTGAACCTGTAGACTGGCCATCAATGCCATGCTGGTTGGAAGAACCACTTCAATTCCCATCTTCTGAAGATCTGCCAATAATTCTGGTTGCGCCGTCAGGAGATAACTCCGGCTCTCCTACTCAATGCATCTGCTACACGTTGGCCTTTCCAGGATGACTGCAAATCCACATCATAATCCACCAATAGCTCGAGCCATCTTCTCTGCCGCATATTAAGGTCCTTCTGGGGAAAACATACTTCAGGCTCTTATGATCAGTAAAGATCTCCACTCTATCTCCGTACAAGTAATGCCTCCATAATTTCAAAACAAACACTATCGCCGCCAATTCCAAGTCGTGGGTCGGGTAATTCTTCTCATGATCATGTAGTTGACGTGACGCATAAGATATTACCTTCCCATGCTGCATCAAGACACACCCCCCTCTGCCTGAAGCGTCGCAATAAACTGTGAATCCTCCGGTCCCATTTGGAAGGGTGAGAATGGGAGCCGTTATCAAACCTCGCTTCAACTTCTCAAATGATTCCTGACACTCTGCTGTCCAAACAAACGGTACATCCTTGCGGGTCAACTGGGTCATCGGCGCTGAAATCCTTGCAAAATCTGAAACGAACCGCCGGTAGTAGCCGGCGAATCCAAGGAAGCTGTGAACCTCTGCCACTGAGCTGGGTACCGGCCATGACTCGATAGCCACAATCTTCTGGGGATCCACTTCCACTCCTCCTCGGGTAATGATGTGACCCAAGTACAAAATGCGATCGAGCCAGAACTCGTATTTACTGAACTTGGCGTACAACTGATGCTCCCTAAGCGTCTGGAGGACGACTCTGAGATGCTGCTCATGCTCTGCTTCACTCTTGCTGTAGACCAGTGTCATCTAGGAACACGATCACAAATTGATCCAAGTAAGACATGAAAATGCGATTCATGAGGTCCATGAATACGGCCGGCGCATTGGTCGCTCCAAAGGGCATAACAAGGAACTTCTAATGTCCATACCTCGATCTGAATGCTGTCTTCGGGATGTCCTGCTCTCTGACTCTGATCTGGTGGTATCCTGACTGCAAATCGATCATCGAGAATACTGAAGCCCCTCTGAGATGATCAAACAAGTCATCTATCCTCGGAAGAGGTTATCTGTTCTTGATTGTCACCGAATTCAAGGTACGATAATCAACACATAGCCTAGACGTACCATCCTTTTTTTTCACAAGAAGCATCGGGGCTCCCCAAGGCGATCCACTCGCACGGATGAATCCCTTGGTCCTCAGTTCTTCAATCATCTTGTACAAAATCTCCAACTCTGAAGGTGCCATCCTGTAGACTCGCTCTGATACTGGTGCTGTCCCAGGAATCAAGTCTATAGTGAACTCAATCTCCCGTTCCGGCGGCATCCCTGGAAGCTCCTCTAGAAAGACATCTGGAAACTCTTCAACTATCCGGGGTAACTGCACTGCTGCTACT
>JANAVB010044070.1:0-17379 GCA_029216955.1 Iris pallida
TGGCTTGGACACGTCTCGTATCCATTTAAAAAAACGGGTGCGGGTCGTGACAAGTTTTTGTGGTGGCCTACGCAGGTCAGTCTTCGTAAATCACGCGAACTCGTGATGGTACTTAAGTTAGTTGTACTATTGCGAGCCTGCGGCAAGGAAATACTCATTCACGAATTAAGATTAATTTAATTTAAGTGAATGACTAGGACTAGGAGTCCCTTATACAAATTTACCGATGGGTAGTCTAGGCCATGCAATTTAGGATGAGAGTCATTTTTTTGATACCGTGTCAGATCCCCATAGTTATACTATTACCTCTTGATAGGACGATATGATCTAATGTGGATAGATTATTCACTTGGTGAGGGAGAGTTTCCTAGAGTAATGATCTAACCTTGATGAATTATTCAATTCATTCTTTTTGCCTCTTAGATATCATCCCCATATCCTAGCCGAATTATCTAATAATTGCTTGTTGCCCTAAGAATCATTATTTTACAAAGTTCTGATTTTGTTATCCATATACGGACCTCGAGTTAGTTTCGATTCAAGTTTGTCCCTCAGAGGCTTGAATACACATGGAAGAGTTAGAATGTTTGTATTTCTTTTGTCCTAAGTTATTTCTCCCTGTGCAATCTTTTATCTTAAGGGTTGTGACTGATAGGACAAATGCTTACGCTTTATTTCATAGGCAATTTTTTTGAATCTCTAGGAGATCATGGGTTTTTCGGATGTAGTTAAAAGAATATTAGTTGACTCATGATGGCTGGACAGCAGCGCACTGTCGCCATTTATTTGAATTATAGAAACCATAGATTCACTGCAGCCAGCAGCGCACTGGCGAGACACGACCCCTAGAATTGAAATTAGTCTAAGAAAATAT
The DNA here is from genome assembly GCA_029216955.1 of Iris pallida. Lineage (NCBI taxonomy): Eukaryota > Viridiplantae > Streptophyta > Magnoliopsida > Asparagales > Iridaceae > Iris > Iris pallida. Next base: position 875 of record JANAVB010044070.1, read on the forward strand.
AGGTTATAGAATATTTCTAAAACTATGGCTAGAGGTCCTCTTTTGACCATAACCCTTTTGTCAATATAAGGTAGAGTATCAAACAGCATAGCACCTTAAAATCACGAATCCAAGGGTTTACCACAGCCCGAGTATACGGGCTAGGCGTAACTCTCGGTGAAATGACTTCAAACGTGATTACAGGTTTAGGATACTATAGAGGATAGGACAATGCCATGTATGTCCCATAAGATCCAAAGCCAATATGTAGCTGCCCTTCCCAGAAAATTAGAATATTTTATTATTGTTATTTATTTTATTGGAATGGTGATTTTCAGATTTTATAAATAATTACTTAGTTAATTAGTACGGTATATGACTTTAACCATGATGTGGTTTTGGAGTACAAGGTGACTCGAAATTGTGGCACGAACAGTGCAAGGGCGTGCTTTGACTAGTGTATTAGCCCTGGTAGGGAAGGCCGAGCCATAGTGACGTCCTAACTAAGAAAAACCAGGCCAAGTTGCGACTTAACCCGTACCGAAGATTATTTATTTATAAATTATATTATGGTATTTTAGAGAAACCGGTTATACCATTTTGGCCGGACTGGACCCGAACTGAGCTCAAGCCATTAGTCATGCGAGACATCCAATGACAAATGTGTTAACGTATTTTGGTAAGATTGTGTTGTATTCCGTTTTAATAACCCGATGAATATTTCTAAGTATACGTGTTTAAATATCATAAATATTCTTATTAGTCGATATTCAATATTATTGTTATAAAATAGGTCATTGTACTTTTTGGAGATTATTAGACTTCATATAATGGCATATAAACACCATTATTGTTTTAGTAAAGTTAGTGATTATTGTTATTATTATATATTATTACTATTATTATTATTATTATTATTAAGTGATATTATATTTGTCAAATAAACGTTATAGATATATATATTCCTATTTATATAAATAGGCCCTATAATAGAATATATTGGGTTTCTATTTAGATTTTATGGAAATTACTATATAAGTATTCATAGGAGTATAAATATATATATACGTATAGATAATATATTCATGGGTGTATATGCATAGGGGTGTATATGCATATAGGTATGTATGCATGTATGAATATATAAATATATAAGTGTTAATGGGTATAAATATATTTTATATATTTATGTGTGCATATGTATATATATATATATATATATATATATATATATATATATATATATATATATATATATATATATATATATATGTGTACCAAGATATTTATATATATATATATATATATATATATATATATAAAATATATATATATATATATAATATATATATATATATATTTATATATATTATATATATATATATATATATATATATATATAAGAAAAAGAAAAAAAAAAGGAAAACATGATGCTACTGTAGCTTTGCTACAGTAGCAAGAGGAACCCGAGCCTGAGAGGCCCAAACCGCGCAAGCAGCTCCCAGAGCCAACCCGAGAAGGACTCAAATCTCCAGCGTACATATATATATATATATATATATATATATATATATATTATATATATATATATATATATATATATATATATATATATAACGAGAGATTCTTATCAAAACTCAAACGTAAACCCTAACCCCGATCGAACCAGCGCCGACCCCAGGCGATCTCTCCCCACACGCGCCGCCTGCGCGCCACCGTCGTGCGGCGACCGGCCGGCCAGGCACGGCTGGTCCAGCCGTGAAAAAGCCACAGCCGCAGCAGTAGGTACGTTGAGGAGGCGAACTTCGCATGGTGATTTCCGTCTACCCGATCGACCGTTTCACCAACGGATTTCGCAGGTACGAAGTCAATCCATAGGACTCTTAACCCTTCAAATAGTTTCGAATATGGTTGACTATATTGTTCAGGAAACCGATTCGAACATCGGCGAAAACCTGTCCAGAAAACAGGACGATTGCAGTCCAACTACCCATATTTGAAGATCGATTACGATTGATCTAGTGTCGTTTTAGAAATTCTATTTGAACAACTTTTTAGACAACATGTAGGGATTTATAACCTAATTTATAGTTTCGAATTTTATCTACTGTGTGCAAAGAAATCAGTTTCCAAAGTTAGCAAAAAATCTGTTTTCCAAAAACTAGAAACGCTCCACACGACGTGCGTCACGCCAATCCGGACGACGTGGTCGCGTACCGAAAGGATCGAAAGCTGCGTAACAGCTTCGTAGTCGTGTGAGATTTGGCGGAATTCAAATTGGTCGTGTGTGCGCGACGAATTTGATACATATCCGTCGAAATTCCCCGTATCATGCACTTTGCAAATTTCTCAATTACTTTGTGCACGCTCATCGGATCGAGACAAAACTTGCGCCAACAGAACCGTATCATTTTTCTGGTCATGTATGCCAAGTTTGGTCCGATTCTGAGACCGTTGATAAAATTACCGTTTTGCGGCCCCATGGTCCCAATCAATGGGCAATTTTGTGCACGGCCCGCCAGAATCCAACTCTGGATATACGGTTGGGTTCGTATCGGAAAACTGAATCCGTAGACATGTAGTTTGACAACTTTAGAGACCGTTGACTCTGGTACGCTTTTCCGTGCAAAGCGGGTCCAACGGCGGATACTGTTTTTGCCCAAAATTATCGTTTTGCCCCTGTGTCCAGAATTAGATGTAAGGACAGGCAACCCTAGCTAATTTGACTATTCTGAGAATATTGGTGATGTTTATTTCAGCTTTCGGTGACTGTTGTACGGGTTTTGACTATTGTGGCACATGGAGTAGTTCAGACTGTCGGTTTCACCAGCAAAGGACCACAGGCGAGTACAGTTTATTGTCTGTATTTCGATATTGATCTTTACTATATTTTATTGATTATTCATTAGTTATGTGGTTATTTTCTGTTATAAATTATTGAGTCGGGAATGAGAAGTACCAAGGATGTGTGATCTGACCTTAGACCGTGTAGACCGTGTAGACCGTGTTGCATTTATTTCTTGTAGACCGTGTAGACCGTGTTGCTTTTATTTCAAGTAGACCGTGTAGACAGTGATTTATTTATTACAAAGTAGACAGTGTATACCGTGATTATTATTGCATTTAAACTGTGTAGTTCGTGATTATTATTCTGTAGACAGTATTTCTTTATTGCAATATTTTCTGTAGACCGTGTAACTGTAGACCGTGTAACTGTAGTCCGTGTAACTGTAGACCGTGTAGACCGTGTCGTATAATTGTCCCGAGACCGATCACATATCAAAGGTACTTCTAACAGGGGGGAAAGTATATGTGTCTATTTATTCACTATTGATTTTCTGTCTATTCTTATGGCTTTACTAATTATTTTCAAAACTCATGATTGATGTCTAACCTTGTTTTATAGTCATTTTCTTTATTGAAATTGCATTCAGTGGATTGTGCTCGTTCCATTCCTGACTGGAAACCAACATTTTAAGGTTAGCCGTGGATTCACTTAGCTTGGGGAGTTCGGGTGTACTTGCAGACGAGCCTAGAAGATTAGTTGGATAGTCAAGTTATAGTCATTCAATATTTGTACAAGTTTATATTTTCCTGCAAATATAAAACTTGTGATTAGTGTAAATTAAATTAATTATGTGAATGAGCATCTTTGTGATTATGATCTTCATGGCCGTGACAGCGTACTACCGCCGACATTGCGGCGTAGGCTGGCTTGGACACGTCTCGTATCCGTTTTTTAAAAAAAAAAACGGGTGCGGGTCATGACACAATATTAGTGGAAGTTCTGTAAGTTGAGTAGCATGTCTTCCGACCTAGCATTATGTGGTCCTTATGATCTATTGATGAGGTAATTGACCGACACTAATAAGTTACCAAGAATATGGAATCCAGAGTTCCATAACCCATTAGTTGACCAAGACCTTATGGACAGGAAGATTTTAGAAAGATTGTATAAGCAAGGACACCAGGTAAGTTTTGATTCTCTGTAAACTCGAACTACTTGTGCATCTTTTCAAAAATCTCGCGTACTTGTATCTTGACTATCTTGACCAACGCTGCTATTACAGCCTAGTTTTTGCAAGCTTACTCTTTTATCGAGCTTGATTCGAGGCATATGTTTAGTGGGGACGCCTGCTAACTTATTGTCTAATCAGAATCAGTGTATTATGGTCTGATCAACCATGATGCATTTGGTTCGCACTTTATTTAATTACCCTACGTGGATTGAGATATATATGTCTCTAGGGTCTCATCCACGACTGCATTGACAATTCCTCTTGAATTATATGTTCGCTCTTGAATCACGAAATTGTATTCAGTAACATCTCCCTTGAATTCTTTATTGTTTTTATCTTTCACCGATTTGGAAAGACGGAAGCTCGTGATGGTAGAGAGATACAGAGTATTCCCATGGCTATGATAATGGTAGGCACAAGGGTAGCTACCAACGGCCAGTCCTGTGATTGAGTTACTCGTTCTACTCTCGACCCCAAACTGTTATCGGGACTTTCAAGCCATCTGAATCTAAGAATGATTAGGGTTTTACCCTTAGTCGTAATGCCAACCTAGAAGACTACCTATTCTCAAGAGACCAAATGTTGTGAACCTCTGACCATCCTTTGAAGCTTGCTTCAACTAGAACCCGTGTGACAATAGTCCGGCAGACTCGACACAAATAGAAATACCAGACTTGGTTGTTAGAAATCATTTTCATATGATGTGCCCTAGAGTTGGTTACCCCATCGATAACTCTTGTATACAGTGGACGAGTAGGTCATTCTATTTTATCGACCGTGTGTAGTTGTACACACTCATGTTCCATTTATTGAGGAACTATCATTGACTTAACTTATAACCATCATACCCCGTTCCGTCGTGCTTGATTCTTTATTAACAAGAGTCGAGGTACAATACCTAGATTTTGGAATTCTTCTGACCTCATTATTCCTAAGACTATGTCCTAGCTTCTAAGGTGGGTAGACCGTAAGCCTACTAAAAATTTTTAGGATACACGAGGATTACCGATTGATTAGAATAACTTCCATTAGGATGACGATTAGTGCCCTTGGACTCCCACTTTTCATTTAGATCATTTGTGTCCCCGGGCGTGTCATTATTATTCGGAGCACGAGACCAGCCGTTACCTTCCAACAAAGTTCTTATGCAAGATCTAGACGAGTCCTCCTTCATCTAGGTATATCATATCCCACTCAAACATGTCCCCTTGTATTCTATTTTTATGGTACGACTTTCAGGTCAAAGGGTCTAGCTATAACCCTTACCATAATATCCGTAACTTTCCGACTACAATTAGTGATTCAACCTTGACTCAATTCATCCGACCTAATATATGGTTGCGATCGACTCAAGGCCCACTACGCGTATGTCACTAATGTACCACTCAATTGTGTCTTCTCGTGCCACTTAAACACAAAAGTTACTGAAGACGCATTATTGGGCTTTAGAGGCCTAGTTAACCATTCCGACTGCCCAACTAATTTAACCACTTGGGTTGAAATCTATTCTAGGTTACCCTAACCTAGTAGAAATAGTTTATCATAGGGATATTGTCCAGTCAATATAGATTGAAATCCTAGGTTCAACCAACCAGCGATTGATGTCCAATCAGGAAATCCGTTAAGACCCAGTAAAACCCATACATACATACCACTATATTTGGACTATAAAACCAAACTATTTGAAATAGGTCCCTATACCTATTATACAGTCTCCCCTCTTAGATTGTGAGGTCATTCGTAACCAATATTCTACCTACTTGGAAGTCGCGATACGATCTTGTATCGCATTTTATCCTTGCTCGTGTGTTTAAATAACCACGGGAAAGATCACAATCTTGACTCCTCAAAATTCTGTTCTATTATGGAACCTTGTTTAGATAAATTTCGAGAACGGAACTTCTTTATTGCACGGAGTGCAAGCCCTCTGAGAAATGAAGGGTCCTTCGAGTTAGCAAGTGACTGAACTAGAGTAGCATAATCTAGCAAATAAGGAAATGGTTCATGAATTTTCTTTCTAGCTGTATCATTTGGATACCGCTACTGCTCTTGAAACTTCATTTTTACTCTCGATTGTTCTTCCTTATCTTCATGTCCTTCCTATTTCGGAGCGACGATGGTCATACTTATTAGAATTTACCAATATTTTAGCTACGTATGTAAAATTGTTGCTGGATAATTTTTGGGTTGTTGATAGATAATAGAGGATAGATGTCATATACCGTAGATATCTATTGGTAAATATTTTGCAATTAGTTGGAGGATTTTAATATTTTAGTGACATGAGATTTGAGGGAGTAGTGTGATCAAAGGTGGGTAGAAGTTCTCGAAGTTTTGTAGTTACAAAATAGCTAGAAGGAGGATACAACTATTTTCGAGGAAATTAAGGTAATTGTATATTTCTTTGAATTGTAAGGAGTAGTTATGAATTAGAATTTCGAGGACGAAATTATTTTTAAGGTGGATAGATTTGTAGCTCCCCTTCCCAGAGAAATATTTTATTTATTTATTTGATTTAAATGGTAATTTTAGATTTTTTGTAAATATTTTTTTGTTAATTACTACGGTAGATGAATTTTTTATTCATGATTAAATTTGGAGTACAAGGTGACTAGAAATCGTGGCACTGATAGTGCACTGGCGTACCTAGACTAGTGTATTAGCCATGCCAAGGAAGGCCGAGCCATAGTGATGTCCTAACTAGGAAAACCAGGCCAAGTTACGACTTAACCCTTACCGAAGATTTTATTTATTATTAATTATATATTATTAAGGTTTATTGACTTGTGGAATACCCGGTTGTACCAAACCAGTCTGGACTGGGCCCGAATCAAAATCGAGCCTATGTAATCTTGTATTAAGGCCAAAGACGTCCATGTAGACGTACATATTGCATTTATTAATTTTGATATTCCAAATAGGCATTTCATAGATAAAGGATTTATATATAATATATATTTTATTGCTATTGAATCGATGTTCTATTTTGGAAATAGGCCAATTGTGCAGTTGGCAATATCTAGGACATACCAACAAATTCAGGTACATCCGGTATTGAATTACTATATTCTGTTCTCCTACATTTCGTTAGTATTATCGTTAAGAATAATTGTCGCGTATAGATATAAATATATATAAAATTATTATTGATTTTTTCCTAAGTTTGATAATAAATATATTTTATAGTCTGTGTATATATTGTCATCATAGCTCTATACTAGGAAGATATATATTATGATTTTTTGAAGAATTAAATCATATATATATATATATATATATATATATATATATATACATATATATATATATATATATATATATATATATATATATATATATATATTATTAAAAAAAAATATATATATATATATATATATAATTATATAGGCGTACGAATATATATATTCATAATTTCTTAAGGTATATACAAATATACGTGACATTTATATATAGATGTATATGTATGTGTATAATAAATATTATATAGATGTGTATTTGTATGTATATAGAAATATATTTTATAAAGGTGTATACGTGCATATAAATATATATAAGTGTATAATATATATAAATATATGTATGCATGTGTGTGTATATATATATATATATGATATATATATATATATATATATATATATATATATATATATATATATATTGCATGTATAATATATATAAATATATATGCATATATAAATATATATATATATATATATATATATATATATATATATATATATATATATCTATATATATATATATATAAAATATATATATAATATATATCTATAATATATATATATATATATATATAAAATATTAGTATGTGCGTATATGATTATATGAATATATATACACGTATTGTGTGTTTTATATATAGATATACGTATATATGTATAGAACTATGTATACAAGTATGTGTGTATATATATATATATTATATAATATATATACATATATATTAATGGCTTAGATAAAAGAAAAATAAAAGAAAAAGAAATAATAGAAAGAGAGGCAGTAGCAACCGGCCCACGTGGGCTCACCCTTTTCCCAAGTGGCGTTCAAACCGCCTCAGCACAACAAAAAATCCCCACAGCAAATGTGAGCCCAACCCAAGAGTGAAGGGGGGGGGGGTTATATACGCGCATACACGGTTATATACTCGAAAAACCTAACGAAGCGCTTCCACCCTCGCTCCATCATAGGCGACCACGGCACCAGCTCCGCCGACCCAGCCTGGGCGACCCTAACCCGACCATCGCACGCGGTCGCGCAGGCCACAGAAGGCCAGCCAAGCGCAGAAAACCGCGCGCGCACATCGTTTAAGATCGGAAACATCAGCGCACCGAGGCAACTTCACGCAACGTTTCCCGTCAACCCGAGCAATCGTTTCACGAAAGAGTTTCGCAGGTACGACCACAACATAACCATCTTCGAATCCCAATAGTTAGGTTTTGAAATAGTCGTGCGACTGACCCAAGAAATCGACACGAAGTCGATCCAAAAACATGTTCGAAAACAGGGAATATAGCAGTCCATGAACCCATATTTGAGGATCATTTTCGATCAATCCAGTCCCATATTAGAAATTCTATTTGAACACACTTTTAGATAACATGTGGGGCTTTATGACCATTTTTGTGGATTTGGAAATCATCGAATACGCGTCGAGAAATCGAATCCCAAAGTTTCCCAAAAATCTGTTTTCAAAACTAGAAAATTGTTCCACACGACGTGCGTCCCGCCAAACCGGGCGACGTGATCGCGAACCGAAGGCATCGAAAGCTGCGTAACGGCTTCGTGGTCGTGTGGGCTTTGACGGAATTCAAATTGGTCGCGTGTGCGCGACAAATTTGATACGTATCCGTCGAAATTCACCGTATCGTGCACTTTGCAAATTTCTTAATTACTTTGTGCACGCTCATCAGATCGAGACGAAACTTGCGCCAGCAGGACCGTATTGTTTTTTGGTCCTGTATGCCAAGTTTGGTCCGATTCTGAGACTGTTGATAAAATTACCGTTTTGCGGGCCCCACGGTCCCACTCAACGGGCGATTTTGTGTACGGCCCACCGAAATCCAACTTTGGACATACGGTTGGGTTCGTATGGGAAAACTGGATCAGTAGACATGTAGTTTGATGATTTTAGAGACCGTTGACTCTGACACGCTTTTCGGTGCAAAGCGGGTCCAACGGCGGATATCGTTTTTGCCCAAAATTACCGTTTTACCCCTGTGTCCAGAATTGGACTTAAGGACAGACAATCCTAGCTAATTTGACTATTCTGAGAATATTGGTGATATTTATTTCAGCTTTCGGGGACTGTTGTACGGGTTTTGACTATTGTGGCACATTGAGTAGTTCAGACTGTCGGTTTCACCAGTAGAGGACCACAGGCGAGTACAGTTTATTGTCTACATTTCGATATTAATTTTCACTATATTTTATTGATTGGCCATCGATTATGTGATTATTTTCTATTATAAATTGTTGAGTCGGGAATGAGAAGTACCAAGGATGTGTGATCTGACCTTAGACAGTGTAGACAGTGTAGACAGTGATTTATTTATTGCAAAGTAGACAGTATAGACATTGATTTAATTATTGCAAAGTAGACAGTGTAGACCGTGATTATTATTGCATTTAAACTGTGTAGTTTGTGATTATTATTTTGTAGATAGTGTTTCTTTATTGCAATATTTTCTGTAGACAGTATAATTTTAGACAGTGTAGACAGTGTAACTTTAGACAGTATAGACAGTGTAACTTTAGACAGTGTAGACAGTGTCGCATAATTGTTCCGAGACCGATCACATATCAAAGGTACTTCTAACAGTTGGGGAAAGTATTTAGTGTCTATTTATTTACTATTAGTTTTCGTATTTCCTGTTTATTTTTAAACCCATGATTAATGTCTAACCTTTGTCTTATAGTCATTTTCTTTATTTAAAATTGCATTCAGTGAATTGTGCTCATTCCATTCCTGACTGAAAACCATATTTTTTAGGTTAGCCGTGGATTTACTTAGCGTGGGAGATACGGGATATTTGCAGACAAAGGCCTAGAGACTAGCTAGAAAGTCGAGTTATAGTCATTCACATTTGTACAAGTTTATATTTCTGCAAATGTAAAACTTGTCATTGTAAATTAAATTAATTTTGTGAATGAGTACTATTTGTGACTTTGATCTTCATGGCCGTGATAGCGTTCTACCGCCGACACTGCGACGTAGGCTGGCTTGGACACGTCACGTATCCGTTTAAAAAAAAGGGTGCGGGTCGTGACAATAGAGTGGTCACTCATGTTTTCCGTTATATGTATTCCAGTGTACGCATACGGATTTCAACCCGTATTTTATTTACTACATTTTCGTATTTATTTATTGTTGCCTTGATGCATCTTGACTAGGGTTGACCTTGGTTGGGTTGGTCCAACTTGACTTGCTTTGGATGGCTTGGTTTGGTTTATTTTGATGGTTAGTTCAACATGTTGAACCATCCCCTTTCTTTATAAAATCCAACCACTGTTGACACAAAATCACAGTCAACCAAATATTGATACAATTGACAATATAATACTTATCATAATTAAATATGACACATCAAGACTGAACTCAGACAAGACGGACGACGGCTCGTACCTGCAGCGTACTATGTTTCGAGTCTATATTTATACTTTTCTTGAGTCTAGATGAATGTAACTGAGTCGCATTGAGCAATTTGGGCCTTACCTATATCCAAACCTCAAACCAAAAGCTCCACCAAAACCAAACTAGCCCATGAGCCCATTAGTACTATTCTGTCTTCTGGAGACAGAGTTCGGGCTGAACTCTGCCTCCATACAGAGTTCGGGCCGAATTCTGTCCCCTATATTTCAGGACCCTAATTTTTAGGGTTTGTTGTATACTAGTTGTCTAACGGCCAAAAATTTGAATTCTTGACCCAGAATTCTGGCCGAATTCTGCCTATTGCTACTCCTATAAATAGGCCTTAAATTCTCACTTTTCAATCATCTAATCTTCTCTTCTCTCTAAAGCTTTATACAAGCCTTATCCTTCTTATCTACTAGCCATAAACTCCCTAAGCCTCAAAGTTTCAGTGCTCTTCAATTAGGAGTTGTGCAAGAGTTCAAAAAGTCACTTGGAAAATTTCAAGCATCGCCACTGCGATCTCTGTAAGAAGTTGACGTGCTCTTCTGAAGAAAATGCACGGGATGTAACTACTATTTGACAAATAGTGCATTTAATCCTGAGATAGAGTTCTCAAGCCTGGACTAGTCCCCACGAGGGAAACCAGGTTAAAATCGACTGTGTTTGCGTATGCTTTCTCGCTCTTTATAATTCTGCATTTACTCTGATTATTTACTGTTGGTAAAAGAGTTTAATTTTTAATTGGATATTGTCATAAACTCTATTTATCCCCCTCTAGAGTTGCCTACTTGTTCTTCATTGGTATCAGAGCTCTGTTCTCTCAACAAAGACTAACATCTTAGAGCTGATCCATGGCAACCACACAACCCATGTTTTCTAATCACGGTGAAGGGCAGTCCACTCATAGGCCTCCCCTATTTGATGGAACAAACTACACCTATTAGAAAACAAGGATGAGTTTTTATCTCAGGTCGCTAGACTTTGACCTGTGGACCATTATTACCGATGGTTAAAAAATCCCGCCAAGATAGTTGTCAATGGTGATCTCGTCGAGAACCCCACGACAAATATTTTGATGAAGAAAAAACAGGCGAGTCTAGACACGAGAGCTATTAATGCTTTATTTTGTGCAATAGACAGGAATGAGTTTAACAGGGTCTCATATGCACCACCTCTCACGAAGTATGGAGACTTCTAGACGTGACGCTTGAAGGAACCACCCAAGTCAAGGATCGAAAAAGTCATACACTCAAGAATATGGGTGTTCAAGATGAAGCCTAATAAGACGATCACACAAATGTTTACAAGATTCCTCGACGTCATCAACCCCTTATCATGTCTCGGCAAACAATATACAAATCACGAGAAGATCCGTAAGTTACTTAGGGACTACCAAAAATTGGAACCCTAAGATAACAGCTATCATAGAAGGCAATGATCTCACCACAATGTCTATGGAAAATTTGATAGGAAAGCTGATAACTCATGAGCTTGACCTCAAGACTTCGAAGAGACCGCTCCAAAGGCAAAAAGATTACCCTTAAATCTCATCGTCGAAGGGCGGATCCTGAAGAGACTGATGACAATAATTCGGAAGGTGATGATCAAGCTCTCCTTGTCCGCAACTTCAAGAAGTTCCTTCGCTTCAATCGAAGAAAGAAGGAACAAGAAGCACTACCAAAATACATGGATTTATCGACGGCCTTATCCGTCGGTAGTCCGTCGCTAAAAATAATACCGACGGATTACCGACGGATATTTTGGTAAAACCTGTCGGAATAACCTCGTCGCTAAAACATATCCGTCGCTACTCTCGTCGCTCAGCGACGACTTAGCGACGGAATACCGTCGGCGCATTTAAATATATATAGCGACGGATTACCGACTAGCTTTCGTCAAACATGTATCAGGATATAGGGTTAGCGACGGAAAACTCCGTCGCTAAAGCGTCGGCAAAACCGTATCAGTGATTTTCTGATACGCAATATCCATCGCTAATCCGTCGTAAATTTATCGGTAAAAGCGTATCAGAGGTTTTCCCATACGACAGGTCGTCGTTATGTCGTCGCTAATCTGCCGAGGTGTACGACGGATTAGCGTCGTATTAGCGACAGAACATCCGTCGCTAACTGCAAAATTTATGGACATCAAACAGAACCAGGTCGACGGACATTCCGTCGCTAAACCGTCGCTCAATGTAAAATTCTCCAGGTAGCGACGGATATTACGTCGCCAATCCGTCGATACATTAAATTCCTACAGTTAGCGACGGATAGTCCGTCGGACTTTGTCGCCAGTCCGCCGTAAGTTAGTCGCCAATCCGTCGCTAACTGCAAAATTTATGGACATCAAACAGAACCAGGTCGACGGACATTCCGTCGCTAAACCGTCGCTCAATGTAAAATTCTCCAGGTAGCGACGGATATTACGTCGCCAATCCGTCGATACATTAAATTCCTACAGTTAGCGACGGATAGTCCGTCGGGACTTTGTCGCCAGTTCGCCATAAGTTAGTCGCCAATCCGTCGCGAAAGCTAAAATTTGGACATCAAACAGCACCAGGTCGACGGATCGTCCGTCGCCAATCCGTCGCTTTATTGAAATGCTCCAGGTAGCGACGGTTTTTACGTCGCCACTCCGTCGCTACCTCAGTTCTCCAGTTAGCGACGGACTATCCGTCGCTGAGTGGTCGCCAGTCCGTCGCTAACTTCTAATTTTTGAAAAAAATACTGCAACAGACTCTTTCCTGTTTATACAACACATCCAACACAATATCAAACATGCAAATATCCATATACAACACCATATATCCATATCCAACACGAATATCCAACGTATCCAATATCCACACCATATATCCATATGCAAAATATCCATATCCGACACCAATATCCAACGTATCCAATATCCAACCAAAATATACCAACACAATATATCCATATCCAACATTAAATTATCCAACATAAAAAAAATATCCGAACATACAATGTATCCAAATGTCACAAACCAACAACTAAACAAAATTAAACCCGTCCGTCGGATCGTCTCGTGCTCGTGCCGTCGTATCCTTTGCGTATGTCTCCACCGGTGTGCCGGCACTTGGACAAGACATGGTCTGGAAGCGCGCGTAGCTGCACTGGCGACAACATGTCAAGGAGCGTCAAGATGGTGTTATCCGTACGATGCGGGCGTCCGCAGAGCGGTTAAACGAAAGCCGTCGAGGGAAGAAGGACCAGGTCGATCCGAAGCACCGGCAGCGCAGTAGACGGACCGAGAGCACCACCAGATGAACCGGGAGCACCAGCAGACGGACCGGGAGCAGACGGACCGGGAGCAGACGGATAGCGCCCCAACACTATCGCCCGTAAATCTGACACCCGCGAGGTCATAGTCGCAAGCTGCGCCCTCACATCGTCACGGGGGTGCTGGAGGAGGCGGAGGCGGTGGATATCTCGGGGACGGCTGCAACGAGGGCGCCATGGAACCTAAGCCGTAACGCACCCTTTCCTAACGCCGCCGACGGATTCTACGAACACGTCGTCGTAGCGAGCGACCATAGAAAGAGTGCGTCTGGGTAGGCGTCGTTTTGCCGACATTCTCGAAAGGGGGCTCGATCTCAAGCCGACTAAGTGCCTCACGCTACGCAGCCTATCCAATAAATGTGTTATACTATAAGTTTTCCTAAGTTATAATCTAATCCTATGTTTCCCTAAGTTATAGTCTGAATCCTAAGTTTATCTAATTAACTTAACAATAATTATATTTCTAACATAAATCTCATAAACGTAAGTACTTACATCAGTATCCTCGGCCCTCGCGTCGACGAAGCTCCCGTCCTTCCGTCTCTTGTGCGTATGCACGAATACATCGTGAGCGGTGACCGTCTCCGCCTCTTTCCCCTGCTTCACCGCCCGTTGGGCCTGCATACGAATTTAATTAACTTCGTATATTAACAGTACGAAATTAAATAATAGAATGAATTTGAATTTGCGCTCTCCACCAAATCTGCACGCGTCGATGCGTGGGGCCTTGATCCCCCGTATGCAGACCGCGCCTGTCGATTAGCCTTAGCTTTCTCCGATTTCAGCTTGAACTGCGGAGTATCCATCTTCTCCAACATCTGCTCAGATTACTCCGCCCGGATCCAGTCCTTCCTCGTAGCGCCGTACGAAGGTCGTACACCGCATCCCGTATCTCTTCCCGGCGGCGGCTTTGTAGGTCCTGCGGATCGCCTCCTCGCGATGGAGGGGCACCAGAACGTCCTCTGACATACCAAATTCAAATATCACGTAATAAAAAATTTAATGATTTAAAGAATAAGTATAATTCACCGACGGATTTATACCCTCATCTCGGCGAGCCAGATGTACTTCATGTCCTGAGGCACCTCAAAAAATGAGGTAGGGGCCATGTAGTTATCCCGGATAATGCGCCCTAGAATCAGGGCAGCATCCCACGGGAAAAAACCTATAAAAAAGCAACGACTGGATTATAACTTGAATAAATGAACAAATTTAATAAATTAACTTAAATTTACTTACGATCTCACCAGCGGGCCATAGCTCTCGTCGGAACTCGCCCACCAGCCTCTTTGGTGCGTCGGGTGATCCGCGGGTCCGCGTACGTACTCCCCGGTAACAGGATGAAACTGAATCCCGGGGTACTCTGAGGCCACCCTGCAGTAACTGCTGGGCCCCCTGCTGCATCTGCTGCTGCATCGCTGGTACATCCGGTTGCGGAACGGATCCGCTAGCGGATGGATTCCCAGGCCTCGACGACGATGTCAGTGGCACCGAGGAAGAATGACGGCGGGAAGAGCCTGTGTCCGGCTCTCCAGTCGGGATCGGAGGTCACATCCGGGGAATGCGGCTGGCGACCACGACCGCTACCACCACGCCCCGCCCACGCCTACGACCACCCATCACCACGCGCCGCCGCCGCCGCCACCGCCACGACCACGGCCAGCACCACCAGTACGGGTGCTCGCAACCATGCCCTGTAAATAGAACACTAAACAAAATACCGACAACATAGATTTATAAATGAATATAAAACTAAACCTATCCATACCAGCAGCAGGGCGATGAGTGCCGCCCAGACGGTAGGCCTAGGAGTGCCATCTGCAAAAAGAAACTCATACAATAATACGCAAAATATCCCAAACTGAATAAATATTACAATCAGAAGTGAAGTACGAATAAAAGCTAGATACACAAAATCTGATAAAATCACGCACCAATACACAAAGTATAATTCTTGTAACTTTGATGAAAGGGCATCTTGTGTTTCCACTAGACTTGTAATTGTAATCCAAATGTAATAGGGTAATTTAGGATTCGAGACTAGATATTGGGTGCTTCAAGATACAACTGAAATATAGCGATATTTAATCATCGTCATCGTCCTCTTCCTCGGCCTCGGCCCCTCATCATCATCATCATCCTCATCGTCAATCATCTGTTACCTCATCCTCATATCGTAAGAAAAACTAAACTTGTGATAACATGCTAGGCCTACGACGAGGCTACTTATCACAATCTAATATTAGTATATAATTATGTAACTGTGGATCCGCTAGCTAGTAAGCCGATGTACTTAATATCAGAGAGTATCAATAGTATCAGTATATAGGTTAGGTAGACCGTATCAAACGCATATCGGAATAGTAGGCCGAATAGGAGGCGAGGATAGTCGAATGAGAAGAAGGGAAGAAAGGAGGAGCAGATGGGTCCAGAGCCATGGTGGAGGAGGAGAAGTAACATGAGAGCAGTTTCCGTCGTAACATCTTCTGCTCTGCTGGCAACTGAAGTCCAGATGCTACAAAGGACGATCCTTCGCTGAAATCGACTACAACACCC
>JANAVB010044071.1:0-33406 GCA_029216955.1 Iris pallida
CATTTTCCATTGGAAAAATTACATATTCCACATCTACAAATGCTCAATTCAACATTTTCATATTAACTAGCACAAGTAAACAAGATAAAGATAACACTTGATATAATTCAGACAAACCTAGGACATGACACATTCAAATGACAGCACAACAATAACTCCATATTAATCCATCACAAATCTCCACAATCATCAACAAACAACAAAAGATAAATCAAACAAACGTCACAATAATAACTCCCAAAGTTTAAATATCCCTAAACAATACTCCATTGACAATAAAGAAAAAAAAGGTCATGTATCATAAGGTTCAAGTTTGTTAATATCATTCCTTAGCAAAATTTAAAGAATACCCAACACATCCATCAGCGGGGAGGATCTCGTATAAGCTTACGATAGACGCAAAATCGTCGGAACTCCGCAATGTCTGCATCTGTCATCTCAAAACAGAACTTTTCTGTTTTTCGTCCCCCTCAATCACTTCCATCAAATGCATTATGTCTCCTTGACCAATGTCCATCTCTTTTGGCCTTTCCAATAGTGCATGTCTATTCACGTAATTTTGTGATGCTTGTTTGTCGAAAGCAATGACTTGTTTGTCAAAAGCAACGACGATCATCTCAGAGGACTTGCTATCTTCGCAAGGGCCAATGCAGCATCTTTCATTAGTTTCGTACGCTTTCGTCGTTGTGGTGTACCCCTTGAACCGACCGATGCGAATTCGTTGAATGACTTGGTTGTATTTCCTCCAGATCATTTTTGCCCTCCACGTCGTCCACGGGTTCACTCATCGAAAGAAAATCATCCTTCGAGACCGCTCGATTACCTGTCACGGCGTCGTTACCAAAGTCATTGAGTTCGCTCATCAAAGGAAAATTATTCTCCGAGACCGCTCGATTACCTGTCGAAAATCATTCACCTTTGCTCCATCAGGTTTCTCCTGAAAGTTGACATTCGAGAAGCAAGGTTAAAAATCTTACAACATGAAACTCAAGTTCATGCTTTCACATACATAAGCGCATTTAACAAACATGTTTCTTGCAAGTTAAGCATGAAGAGTACACTGGCATAATCTAGATTTGGACGAACCTGGATCTCTTGTACCAACTGTTTTATACCTTGGTAATAGAAAGTACATGGTGAATCGGTGATCAAGGAAACCAGGTGCTGTTATTCGAGTGCAGATTCAATTATATTGTTTTCATATGCAGATTCAATTTGCTTGGTGTATCTCAAAACATAGAATGCCCTTTCTTCACCATTATTGACTTCCTTTTGTTGGCCATTGACTTTATATCTATTGTCAACGACAAGGTAGTCTGTCATGCTTGTGCTAGTGAGGGAAGGAATGGGTAGCTGCTTTTTGTATCACTGGATTATCAGGTTTTATCCTTTTCTAGACCTTGTCTATTAAATTTGATAGCAACTCATGTAACAGAACATACTAAAGTAGAAGGTTTTACTGCACACTGATATGTATATTTGGTACCAAATTGTTGAGCCTTAAAATGCATATTTGTATTAAATAAATCTTATATAAATCATTCAGGCTTGGTAGTGGTCTGGTCAGCTCGAGGGAGTTTGATATATGTCTTATTTATAATTTCGTCTTTAGAAAATGGAAAAACACGTCTTTCTGGGTGGAGGTCAAGCTCGATGCAACTATGAACGTCAATTTTATTTAAAATCTTTCAAGTTGTCGACATGGTCAAGAATGAGGTATTTGTTTATCTGTTAAACTATCACGAAAAATACAAGGTTTCTAGATATAGGATCCATAATGAATGTTCAGATAGCGACTAATTGAAAAAAATATTCATAGAAAAAATGAGTAGGAAATGAACCAAGATACTGAAATAGTAGCATAATTCATAGATGCCATGTTGAGCTTATAACAACCAAGAACACGAGTACAATTCATAATGAAAAGATGACAACTATGACGAAAACATATCAGAATAAATTCGTGCCTATCGTATCATGGAATTGCAGAATGTTCACTTCAATGACTTCATGTAAGCTGGCAACTCCCCGTTAACTCTTGTTCGGGAACCAACAAAAGACTTTTTTTCTTTTTCTTTTTTTCTTTTTTTAAAACCAAAGCCGGTGGACGACTCCACCGACCTTGGCCCGGAGGCCGTAGCCACAGCCACCCAGCCACCTCCGTGGAAGGGAGGGCTCGAACCGGCCCCCCCTGGTGCACGGCGGTGTTACCAGTACACCACGACTCGATGTGCCAACAAAAGTCTTTGGATTTGGTCTAACATAACTTTTAAATGGAGAGACACACGAGAAACATTTATCTTTTCTTAAAGACAAAGATCAATAGATTTGGTCTAACATAACTGTCAGACATACATATCTACAGCCAGTATACTGTTGTGGTTCCAAAATCATGCTATTAAAAACATAATTGACATCGAGGAGGGTAAATAAAGACATGCAATCAACTTTATTCACTATACATAATTGACATCGAGGAGAGCAAAAAAAGACATGTAATCAACTTTACTCCCTATTAAACTTAAGAGACATGAATGTAACGTAAGTTTTACCTTAATATATGTCTCCCAAGTGATGAGATCGACTGAAACTCGTTCACTAGAATCAAATCCAAGGTCGCTAGTCTTGAACAATTCCATGATGTCATCATATTCCTTTTTAGCGGCCTCAATCAACCCCACACATTGTCAACACAAATAGAAATATGACATGCTTCCCCCACTTTCTCTATAACCTATATAAGCATCAAATACATCAATGGTACACATACTCATATTTCAAATGTTATTGAAATTAAGAAAACTATAGCATTTTAACATTTGTAAACTCCTCGGACTTGAACCCATTTTCGGTTCATTTTGGTCTAGCAAGCACTATCTCAAGAAGACCATTTAAAGAGAAAAAAATGTTCCCCCTTAGATGTCAGTTACGAATACGAGTGTGAGGACTGATAGAATGGTCTTCTTTACTGATACATTACAATAGGACTGATACAAATACAGAACCCATCTAACTCTTAACTGATATATGTCTATCATGACTAATATCTTCTACCATTAACCAAATATGGCTGGAGCAATCCCTTAACCAACTGTCATTACCTACCTGCCCGAGGCCTCTATACTGTCAGTGAACACATTTTAGGACTGATATATTATGGCCTATATGACTGGTACAAAGTGCTCATATCTATCAGTCATCTAAACACCAGAAGACCCAACTATAGAGATTGATACAAGCTTATCTACTTATATATTGTGTGGCCCCTCCTGATACACTTATATAGAGGCACCACCTATAGCAAGTATTAATGACGGCCACCCTTAGGGACTGATACATTAATCCAGTATCAAAACTGAATCATTCCTCTTCCCCACAACAGTCCACATATATACATCAAAATAGTGCCAATAGTCCACAAGCCCCCAAATCCACACAAACACATCAAACTCACCTATAATCACTAAATAAGCTTACAAATGAAACCTACAGCAATGCACATCTAAATACAAGGGTTGAAACTGAATTTAGAGCATTGGGTGATCTTGTGATCACTTTATCAAACACTTGGCGTGCGTATCGGGATACGTTATGATACGCCCATGATACACAATCCAAATGGATCCAAACTTGACCCAAAGCACACTCACACATTCTAAATCACAATTATTACAAACCCTAGAAATACTATTCTCAAATTTTCCCCCAAATTGGGTCAAATATAAAAAAAGTCTCTAAATGGAAAGATAAGAGTCAAAACTCCTCACCATTGGCAACCCTAATGCATGGAGGCTCATATTTGATACCTCTACACTATTTAATGCAAATTAGAGGGTTTACAATGCATATACCTATTGGGAGATAGATTTTTAATGAAAATGGCTCCAAGATCTAGAAGTCCTCAAGCTCCAAGTGCTCCAACCTCCAATACTTGGCTTCTATTGTCTTCTAGTCTCCATGGGAAAGAGAATGAGATCAATTTGGGCAAATTTGGAGAAGATTTGGTGGTAGGAACAATTTGAGGATGAAACTTCTAAATTAGGGTTAGGGTTTCAAATGGAAGGAGGAAGAAGGAGAATCTTATTGGCAATGGGCTAGTGTTGGCGGGCCACAATAGGCAAGTTTAGGGTTGTGGGCTAAGTGAAATGTCCATAAGGTCCCTCTATGTGTTGTCATGACAAGTTTAGGAAAATGCCTTTCTTCCTAATAGGTATTTAGTCTAATCTTTGAATTAAACTTGCTAGTCTAATTAGAGACTAACCAAACTTATTAAATGGGTTTGAGGTTTGTCTAATCTCACTAATTAGATCCACTAGGGTCATGACTAATCATCTAGTCCATCTAATTAAAATAGCACTATGGTTTACATAATATATCACTAGCACAATTATTTAATTAAAAATGATATAAATGCACATGAAACACAAAAGTCTAAATTACCCTTATTTCTATAATGGGGTAGTGACAGTCTGCAAATGGCTTCAACAATGATTTCGTGGAGAAGGTCACATTCTTAGAGCAAGTCCATATGAGTTTGTCCGGGTCATCATGCTCACCAAGACTGATATATGTAATGGCCTTAGTCTCCATTGGAGAGAATATGGACATGATGGGGGGATGTTCTAACTTCTTTCTTAGGGAATCATCAGGTCCCAAACTAGTGTAGGTCCTATAGGATCATGATGACGGGTAGCGAGTCAAAATCCCAGTAGCCTGGGTAGCCATGGATCCATATAAATGTTAATCCAACATCCTTCTACTTTCTAGCAGGTGTTTGTAACCATAATACTTCACATATCAAGAATACTCGACCAGGTAGGGGATGCTCGACGACACTTCCTTATAGACAAGAAAGGTTTGTTCTGTAGATAGCCCCCCTAAGGAGGCGGACCCATAGTAAATTTGGTTGTTTGAGAAATCTCCAAAGCAGTTTACCAACTAGGTAATCGTTAACCCAATTAGGGTTCCTGAACCCTAGCCCTCCTTGTTTAGGTTTTGCTACTTTTTCCCAGGACATGAAATGCATCCTCCTCTCTGTTGTGTCGTGGTCCCACCAGTAAGCTCTATGCTGCAGGGCTAGTTCATTCGTGATGGTATGAGGGATTTTATATGCTGACATATAGTAGATAGGGATGGACCCTAGCGTCGATTTGATAAGAATAGAGCAGCCTACATATGATAGTAGTTTTGCTTACATCCATTAAGTTGAGAGTAGCACTTGTTTAAGAGTGAGCAATAGGAGGAGCGGCGGCTTTTGGGAAGGAGTAATGAGTGTCCCAGGTATTTGTCATCATTTGTCATGATGTTGAGGTTGAGAGTAGATGTCATAGCTAGTTGATCTTGTAAGGGGACCACACTTGCTGAATGATATGCTAGACTTCGTATAGTTAATCATCTGTCCCGACCATGAGGCAAAAGTATTAAGGATGGATTGTACTGTTGAAAGTGATGAAGGTTCCTCATGTCCAAAGATGAGTAGATCATCAACAAACAGAAGATGAGTTATGGAAGGAGCGTACCGATTAATACGGATGCCATGGAAGAGATCGTCTCTTTCGTAGCAGTAAAAAAAAGCCTTGAGAGAACCTCGGCGCACATAATGAAGATATTGTATGGTGACAGGGAGTAGCCTTGGCGGATACCTCTAGTCGGTGTAAAGTGTCCTTCAGCTTGGCCATTGATGAGGATGGAGAATGACGAAGTACTGATACACTTCATAATAAGTGTATTTGTGTGTCCTTGTATCCCAAATCTGTAGAGAACACTCTTTATGAAAGGTCATGCTAACTGATCATAAGCCTTTGCCATGTCAATACTCAGAGTGTAGGAATTTTCTTCTTGGAAATAGCTTCATGGCATGGAGGATTTCCTATGCTATCACTAAATTATCAGTTATGTGCCTATTCAGGATGAACGTATTATGGCTGGGAGAGATTAATCTTTCCATCATAGGTCTGAGCCGAGTTGTCAGGAGCTTGGAGATGACTTTGTAAGATACATTACAGAGGGATATAGGTCTGAAGTCGGCAGGGTTTGCAGGGTTTGCATGTTTCGGGATAAAAACCAGGTTTGTATGATTTATGAGATCCAGTAGATGTCCATTTTGGAAGAATTGCTGGACCATACTCGTAAGATCATCACCAACAAAATGCCAATTTTTCTGGTATAACAAAGCTGGTCATCCGTCTAGACCTGGGACCTTTAGGGGCCCTATGCTCTTAATGGTATGTTCGACTTCCTCTGTACTTGGGATCATTCCCAAAATCGAGTTTTCTTCAATGGTGATAGGGTTTAGGGAGATGACAAATGATGGATCGATTGGATTAGTACCTTCTTCACAGAAAATTCCTTTGAAGTGATCAATCAATATAGTTGAGATCATCACCGGGTTAGCAGTCCAACTACCATCCGGTAATTGCAGAGAGTGGATCTCATTCTTCCTCCTTTTGTTAGTGGCCTTGAGATGGAAGTACTTGGTGTTCTTGTCCCCATCTTTAATCCACTTATACTTTGCTCATTGTCGCCAATATGACTCTTCAATAGCAAGTAGATCATTCAACTCTTCCTTAATGATAGATTCTTCCCCAGCCCTTCTGTAGAAACATCATCAGCTTGAATGGATAGGAGCTTTTCTTGTAGCGATGAAATACGTGCTTTAATATTTTCGAAGTGCAATCTGCCCCATTTAGGGAGACCAGAGAGATAGAGTAGACCGCAATTTCTGAACTAAGTTCATATTATTCCGGGGACCAGCATCCCTCCATAAGGCAGTGAGAGTCTCCGTGAAGGTGTGTTATCCAGTATGATTTGAATCGGAGAATGCGCTTCTTTGGGCAGAATTTGTTGCATGTATTGAGTAGGATAGGTGCATGATCACTATTGTATCGGGGAGGATAGAGACAGTGGCGAACGGATATAACCTACACCAATCTGCATCCGCAAATGATCGATCAAGCCGTTCCCTGATATGAAAGTTAGGTCTATGAATATTGGACCATGTGTACGCAGGTCCGATGCATCCCAGATCAAGAAGGCCACATTGATTCAGCATTTGGATGAACGGAGCTGCAGAGCAGGCATTAAAACCTCTACCACCCATCTTCTCTATAGGGTGCGTGATAGCATTGAAATCCCCAAGACAACACCAAGGGACAGTAAAGGAATCTGTCATGCCTTTAACAAAGGAATCTGCCATGCCTTTAATAGAATTCCACAGTTTGGGTCTGTCTTTTGATTTAGGGCAGCCGTATATGGAAAGGAGATTCCAAGCCGGAGTGTTGTCTGCCATTGATAGCAAGGAGAATGAGGTTCTTGGAGGAGAATGTTATACTCGTACTAATAGAATCATCCCATCCTATCCAGAGGCCACCTGCATGGCCTATAGGAGGGACAGAGAATGTGTTTGGGTAGCCAAGTGTGGGAAGGACTTGGGCGAAATAGAGAGGGGAAGAGATGGTTTCGACAATAAAAAAATATGGAGGGACGAGTGGCGGAGAGGAATGAGCAAAGTATTTTGACTGTCGAGACATTCCTCGTACCTTAACAGTTATAAGAGAAGATTAACATTTCTCCTGTGGCTGTTTGAGGTCAGCAACCACGATCTTGTCAGATAGATATTGAAGAGAGAGAGGACCCGTAGTTCGCTTGGGGGGGTTGGAGACAGGGGCTTCACCTTGTCGTTTCGTCGATCTCGTCATGGAGGCAAGGGAAGGCTTTTGGATAGAAGTTTGCTTGCAGGCAGTCTCTTCCATGAGAGTTTACGTGTTCGCATTGTGCACAATAAAAGCCATGGTTTGGTGTTTGGGTTGATGGGTCCATTGGTTGTGTGTTGTTGGCAGTTTGTGAGATGGAAGGAGGTGACAGGGTTTGGTATTGGGATGGAGAGGGAATTGGATTTGAGAGAGAACACAAAATTTGATGATTGGGTTGATCGGATAGTTTAGTAGTGGAAGATGATAAGAGCTGATGATTGGTGAGGTGGGTCCAGTAGTTGTTTTCGGATACGATAGTTTCAGTAGTGCATGGCTCCGTACTAGGTGTAGTCTGGTGGTCTTTGGAGTGGTAGGGATACTCGTGTGATTCAAACACCATTAGATCAGGGTGGTCCCCCTCCTTGGGATCTCATCATAACTACCCTCCCAAACATTATATAGATGTTGCTGGGGAGCAGAGATCTCTGGATCTGTTAGTTGGTTAGAGAGTTTTATCCCGCGTTTGTGCAGTGGGATATACTTGGCCAGCTGGAGAGATATGGCCGGTATTCCACATTATCTTCATGATCAGTGACCTCCTCCGTCTGGACTGGTGGGACAGTTCCTGACGATTGCGGAAGGCGGATGGGGGTATCTTGGGGGCCGTTCTCGGTTACCTCCGCGAGGGTATTACCCTGTGTTTTGCCATCGACATCAACCGACTCATTTGAACTTCGTCGACCAGTAATTCTTTGCAGCTCTGCACGATAATCATCCTCCTTAATCCTTGGTTGTAGGTGTAACTACCTAGGTTTCGAATTTACTATTTTGAAAACTTTGAGTTAATTTTGAAGTTATAAAATTCTTTTCGTACATTTGAAATTATATATTTTTATATCAATGTTATTATTATTTAAAATCATTTTTTCAACTTTATTTATTGAAGTTTAATTCAAGTTATTATTACTTGAGTAGTAATGTTATTTCAGATTTAATCATTTATTTATTATTGAGCCTACCAAGATTAGACTTGGATTGTTGGCATGTTCTTTGGATTAGGAAATAGCTAAGTATTTAGTTAGTCCTAATCAATAGATTAGTTACTAGTTGGAGGATTAGTTAGTAATTAGTTAGAGTTAGTTATGGTTAGTTAAGTAGCCTTCCTAATCAGCCCTAGATCTACTTTAATTTACATTGCATGCCACCCTTGGCTTGGAGAACACTCATTTTTTCCCTCCTACTAAAATATTGAGGATTACTAACTTTTTATTACAAAAAATATATATTTCCTATTGGGGTTTTGGCCTTTCTTTAGAAACTTTAGTCCCACATCGGCTAGGCCAAAGGAGTTGTATCTCTATATATTAGCTATGCTAGTTTAGAGATGCACATGTGGTATGGAGGTGCACATGGGTGTGCCATGTGGGGTTATTTTTCTAATGAGAAAAAGGCTAAATCAACAATTGAAAGCATTAATGCTTTTTGCTCTTGGAAAATTTATTTCCATGGGAGCTAAGTCCCGTAGGAGCTTAGCGACTCGGACTCGGGCTCATAGGCTCATGAGACGTAATGTGGCATTTTATTGGCGTACTTAGCACGTCAGCATCGTCGCTAGGCGCATAGTGCGCTTAAGTTGCGCTCGTTGCGCGAGCCACTTACGCGGCTAGGCGCGCTGCCAGGTTGCGCGGCCAGGAGCGCGGCTCAGGTTGCGCGACCAGGTGCGCGCCCAGTAGCGCAACCAGATGCGCGTCCAGTTGCACGGCTGGCACAGGGTGCGCAGGGCACACAGGTGGCACAGGTGGCTTAAGTGGCTCAGTGCGTGTACTGCGTGCAGTGTGCAAGGCGCACGGGGTGCGTGAGTGGCACAATTTATTTCAGATCGTGCCTATGCATGATCTGAGCGGTTACTGCACGTTCGGAGTGGTTATTACCACGTCCCGAATGTTGTGCTAACTGGACAGTTGCTACTTGGTCCTATAAAAGGTCTCTTCTCCCTCACAGGCAGAATACACACAGAACATATACAGAGAGTTACGAAAGTTTACAAGTGTTTCTTAACACAAGTAAACAGAGGCTGTAAGAGAGAAGAGAAGCTTTGCACCAGCGTTGCTTTTGCACGGGAGTCCGTGTACGATCCGAGGAGTCAGAAGTGCAGAAGTGTTCCAAAGTTCTCCGACGAACTTGCTGGTTCCTGGAAGCTATTTGTGTGGGACGAATATAGCTTTGAATAACGGTGATCATTCACCCTAGCAGGCCATCTTCCATCTTTCGCCTGTCATCTTCTTCGCTGTTGTGGATTACAAAATCTTTTTAGATTCTCGTAATATCATAACGAGATCTTCTTAGATCTTCGTTATACTTACGTAACCTTCCTGGAAGTGTTACGTTGGAACATTGTTCTTACAATTATTTCAAATTCACAATTTTTCATCGAAAAATTGTGCCCCGGCAATAACAATCTCAAAGCTATATTGCTACGATGGAAAACTTTAATGCTTTACTCCTCAATACTGACTTATGTTATAAGTTAGAAAAGTTTGATGGAGAACATTAGTAAGTCTGAAAGATGAAGGTTTATCTCACTCCTCAACTCAGAGACGTTGATCACGTGTTTCTTGAAGAGGAACCTACTGTTCCAGATACTGGGTCTGCTGCCGCAATCACTGCGGCTACTAAACTTCAGGCCAAGTGGAGAAGAGAGAATAGCATTTGCAGGCTGCTTATCCTAAATGCTATGGAGGATTTCCTAGCAGAATCTTACAGTAAGAAACCTATTGCCAGAGACATATGGGAGTCTCTGGAGAAACTGTACGAAGAAGACAAGAACAGGAGCAAGATATTTGTGGTTGAAAAATATCACAAATGGCTCTTTGAGGACGAGAAGTCCATGCTGTCGCAGGTGAAGGAATTCCTGAAACTGCGACAAAAGTTGGAAGACGAGGCGATGCCCCTCCCCGACAAGTTTTTTGTTGGAGGGATTGTCTCAAAGCTCCCCACTGGGTGGAGTAAGTTCTATGCAAACATGCATAGGAAGAAGCTTGAGATCAGCCTTGAAGACCTCTTGCAGGAAATCTATGTTGAAGACCAGATGCGGGCTCAACTGAAGGTGGACACACTGTCCAAGCAATTGGCTAACGCCAATCTGGTTCATACCAAGGAACCAAGGGGAAAGCATACGACTTCCCATAGCAAGAAGAAGGACCCTAACCATCTGAACGTGAAGGGGACTTCCTTCAAGCAAAAGAAGGCAAAGTCTCAGATGCCTTGTTTCAAGTGTGGCAAGAAGGGCCACTTCAAGAATGAATGCAAAGCAAAGACCAAGCAATCAGAACAAGGAGAGCATAGTAAGGTATTTATGATCACTGACGTTGTTGCTATGATTATGCAGGTTGATACGGTAGGGACTGGCTCTGACTGGTGGGTAGACACTGGAGCCTCCTGCCATGTCTGCTCCAGCAAGGAATGGTTCACCACCTACACATCTACTTCTGAAGTGGTTATGATGGCGAACCAGGCACAAGCTGAAGTGCTCGGAATTGGGACGGTGGTATTGAAGCTGACTTCTGACAAGTCTCTGACGCTTCAAGGCGTGAAGCACGTACCTGCTATCGCCAAGAACCTGATCTCAGGAGGCCTACTCTGCAACGCAGGCCTCAGGATGGACATCAATGCTGGCCATATGGTGATATCTATCAAGGAAACTTATTTCGGAAAAACTTTTTATACCGAAGGAATGTTCAAAATTCAGCTTGTAAATCAGTCCAATGTAATTAATGTAATTAATGCAATCACTCATTCTGCTTATACTCTTGAGTTGTGGCATAAAAGGCTAGGACATGTTCATTACAAACGAATAAACAGAATGTCTAGTCTAGGACTTAAATCCAAGTGTGGGGGTAAGGTAGAGAAATGTGAAGTTTGAGCTTAAACAAAGATCACAAGGAAACCCTTTCCTCGGGTTAATCGAAGTACAGATCTTCTGGAGTTGGTACACTCCGATATCTGTGACTTCAAACAGTTCTCTACAAAGGCCGGGATGAAGTATTTTATAACCTTCATCGATGACTTCTCAAAGTATGCGTTCGTCTACTTGCTGAAGGCTAAAGATAAAGCATTCGAGAAGTTCAAAGAGTTCAGAGCCGAAGCTGAGCGGCAGACTGGACAACAACTCAAAAGAATAAGAAGTGATCGAGGTGGGGAGTACAGGTCTCATGAATTCGCATCGTTCTGTAAAGAACATGGAATTATCAATGAGACTACGGCTCCGTACTCTCCTCAATCAAACGGAGTAGCAGAGAGAAAGAACAGAACGTTAACAGAAATGATTAACTCAATGTTGTTGACTGCGGGTCTTCCTAAGTGTTACTGGGGAGAAGCTGCATTGACGGCCACTTTTATTTTAAATAGAGTGCCTCATGCAACTTCAGACGTTACTTCTCATGAACTCTGGTTCAAGGTCAGACCTAACTTGAATGTCATTCGAGTGTGGGGGTGTCTGACATATGTCAAGCTTCCAGATCTGAATATTCAGAAGCTTGGGACAAGGACTATTAAGACGATCTTCTTGGGATATGCCGAGAAGAGTGATGCTCGGAGATTTCTTGATATTGAGTCAAATTATATCATTGAATCTCGCGATGCAGAATATTTTGAAGATAAATTTGCAAGGCACAAGAATATTGTTCTTGCGGATATACCGGAGAACAATGAGGGTGTGCAGGAAACTGAAGTCTTCAATGAAGATGTGGTCCAAGAAGATGTGGTCCAAGAAGATGTTGTTGTTGAAACAACGATTGAACCTGAGCCGCCAGCTAAGCGTATGAGGAGGCCGAAGGACTTCGGAAGTGACTTTGTCATCTATCATGTGGAAGCAGATCCGCTTACCTATGATGAGGCGATGAAGACCAGAGATACGATTTTCTGGAAGGAGGCGATTGACAATGAAATTGATTCTATCACCTCAAATAACACTTGGGTGTTGGTTGATCTTCCTGAAGAAGCGAAACCCATCGGATGCAAATGGATCTTCAAGAAGAAGATGAAAGCAGACGAAACTATTGACAAGTTCAAGGCTAGGTTGGTAGCCAAGGGATTTTCTCAGAAGCAGGGGATTGACTACTTTGACACGAATGCTCTAGTAGCCCGGATGACCACCATCAGAATATTGATAGCTCTCGCAGTAATACATAAGATGGTGATACATCAGATGGATGTGAAAACGGCTTTCCTAAATGGCGAGCTGACCGAAGAGATATACATACAACAGCCAGAGGAATTTGTCGTCAAGGGTCTTGAAAACAAAGTATGTAAGTTGGTAAAATCTTTGTACGGTCTTAAACAGGCTCCCAAGATGTGGCATGAGAAATTTGACAAAGTTATAAGGTCAAATGGCTATATGGTCAGCGAGACGGACAAGTGTGTTTACAGAAGTTCGCTGATGGAAGAGGTGTAATCGTTTGTCTGTACGTGGACGACATGCTTATCCTAGATACGGATATGGGCTGTGTCACGAAGACAAAGAAATTTATCTCGAGCAAGTTCAGTATGAAGGACTTGGGGGAAGCTGATGTGATCTTAGAGATCAAGATCATCCGGACAGACACTGGACTAGCGCTGTCACAGTCTCATTATATTGAGAAAATGATCACTCGATATGGGTATCGGGATCTTCCAGGGATCGATACGCCGTAGAGGTGTGATATGAAGCTGAAGCCTGATTCAGGGGAAAGCGACAGGCAGCTGGAGTATGCAAGCGTAATCGAGAGTTTGATGTATGCTACTAATGCCACAAGGTCTGACATAGCTTTCGCCGTGAAAATGTTGAGTCGTTTCACAAGCAACCCAGATGTTGAATACTGAAAAGCTGTGAAACGGGTTATGAGATATCTCAAGAAGACTCAGACATATACACTGTACTATAGCAGAGATCCGTCAATAGTGGAAGGCTTCAGTGATGCCAACTGGTGCTCAGAGGTGGAGAGCGAGAGGTCCACATGTAGATTTATTTTCACAATGGGTGGAGCTGCTATATCGTGGAAGTCAAAGAAGCAGACTATGCTCTCATGGTCATCCATGGAATCTGAGTTCTTTGTACTTGATACCGCAGTCGAGGAAGCAGAATGGATTTGGGAGCTCATGTATGATCTTCCAGTGGGTGGGGTGCAAATACCGGCGATACCGATATACTACGACAACCAGGCGACTGCGGCGGTAGCATCAAATGACCTCTTCAACGGGAAGAAGAGGACTGTGCGGTTGAAGCACAGACCAGTACACGATCTCATCAAGAGGGGTGTTATTGCAGTGATTGATGTTCGGAGTCAGGAGAACCTGGCAGATCCATTCACCAAGGGCCTCAAGCGCCAGCTGGTCGATGACACAGCTTGTAAAATGGGCTTGAAGGCATTCTGATATTGTATTATTGTATTCCTACCATAAAGTTTTATGCTAATAGTTCAAAGAAAAATCTACTAGGCATCTAGCTTTTGGTTCAAGGGAGAACCACTAATCGAAAGAATATCAGGAACGGTGGGTACATATTCTATTAGGCATGGAGAGGTTACGGACCTACAACCACTGTTGTCTACTGTTATTTTTTGCAGAAAACGGATCCTGTGGGAAGGTTGGCTTAAATCCTTTAATGAGTTCTTAGGCAGAGTGAATGCCTGGTGTGCATTACAGGAAGTACGATAGAACAGCACTACAAGAAGTGAAACTCCATGCTACTGTGGGGTGACTCCACCATGAGGTTCCTAGGCATGGGGTAATGCCTCGACTTTGCTAGCCATGTCACAGCGGCGTAGCACCGCAAATAGGCAGTTAGCCTAATGTTGTATGTTAAAATAAAGAGGGGTGTAGTCAGCACTACAAAGAGGAGGAGTTCCTCATGTTACAGTGGCACGACACCACGATGAGGTACCCGGTTAGGGATAAAACCTCGGCCTTGCAAGCCATGTCGTTGCGGCGTAACACCGCAAGGAAGCCTAAGGCTTCATGCTGGATAGTTTGGCACTACAAAGAGGCGGTTGCCTCATGCTACAGTAGTATGACACTACGATGAGGTTCCCGGTTCGGGGTAAGGCCTTGGCTTTAAGCCATGTCATAGCGGCGTAGCACCGCAGGGGAAGCGCAAAGCGCTTCATGCCATGTTTCTTTATAATGAACTCACCTATAGTGTATGGACAAAGAGATATCAGGCCGTCTCTTGAGGGTAAACTTGTAGACGCCCAAAATTATACACTGAAACCAGGCTAGCACAGGCCTTTAATGTGTATCCAGAAGCACATGTAACTACATTATGTGGGTGGGAAGAATTCCAGCTATGATGCAGAATTCAAAGCTTAGTCCATTCTTGTATTATAGTCTGTTGTTTGAACCATGCGGAAAGATTCAAGTCATCAGCGACATCTCTCCTAATGCATGATGGACAGTTACTGTGGGGAACACTTATATCCATATATAGAGATATGTCAAGGATTGTTGGGGTTTTGGCCTTTCTTTAGAAACTTTAGTCCCACATCGGCTAGGCCAAAGGAGTTGTATCTCTATATATTAGCTATGCTAGTTTAGAGATGCATATGTAGTGTGGAGGTGCACATGGGTGTGCCATGTGGGATTATTTTTCTAATGGAAAAAAGGCTAAATCAACAATTGAAAGCATTAATGCTTTTTGCTCTTGGGAAATTTATTTTCATGGGAGCTAAGTCCCGTAGGGGCTTAGCGACTCGTACTCGGACTCGGGCTCATGGTCTCATGAGGCATAATGTGGCATTTTATTGGCGCACTTTGCACTTAGCACGTCAGCATCGTCGCTAGGCGTATAGTACACTTAAGTTGCGCTCGTTGTGTGAGCCACTTGCACGGCTAGGCATGCTGCCAGGTTGCACGGCCAGTTGCGCAGGCCAGGTTGCGCGGCTAGGAGCACTGCCAGGTTGCACGGCCAGGTTGTGCTGCCAGGTTGTGTGACCAGGTGCGCGCCCAGTGGCGCACCCAGTGGCGCAACCAGATGCGCGTCCAGTTGCGCGGCTGGTGCAGGGTGCGCAGATGGCATAAGTGGCTCAGTGCGCGTACTGCGCACAATATGCAAGGCGCACGGGGTGCACGAGTGGCACAATTTGCTTCAGATCGTGCTTGTGCATGATCTGAGTGGTTACTGCACGTTCAGAGTGGTTATTACTACGTCCCGAATGTTGTGCTAACCGGACAGTTGCTACTCGAGCCTATAAAAGGTCTCTTCTCCCTCACAGGCTGAATACACAGAACATATACAGAGAGTTACGAAAGTTTACAAGTGTTTCTTAACACAAGTAAACAGAGGCTGTGAGAGAGAAGAGAAGCTTTACACTAGCGTTGCTTTTGCACGGGAGTCCGTGTACGATCCGATGAGTCAGAAGAGCAGAAGTATTCCAAAGTTCTCCGACGAACTTGCTGGTTCCTGGAAGCTATTCGTATGGGACGAATATAGCTTTGAGCAACGGTGATCATTCACCCCAGCAGGCCATCTTTCGTCTGTCATCTTCTTCGCTACTGTGGATTACAAAATCTTTTTAGATTTTCGTAATATCATAACGAGATCTTCTTAGATCTTCGTTATACTTACGCAACCTTCCTGGAAGTATTGCGTTGGAATATTGTTCTTACAATTGTTTCAAATTCACAGTTTTCTATCAAAAAATTGTGCCCCGGCTATAACAATTCCTGATCTCTCCATCACATGTCTCTCTTTGCTGACTGCCACTACATTCCCTGTAGACCGGCCACCCGTCGCCGTGCTCGGCCCGGCCAAGCTCCGGCAAACCTCGCCGTCGTAGACCCCAACTCCTCCCTGATCTGCCTCCTTCTCTGACTCACCAACACCATCACGCCTACACCCTAGCCAGCAAGTTCGACCGTCGTCCTTGTCCATCACCACAGTCCATCAACTCCGACGCCGCCTGGCGTCACCCTCATCCACCACCACGCTAGCCACCAGTCCTCGTGCCCCTCCCTGGTCTCCACCACAACACTCTTCCCCCACAAACTCCCTATCCAACCCAGGCGGACAGAACCACCGTCGGCTTCCTTTTCCTCCGCCACACCATTGCACCAGCATCATTATTCGACCACCCCAAACTCCGGTGAACTCTACCACACCGTCACCTCCTCCACAGAGCACTCCCTACCAGAACCACTACCATCTGAACCGTCAACTCCATCACCAGCTCACCCAACCGACTTCGGCTACCTCCTAGCCATTGGCTAACGCAACCACACTCACAGTCATCGCCACCGTCACTAAACCCTCACCACCACCATTGCCATCACCTAAAGTACCGTCACCACAAACAAACAGACACCACTCACCTGGCTCAGATCCGGCCACCGTCGATGATCGCTCCGTCGTCCTCCACGCTTCCTAGCATCGGCAACTACAGATCCGTTCCCTTCTCCGACGCCTCCTTGGTCGCCGTCCTCCGCGCAATTCAGATCCGGCGCCAGCGACGAGGCATTGCCAGATTCGTCGTCCCGGTAGCCGATCTCGGTCGCAATACCAACGTCGGCCACCACTGCGCCTCGTCCTGCGTGCAGCAACCTTCGATTGCTGTCGATGCTGCCCTGAGCGCCTCCTCCTGAATCCCTACTCTGGTGAGCCACGAACCCTCTCGAACCCTTTTCTCTTTCCTCATCTCTTCGATCCTCTGGTTCTCTACATTCCTCTCTTCTTCTACTCATTCCATTCTCATTTTTAGGTAACAGCTGTGTACAATCTCTCTCTTCCGAAAAAGGAGTGTGCATTAGGGTTTAATCCTAATGTTTGATCTATAGGCTTCCAAAGCCCAGTTGTGGTAAATAAATTTTGGGGTGAATGTCTTGTGTTATTACTTTGGGGCTGACCGATTTGGATTTTGGGCTCTAAGCATATTTAGTAGTGTTTGATCAGCCAGTAGCTGGTTTTCTGTGTAATTATTTGTTGGGCTTCAAACCCAGATTCTGATTCGGGTCATGTTGCTTCACTGAATAATTGGATAGTAGGCCAGGCTCAGGCCTAAGTCAATTTTTATTATATATATATTTTTATTATATATATATATATATATATATATATATATATATATATATATATATATATATATATTTCTTATATATTTTCTCCTTTCGGGCTCAGTTCGTGGCACTATGTCGACAGGCCTCCGACGTTGCGGATGCCCCGCATCACACAGGCCAATTCATCATTGTCCTGTCCAGCGTCCCCTCTCGAGGCCGCGGCCAAATGGCCGCCGAGCCACCCCAAGTGGAGTGAGTGGGATCACAAACCCGCAAACGGGCTCGAACTCGCGACCTTCCCATTGGGAGCCACTCGTCCTAACCAATAGAGCTAGGACCGCCGGACTTTATATATATATATATATATATATATATATATATATATATATATATATATATGTGTATAAAAATACTAGTATAAATATATATGGTAAATACCTAGATAGTACTTTATACTTATAGTGATATATATATTGGTAAATAAAATATTACATATTATTTTAATATATACCTACCTAAAGTAGTTTTACCAAGGATGATTAATGTATTTTCAAGATATGATTTCGAAGCATTTTCAGTAAATAAATATATTTACTTTAATAATTTCTGCCATGAATATCATTTTAAGAAATATTATCTTACTAGTATAAAGTTGCTAGTTGACTAATTTTGTAAAAACTATTTTAATTAGTAATATAGTTGCTACTCGTTATAAATATTTTACTACACTATAAGAATAAGGGCTTTTCTTGACGGTGAATTCCCGTCAAGAAATTGTTATCTTGACGGTTGCAGATCCGTCAACTAGGCCGGAGTCAAGAAAAGTCCCCCACTTTTCTTGACGGTCCCTGACATGACTTTTCTTGACGGTTTTTTGCCGTCATTTTATGTAGTTTTCTTGACTGTTTTTAGCCGTCAAGATAGCTCTTTTTAGGAACCGTCAACATAGGCAAAAACTTTTCTTGACTCCGGCCTAGTTGACGGTCTTTAGCCGTCAATAAAAGCATTTGTTTTGACGGACAAAACCCGTCATGAAAAACACTAATTCACGGCTATATTGTGCAGCATGATATAAATTAAAGTTGACGTATGACAACCGACAAGAGAAGCTATCCAGAGTGTCATCAAGATAAGCATGCCAAAATTTCGTCAAGAATTATATAATATTAATCAACCACACATTATATCAATCCAGAAGCTGCACACATCAAATTACTATAAAACTCAAATTTTATATTAACAAACTGTATTGTTCATACAAGAAAAACTGAAATAGTTGTCCCACCACATGTATTCTTCACTTGTCCAACCACGACATAATCCAACTATAAAGTACACATCCCACATCTGTTGTTTCCATACAACTTAATTACATCCAAACCACAAACAACCATCACTTGTCACAGCCACGAAACATAATCCACCAAAACTACAAAATAAAACCAAGAAAGTAGCAAACCATATCGGAGCACATCCCTCCATATCCACAGCTCCTATTCACAGCATGCATATCCACCCTTCATTTTTCATCAAGTTACTGAGAGAACAAGAACACAAAGTATCAACTTACTATTATAGGATTATCAATACAACTCGAGACAATTTGAATCACTCGAGAAGAACTGCAAGGCTAGCCATATTGAAATTATAATTCACAAACATGTATAAATCATGTAAAGAATCTGAAGGCTAGCTAAATTGTCAATCATGTAAAGTTTCTCACTATAATTGAAACTATATATAATTCGAAACTGCAACAGAAAGATGCGATACTGAAACAACCAAGTATTGGTTCTTCTTTGACCAAACAACACAAAAACATCTGATCAATGTCACCCATGTTGCACAGGAAACTGGTGTCCCTATCGTGTCTGTACCCGTACCCGTAACCGTATTCGTGCAACATGTGTGACTACATTGTACCTATTTGAGAATCTACATACATTATACACTAATGTTACAACTTGTGAATACTTAAGCAAGGAAATTTGTCAGGTTTCTTTATCATGTCAATCTGAGATGAACCACCCTTAAATTATTATTCACAAATTTTACACAATATCTCAATTCCACAAAACCATTGAGAGTCAAGAGGGAGAAGTTTGCCTTTATAACAATCACTCGAAGAATTTCAGACTCAAGATCCCACATTTTTGTTGGACACCTCATAACTCTCCAGAAACTTGCCAACATCCAGAGAAGCATATAAGCTTGTTTACAAAATTGATCATTTGACATCAATACTAGTTAATTGTGTATCAGATAACAGAAAGAAAACATCAAAATTGTATAGCAAAAAAATTTAACCATAAAATTCTAAAATAAAGACTAAGGAGGTTATAATATTAGTACTACAAGAATTGACGATTAGAGAAATAATTAGCCAAACATAATATGATGTCTATGTTGACAAAAAGCTAACTTGATTAGGAGGATAATGCCTAAGTGGCTCTCTGATTGGCGTTGCCACTGGATCATACAAAAACAAAAACATAATATGATGTCTGTGTTTGTGTGTCTCCCTCCAAAGATTTCAATTCACAGCTGAACCTGTTTCAAACCTAGTTAAAAACCAAACATCCATTTTCCATATATTGTGTCAGAATCCCATATATATGTCTCAGGAACAACACTAACCAGAAAAAAAATGATGCATACCTCTTTTGATAGACAACACTTACCAAATAATATATCACATAATATGATGCATACCTTTTTTGATGACCTCTTTTTTTATTTTTGGAAGGTGTCATATTAGGCATGCTTGATGTCTGTAAGGTGGCCGAAAAAGGCTATGAAATAATATGCAAACATGTTGGATCAAACTATATATGTCAAAGAAATAAGTAGAGGAGATTTTACAATATATGTCTAACAAAGTAAGTGGATAGTATCAGTAAAAATAGGCTGAAGTAATCGTATGAGTTCAAAAAACAAAATTCATTAATGTCACATATGATAAGAAACTTGTGTCCAACATTTACTTATCAACCCAATCCCCTTCACAACCTACTCTTTTATAACACATATTATCATCATCCCCAGCATCAAATAATATATCAGTATTCATCGATGCATTAGCAAAGGGATGATGTTTCATTGTATTGTCCAGGTCTTCATCATCTTCTTTGTGCATATAGTCTTTTTAACCCATAGACAAAACAACAGACCATTGAGGATCAAGTTGGTCTTTTACATAAAATACTTGCTTGGCCTGTGAAGCTAAAACAAAAGAATCTGATTTGTACCCAACTTGATTAAGGTCCACCAATGTGAAACCAAGTTCATCAACCTTAACACCCTTACTATCGACCTAGTCGCACTTAAATACTAGAATTTTGAAAATGTGATAATCAAGC
This sequence comes from Iris pallida, assembly GCA_029216955.1. Lineage (NCBI taxonomy): Eukaryota > Viridiplantae > Streptophyta > Magnoliopsida > Asparagales > Iridaceae > Iris > Iris pallida. Next base: position 21,074 of record JANAVB010044071.1, read on the forward strand.
TCCCATATTTCTGTGATAATCCCGTAGAAACATATGTCCCCTATTATAGGATTCTTATCTTTCGAACTTGCAATCTGCATTGTCGTAGCTACAAGACTAACTCCACTATTTTGGGTAACTCGAGCGTTATCACGACCCTTCTTGTGATAGCGACAACCATTAATAACGTAGCCAGAACACTTAAGCACATGGTGGCTAGGCCCTTGTGCTATCCACTTTATAGTTTATGAAATGTCTTCCCTGTCATTAAATTGACCGCCAACCTGCAAAGTTTCATATTTATTAAAAGAAAACTTAACATCTAAATAAGTTAGAATATAACTACAATAATATTGCTACAACTTCTACCTTCTTCTGTAACCATTGGAGAAATGTTTGATTGTGTTTGTCCTGCAACCACTTTTTATTTTTAGATTTAAGGGGATGTTGTGATTGTAACCACTCCATATGCTCACTGTCAAGACATCATAACAAACTTAATCATACAATTTTCTAAAAAATTTCATACAATGAATAAATAGAAAATTTATGATAAAGATGCTTACTCAATATAAGGTTGAATTTCATCTGTATTCTCCAAAATATATAAATGGGCTTGTTGCCATTCTTCACGATCAACTACAATAATGCGACCTCCAGGCAAAGGTTGGCCATCTTTAACATTGCCCTTCCTTGCAAGTGGATTTCCTACTGCTTCAACATATGATAGATACTCGCTACAAAATTCTATTGCTTATTCTGCAATGTAACATTCTGCAATGCATCCTTCGGGACGGTTATGATTGTGCACATAACCTTTCAAGGGTTTCATGCACCTTTCAAATGGATACATCCATGTTAGAAAAACAGGTCCACATATCCTGACTTGGGCAACAAGATGAAGAGTTAAATGGACCATAATGTCAAAGAAAGACGGTGGAAAATACTTTTCCAACATGCATAATGTGACCACAAGATCATTTTGAATATCGTTTAGCTTATTCACATCCACCACTTTCTTGCAAATTGCATTGAAGAAGAAGCAAAATCGAGTAATAGTAACTCTAACCGGCTTAGGCAAAATTGAACGGATTGCCACGGGTAGTAGTTGTTGTATTAGTGCATGACAATCATGGGATTTCAGACCATAAAGTTTCAAATCTTGCATTGAGACAAGATTTCTGATATTAAAAGAGTAACCTTCAGGAACTTTACGTCTACCAATGTTTGACAAAATATCTTCTTCTCATGCTTCGTCAATGTATAACAAACACGCGGCAAATATGTTCGTTTCTTTTCAAAATTAGATTTTAATTCAGTCCTTAGACCCTCGTCCACAAGATCAAGACGAGCATTGACTCCATCCTTTGTCTTTCCAGGAATGTTAAGCAATGTACCATATAGCTCTCACAAATATTTTTTTCGATGTGCATAATATCGAGTGTGTGACGGATATGCAAGTGTTCCCAATAGTCAAGTGTAAAGAAGATTGACTTCTTCTTCATCCATCTTCTTTCACCTAACTATAATGCTTTGCACTTTGCATGTTTCTTTCCCCATGAGTTCGAAATTTCACCAACCTTGTCTAATATATCCTTTCCGCTCAATGGTGTTGGAGGATCTCCAAATTCCTGCTTACCATTGAAAACTTTCTTTTGAGTGCGATACGGATGATGTCGTGGGAGAAACCTCCTTGTACCAGTATACACATTTTTACCACTATGTTTCAGCCTAGGCGCATAAGTATCTTTCCCACATATGGGGCAAGCATAATACCCCTTAGTAGTACAACCAGACAGATTTTTATATACAGGAAAATCGTTGATAGTCCACAAACAGTGAACATCCTTACACAAACAGTGAACATCCATAAAACCAACACCAACTATTAGGATTGTCAAGTGTGAAATCAGTGTATACTGATACACCTACTGATACGTACTCAAAACCCTAATACATTCATAAAATCAACACCAACTATTAGGAAGATGGTAATTTCACAAAATCCTTACACAAACAGTGAACATCCATAAAACTAACACCAACTATTAAATCCTTACATAAAATCAATTCATGATATTTTGAAATTAAAAATCAATCCATAAAACTAACACCAACTATTAAATCCTTACACAAAATCAATCACAAAATCAATCCTTACACAAAATTAATCCATAAAACCAATCCTTACACAAAATCAATCCATAAAACCAACACCAATCCTTACACAAAATCAATCCATAAAACCAACACCAACTATTCAATCCTTACACAAAATCAATCACAAAATCATTATTCAAAATTCTTACACAAACAGTGAACATCCTTACACAAACAGTAAAAATCCATAAAACCAACACCAACTATTAGGATTGTCAAGTGTAAAATCAGTGTATACTGATACACCTACTGATACGTACCCAAAACCCTTACATATTCATAAAACCAACACCAACTATTAGGAAGATGGCAATTTCACAAAATTCTTACACAAACAGTGAACATCCATAAAACCAACACCAACTATTAAATGCTTACACAAATCCGATCATGATATTTTGAAATTAAAAATCAATCCATAAAACTAATACCAACTATTAAATTCTTACACAAAATCAATCACAAAATCAATCCTTACACAAAATCAATCCATAAAACCAATCCTTACACAAAATCAATCCATAAAACCAACACCAATCCTTACACAAAATCAATCCATAAAACCAACACCAACTATTAAATCCTTACACAAAATCAATCACAAAATCATTATTCAAAATTCTTGTACAAACAGTGAACATCCTGACACAAACAGTGAACATCCTTACACAAACAGTGAACATCCATAAAATCAACACCAACATTTAGGATTGTCAAGTGTGAAACCAGTGTATACTGATACACCTACTGATACGTACCCAAAACCCTTACGCATTCATAAAACCAATACCAACTATTAGGAAGATGGCAATTTCATAAAATCCTTACACAAACAGTGAACATCCATAAAACCAACACCAACTATTAAATCCTTACACAAAATCAATTCATGATGTTTTGAAATTAAAAATTAATCCATAAAACCAACACCAACTATTAAATCCTTACACAAAATTAATCACAAAATTAATCATTACACAAAATCAATCCATAAAACCAATCCTTACACAAAATTAATCCATAAAACCAACACCAATTATTAAATCCTTACACAAAATCAATCCATAAAACCAACACCAACTATTAAATCCTTATACAAAATCAATCATAAAATCAATCCTTACACAAAATCAATCCATAAAACCAATCATTACACAAAATCAATCCATAAAACCAACACCAACTATTAAATCCTTACACAAAATCAATCCATAAAATTAATACCAACTATTAAATCCTTACACAAAATCAATCACAAAATCATTATTCAAAATTCTTATACAAACAGTGAACATCCTTACACAAACAGTGAACATCCTTACACAAACAGTGAACATCCATAAAACCAATATCAACTATTAGGATTGTCAAGTGTGAAATTAAAAATTACTATAGTTCTCTTCTTGGATAAAATAATGAACATCCATATAATTTTTGACCACTAGTAATTTACACATAACAGTTATTGAATTATACAAGTTTTGGCGGATGAATAAAAATGAACTTATGTTAATGCGTACATGTGCACATATCAATTCATGATGAAACCCTAAGTTTACGAACGAAGTTTACGAACTAAGGGACTCATTTTGGCCCATCACAGAACATAACATCCAAAAACCCACTTCTCTATAATCAAACCCTAAGTTTACGAACAAAGTTGCCACCAAAAAACCCTAACGTGAAGAACGAACGAAGTTGGCACAAAAAACCTAGGCATAAAATTGAATTTCAGAGAGAGAAAATTAAAGGTATTATACCGCACGGTGAAGATCGAAGTTGCCGTATTGTGAAGAACGGTTGTTGAAGCCTAGGGTTTTCTCCAGCACGAAGTTGTTGAAGCCTAGGGTTTTCTTCCACTACCAAAATAAGTCATATCAGCGACGTATTTAGCGACTCCAAGGTAGAACGTCGCTATTTTTGGGGATTTTAGCGACGTTTATCCAAGACGTTGCTGTTTGTCGCTAACAGCGACTAATAGCGACGTCTAGCGGCTATAATTTATCAAATGGGAATCTGCGTCGCAAGTTCGTCGGTACACGTCGCTGATATAGCGACGTGTAGCAACGTATTTTAAGCAGCGTCGCCATTTCATAAATATCAACGACGTTTAGCGACGTCCTAAAATAACGTCGCTAATCGTTTCATATAGCCGGCAAGGGTTTCCTTTTCGATCTTTCACAAATTTTCCCTCCAATTTTTCGTGCGCTCCTCCTTCGCGACACTCCTCCGGCGATTTTCCTCCTCCGGCCTCCTCTTCCGCGGCGCTCCTCCGGCGATCTCCCTCCTCCTTCTCCTCCTCCTCCTCCTTCCTCAGGTAGCTCCTCCTCAGGTAACTCTCCCTCCCCCCGCTTCCCAGTTTCTCCTCGTCTTCTAGCTCTCTCTCTCTCGCTTCTAGTTCGTGTCCACGAGAGCGTGGACTCGCTGCCGAGGACACGAGACTCACAGTGGACTCGCTGCGGGGGACACGAGAGCGTGGACTCGCTTCTAGTTCGTGTGACACCTATTTTGTTGGTTTGGATACGTCGTGTCCCACTGTGTGGACACGAGACTCACAGTGTGACACCTATATACTGATACTGGGAGTTTTTTGGGCATATCAACTGTCAATTTGATGTTTTGCTTGGATTCGAATTCTAATTTAGGGTTCGACCCTATTTACTGATACTGAGAGTTTTTTGGGCATTTCAGGGTTTTGAAATGATGAGTAAATTGACTAATAATTATTATCGAGCTCTATAAAATTTCAGCTATGTCACGAAGGATGGATACTAATCCTGTGAATGAGTTTTCTCCTAAGTATTCTCGACAGTTGAGTATGATTTAGCTCACTGACATTACTGAAATATGGAATGATTAGTGTAGGATATGTTGGTCAGGTTTTGGCAGAGTCGGCTATGTCACGAAGGATGGATACTAATCCTGAATACCATATTTTAAATCCTACAGCGCTGCTTAGTTGAAAGTCTTAATTAGACTTTCTGTTCAGTACCCTTTGACTGCTTAGTTGAAAGTCTTAATTAGACTTTATGTTCAGTACCTTTTGACTAGTTTGATTTGTATAATTATCTGTCATTCGACTGGCGAGACAGAAATCTATGTATGACATTTGCTATAAGGAATTTGCATTAATCTACGGTACGACATCGTGATCAGGATATAGTCCCTGCAGCCATTCGACTGGCGAGGCAGAAACTATGTAGCCGTAGATAAAGTTGACTGTCCTCCGACCCCCATCCCTTGGCAATGATGATACGACAACCTATCACTACATCTTTTAGTAGTAGATAATGTCTTAGTATTACATTATGTGGGTTCATCTTGATTCTGTTACATCCTTCAGATACTAGATTCGATAAGAACATATACTACACCATATGTACAGAACATAGATGATTCAAACTAATGTATGCTAGAATGCATTATGGGTTGTGTTCTGAGCCATTCGTCCCCACACTTGGCAATTATGCAGAACCGTTTGTGGATATACAATCGCCATCCTGATGAATTATTATCTGTGTCAATCTTTACAGAATTATCTTAAAATGGATATGAATTACTATCTGCGGAACCGTTTGTGGATGTATAATCGTCATCCTGATGACATGTGCGGTGTACGGGATAAATTTATACATGGTGTGCAACAGTTCCTGCAGTTTGCCAAGGCGTTCCCTCAGTACATGGACCGTACAAAAATTAAGTGTCCATGTATGAGATGTCGCAACTTGAAATATCATTCGGAAGTGGATGTGACATATCATTTATATTCGAGGGATTTTATGCCAAATTATTATCAGTGGACCGCACACGGAGAACTTGTGTCTTTAGCCTCCGAGCCGGAGCCTTATGTGAAGCCTTATGTAGATGTCCACGAGCATGCTGATTACGACCAAGGGTGGACGAACATGGTTTTCGATGCTGCGGGGCCTAGTTTTGATCCGAACAATCAATATGCAGCTGAGGAGGCACCGAATGCCAATGCTGCAAAGTTCATGGAGTTGCTGGAGAATGCAAGGACTCCTTTATATCCTGGTTGTGATGACCATTCACCGTTGGAGGTGGTTACATGATTGTTGAGCATAAAATCAGATTTTAACATGTCTCAAAATGCTACAATCGAATCCTGGAGTTAATTAAAGATATATTGTCGGAGGGTGGCAAGTTACCTAAAGACTTCTACCGATCCAAGAGAATGGTGAGATCACTCTGGATGGGGTATGAAAAAATTGATGCATGTCACAACGGATGCATGTTTTACTATAAGGACGACAAGGATGAAGACGCCTGCAAATTTTGTGGTACCGATCGCTTCAAAGCAACTAGTACAACAAGGACTTCTGGTGCACGCAAGCCAACAGATTCGATGCACTATTTGCCTTTGACGCCGCGGTTGCAGAGGTTGTTTATGGCAAAGGAGACAGCTGATAATATGAGTTGGCACAAGCGGGAACAAATAGATGGAGTACTGGATCATCCATCCGACGGGGAAGCATAGAAGCACTTTGATCGAGTGTATCCCAATTTTGCTTCGGAGCCGCGTAATGTCAGAATGGGGCTTTCCTCCGACGGTTTTACCCCATTTGGACTTTCGGGCTCACAATATTCTTGTTGGCCAGTGATTGTTACTCCGTACAACTTGCCGCCTTGGATGTGTATGAAGACTCCTTACATGTTCCTAACTTTTATTATTCCAGGTCCGAAGAACCCGAAGAAGAACATCGATGTGTACTTACAGCCCTTGGTAGATGAGCTGAATCAGTTGTGGAAAGTAGGTGCAACCACATATGATGTTTCAAGAAAGCAGAACTTTCAGATGAGGGCCGCACTAATGTGGACCATCAATGATTTCCCGGCCTATGGAATGTTATCGGGTTGGAGCACCCATGGTCGTCTCGCATGTCCGTATTGCATGGATCGCACTAAGGCTTTTCGTTTGAAACACGGAGGAAAATCGTGCTTCTTTGATTGTCATCGACAGTTCTTGCCAAAGGATCATCCGTACCGGAGGAACATGAATGTTTTTTGTGCTGGCATAGTAGAGAAGTCCAGTCCACCGCCACGGTGGTCCGGGGACACGATATGGGAAGAAGTTAAAGAATTGTCAAGTGCTATTGAAGAGCCTACAGCGGGGTACAAGTGTGATGGATTTGGCCGCGCTCACAACTGGACGAAGAGGAGTATATTCTGGGACCTACCATATTGGAGTGACCATCTGCTCAGACATAACCTGGATGTCATGCATATCGAGAAGAATGTATTTGACAATATAATAAATACTGTGATGGACGTAAAGGGGAAGACGAAAGACAATTCCAAGGCCAGGTTGGACTTAGAAGAAATATGCAGACGTCCAGAGTTGCATTTGATAAAGGAAGGCAGTGGGAAGTATAAGCAGCCCAGGGCCATTTTCTTACTGGACAAGGAGGACAAAGGTAAACTTTGTTGGTGGATCCAGGGCCTAAAATTTCCAGACAGGTACGTATCAAATTTGAGAAGATGTGTTGACCCGAAGGAGGACAAACTACAGGGTATGAAGAGCCACGACTGTCACGTTTTTATGGAGAGGTTAATCCCGATTGCATTTCGGGAATTCTTACCTCATGTCGTTTGGGATCCACTGACAGAGCTTAGCATATTCTTCAGAGATCTTTGTTCTACTAAGTTGCTCGTCGATCGGCTTGAAAAGCAGGAGAAGGACATTGCAGTAACATTGTGTAAGCTTGAGAGGGTGTTCCCTCCTGGATTTTTCGACTCTATGGAGCATTTGCCAATTCATCTTTCATATGAGGCACGTGTTGGTGGGCCCGTCGGTTATCGATGGATGTACCCGTTCGAGCGCCATCTAAACCACCTGAAGAGGAAGGTAAAAAATAAGGCACGGGTCGAGGGTTCTATTTGTGAAGCCTATGTCCTTGAGGAGACTACAAACTTTTGTTCAATGTATTTCAAGCCTCATATTGCTATAAATAGAACAAGAGCTCCGAGGAACGACGATGGAGATATAGAATATAATGATGCATTATTGAAAGTCTTCAATGCTCTTGGAAAGCCTTCAGGATGAAAAAGAGATATTTGAATGATGAGGAACTAAAGGCTGCCCAGTTATATATATTACTCAACTGCGAGGAGGATGAAGTGGAAAAGCTAGAGTGGTAAGTAAAAATCTTCAACGTTCAAGTCATCTATTTGTTGATTACGTTATTATAATTTAACGAGTATATTCCAATATTTATTGGTTTTCAGCAAATTTAATAATGAGGTGAGGTCAAGTAGACCATACATTGCAGATGAAGAAGTAGAAGAAGAAATGAGACTTCATTTTCGTCTTGGTTGACTGCATATGTACGTAAGAAGCTAGTTAGAATCTTCCTCCATTCACAACTGCACAAGAAATAACTTAACATTAAACTTAATTTTGTATCTTTTCATGTTTAGGTCGATCGTCCGGACGTCATTCTTGAGAATGAATCTATTAGAACTCTTGCCAAGGGACCAATTTATGCCGTCAAAGTATGGCCAAGTTATTGCGTGAATGGGTTAAGTTCAAGTCAACAAATGCTCTCATCAAAGATAGCTTCCTGGATCTTGATTCCACGAAAAACAGTTGCTTGTGTATCAAATCTACAAACTACAAAGATGTCACTCCAAGCAATAATTTCTATGGCATCTTACGGGAGATCGTGGAATTAACGTACAACTATGGCATAGAGCCTGCCAAGATCGTGTTGTTCAAAGTTGATTGGTTCGATCCCATACAAGATCAAGGATGGAAAATTGACAAGCATGGTCTTGTGGATATTAACTACCGTCGTCGATACCAAGGATACGAACCATTTATCCTAGCAAGTCAAGCTCAACTCGTATATTTACAATACATCCTAGACGGGGAACAACGAGGTACGACTGGTGGGCAATATACAAGACTAAAGCCAGAAATACCTACGACGTCGATGAAGTGGCTTATCAGGAGGACGAGCTGCCTCTTGTACCTAATACAGTTGATGTCGACTCAGCAGAAGTTCCCCATTCAATATCTACTTGTGTAGAAGAGGTACAAGTATCCGAAGGGGAAGACGAAGGAGATGCTAGTGACGATGAGGAGGAAGAGGAAGAGGATGAGGAGGAGGAGGAGGCAAACGAAGAAGATGAATTTTCAGAGGATGATTGAGAAACTGTGATTTTGATGTATTCATATTTCTGTAATCTTAAATTATGAACTATGATCATTTTTGAAAACTTAAATTATGAATTCCAATGTATGCAGATATTTCTAAACTGTCATTGTATTTATTTATATTTTCAATCATAAACTATGATTTCGATGTATTCATATTTCTGTAGTCTTAAATTATGAACTCCAATGTTATTATCAGCATGGCAGGACGACGCGGAGGCACCTCAGGACGACGCAGAGATAGGCTAGGACGATCCGTGTCCTTAGGTGGGCAGAGAGCTCCGTTACCAGAGGATGGCTCTGGACCATCGTCTGACCCGAGCACTCCATTGTACCATACGGTCTCAGGTTCGGGTGGCAGTGCACCTGCGACGAGCAGTTCCATGCTTACTGATCATACTACTTCCCCTAGCCTTCCTACCGCTGACAGCAGCATGGCGGATGGGGAGCAGGTGGAGGAGGTAGTCCCTACTCCCGCCCGTCCCGCCCGGGCGGATCCATACCAGAGCGACCCTCCATGCGTACCTCAGGACGAGACGAGGATGGAGATTTGGGCCGACAGTCCTACGAAGTAAGTTAAATCAATATTTTATGCATGTCTGTATATCTATATATATTCATTAATATGTCCGTTATCGTTGTATACAGATATCGTCCCTCGTCGGTACAGAGAGCGTTGGGTACCTTTCTAAGGTCCAACTATGGGGGTCCGTGGATCAACTACTCGGATGCCTCGGAAGAGAGGAAGGCATTCTGGTTTGCCCACTTCAAGGTAACTAAAGATAGTTAATTTAGTATGATTAATATAATTTTAAGCATTTTTTAGAACTTATTATTTTAATTTGTAATTCTTGTAGAGGACTTATTTTTATCCACCACACCGGGCCGAGCAGATTGAGAGGCAGTTTTCTGCCATCGCCGCCAAGTTGATCCGTGATGCAATTGACGATCAGAAAGCTCGTCACCGCTCCGGAAAGCCGATTGCTGGTTGGACCACACCTGACCAGTGGACCACGATGAGGGCTCGATTTGAGGAGCCCATGTACAGAGAGCGGTCGGAGAAGGCGAAGGCGGCTAGGACGATGGCCGAAAAGTGGTGTGGTGGATCGATTCCTATGACGGAGCATTTCCGTCGTCTGGTATGTAATTTATTGTAAAATATAAGATTTTATTGATAGTAGGAGTATATAATTTTCTATTTTACTAAAGAATAAAATATAACAAACACGCAGGTGAAGAGGGGTTAGGACACAAACATGGTGACCGTCTTCCTGGCCACCCATCGAAAGGACGGAAAGCTCATCGACGACCGGGCTACTCAAAGCTATGTAAGTACTAATTTAGATTTCGTTAATTTTTAACACAACTTGAAGAATATACAGATAACCATATACTTAATAATAATTAAATATTTTAGATGTTTATTAGGCTAATTTAGGTAAGTACTGATGTATAGAGATGCACAATGATTTCTAGGAAGAGTATGTTAGGCTACGTGATGAGCGTGCGAGTGCTAGTACACAGGCAGAGGGAGGGGTTGGTACATCGCAACCCTCTCCGCCTTAGTCGGAGGACGAGCTCTGGAAGACCGCTGTTGGTGGTCTTCAGAGGGGTACGTACTACGGTACAGGGTCCTACGGTGTATTTGTTGCGATGCAGGCATCCAGGGCTCCCTCTTCCAGTGCGCATTCACAGCCGTCACAGGCCGAGTCATCCCGAATCGAGGAGACCATTGTCCGCCAGATTGCTGACCTGCACGACGATATGCTGAGGAGGATTGCTGAGCAGCAAGGGCCTCAGGCGCAAGAGGATGCTGCGTCGGTCACCGCACGCTTTGACGAGCTCGAGCGCACCGTACAGCAAGTACAGGGGACACAGGAGTCCATTCACGACACCGTTACTAGGATAGCGGCTTGTATGGAGCAATGCAGCGCCAGACTGTGAGCCCTAGAGGAGACGCGGACGCACCCATCTCCAGCGATTACACTGTCTCCTTTTTCAACGGTTGCATTGCCTCCTCCTTCATCGTCGTCGGTGGTTCTTACACCGGAGCAGTATGCTTACCTTCTTTCCAGGAGCGGTGATGCTCCTCCTGATCAGTAGTAGTCGACATATATATTGTTGTGTGATGGCCCGTTGTTGGGTCTTTTATGTGGTTATACATATATTATTCTTATGTGGACCATTATGTTTGACATTGTTGTTACAAATTTTCATAAATCTGTGTTGATTGATGAGATTGTGTTTCAAACGTGTTCGTGATTGTGTGTATATGTGTTGTTTGATACTGTGTTCGTGATACACCGTCGTTGTTGTAACAAATGGTATAGGGGATGCTGTAAATTCTACAAATGCTGCAAATTCTGCAAATGCTGCAAATTCTACAAATGCTACAAATGCTGTAAAAAATTTTATTTTTTTTCAATATTAGCGACGTTCAGCGACTGTCAGCGACTGTCAGCGACGTCCAGCGATGAAGGAAACGTCGCTAAGTAAATATAAGGCACGTCGCTAACATTAATGAATACCGTCGCTGATCGTCAGTAAACGTTGCTACGTAGAATGTCGCTAAACATCGTGATGTCGGTACTTTAGCGACGTCAAAAAGTCGTAAAACGTCGCCATTTGGCTCTCAAGCCAGATCAGCATCGATACATGTCAAGTCGCTCAACGTCGCTAGGTTACATCGGTAAATGATGACGTTTTTCGTCGCTGGTGGTCGCTGAATTAGCGACAAGTTCGCGTCGCTAAGTATCATCGCAATAGCGACGTATTGCGACGTTTTAGCGACTAGGTTAATCGCGACTACGTGCAAATGTCGCTAAATACGTCGCTAATTGATATTAGCGACGTATTTTCCCGATTTAGCGACGTCTTTTGGCGTCGCTGATTTGACAGATTTTAGTAGTGTCCAGAGCAGTATCGAAGTGGAGGGGTTTTCTTCAGACCGGTTAGGTTTTCTCCAAAGCGGTTTCTAAGACGGGGAGGGGTTTCTGAGGGGGAAGGGAGAGGAGGGATTT
>JANAVB010044072.1:0-26115 GCA_029216955.1 Iris pallida
TTTGAGTGTCAGATTTCTGAAAGATGAACGTATTTCGGTGTTTTCACGATTCCGGGAGCTTGCGGAGACGAAAATGTGATCCGTTTGAAGTTTTAGAAAGCTGATACAAAGGGCTACAACATACTTCAATCTTAGAATTTAGTAAATAGGTCAAATAGGTACAATATTGGTTTTAAGTAAAAAATTGACTATACAACATAGGTATTTTGTGTATCCTATGAGCCTATGTAGTATGGATATCAAGTGATTCTAGGTATCATAGGTTCTTAAGTATATATATATATATATATATATATATATATATATATATATATATATATATATATTTTTTTTTATATATATATATATATATATATATATATATATATTATTCTTAAATAATATGTGTTAGTTAGTGTGTGTTAGTGTTGATACAAGTGGTTATCAAGTGAGCCAAGTATAGATAAGTTATGTGTCGAGGTACTAAAGTTTGGGGCTAGGTACTAGTGTGATACTTGGGTACCATGAGGATATTGGTATCATGACACTTAAGTACCATGACTATTGGGACATGAGTAAGAAATCCTATTTGATATCAAGTATTAGTATTAGAGTTAGTCAGATAAGTATGTAGGAGGATAAGGTATTGGTCAAGATACTAAGATATTGGGTATTAGAACTAGATAATGTGTAATCTCAATGTCAAGTGCCAAGAGTAGGATGAGTGAGTCTATGCGTGAATGATTTGTAGGGTACGTTAAGCATAGGGTATCCTGGGATAATTTGGATAGGTAACGGAATAGAAGGGTATATTGATATATAGGTATATAGGTAAACATATTGCTATAATCTATAACTATACATGTCATAAGGTAAGGATAAAGGTATCTTGGTATCAATTATAGGTAATCTTGGATACATATATATGCAATATGTATCAAGGATCAAATGTAGATATCTATAGATATACACACATATAGAAATAAGATATTAGAATACATCTTATGCTATATAGGGTATAGGTAAGGTAGCTAGGATATGGTGTAAAATGTGGGATGCTTAATGAATTAAGGTATCATGACATATCATGGTATACGGTATGTCAAGTATTAGGTAGAACATAGTGTCCAAAGGATATGCTATCTATATATGTATATATATATATATATATATATATATATATATATATATATATATATATATATATATATATATATGTATAGATAGTTAAAGTAATTCTAAGGGTAAAGGTAAATGTCTTAGTAGCAAGGTAAGTCATGGGTTTGCATAGGATAACAAGGGTACAATATCATTTATGTATTTTATATAGGTATCATATAGATACCAATATTATAGGATACATGGAAATATATATATATATATATATATATATATATATATATATATATATATATATACGTATGAAAAACCTAGTTTGTCCCAAGTTATTGACCCTAGAACTAAGATATTGACTAATAGTTAAGATATTTGAGATACGGACTAAGGTATTAGGTAAATGTGTGATACAGGTTAAGAAACTATGATACGGGATAAGGCAAATAGCTATAGGCCAAGGTATTGCTATAAATTATAGGTGGAAGTATATATTAGGGTAATATATGCTAGAAACTTATTAGTATAGCCTAATAACTTAGTATTGGCCTAGTATTGACTAGTTTGACCTAGTATAACTTTATAAACCTTATAAATAGGTAAAATTAACCTACAAACTATAAAATAACCTAGTTTGACTGTGTTAACCTAGATTTGACATAGTTTGAACATAAAAGAAAGCTATTGACCTCGTTTCACAATAGAAATATAGTATTGACCTAGTTTGGCCTCTATGACCTAGAATTGACCTAGAAATCATATTTTATTTTAGATATCAATGTTTACCACACCAAAATACCAATTGACATTGATATTTCATATTTAGGTTTTTGTGACTCCACTTTGGACATTGAACAATACCTGTTGCTTAAGACCACAAGCAAGTACATTCTCTAATAGCTTTTGTTATCTTAATGACTTCTATGATATCAGTATGTAGTTTTATACTTGATTCCTGACACGAGAGTACACGAATTAGTATATCTTGAATCCCATCATGAGATATTATTTCTAGTTTATCTTGGTGTACTGGTGGAAGCTTTGTTGTTGTTCTTGTACTTGTATGAACATTGATTCCGAGGGGATTAGCTACCCTCTCAGAGAATTCTGTATCGTAATGTTCCATGGTTGATCCACTATACTAATCGAAGAATATGGCGGTATTAGTAGATTATGTGATCATACCCTAACTACTTGTGCATAGCTCACCCTCACCTTATGCAGAATGTAGCCTGATCTTGTTATACTTGGACATAGCTTTTCATTTATGGCCGACCTGATCCATTGCCTGTACTCGTACATAGTCGGTCATATGGAATAGCCTGATCCTATCCCATGCCGATCACATAATAAACTAATGTCTCAATGCACAGTTAGTATTACATGCTCTATTCTAGATATTACTTGCTGATATATACATAGATAGTCATGATTACTTACAGTTCATACTTGCCATGATATGATTACTACTATCCTATATTCTCACTGTTCAGTATTGCTTATCCATCAAGTATTTTCATTGCTTACTATTATTTATAGTTTTTGTCAATTTAATAAAACTACTATTAGTTTATGTACTTCGCTCCAATCCTGATTAGATAACATTTTTTAAAAGGACTTGTAGGATTGGTGTCCGACATATTACGGATTACATGAGGTTTAGGGTGCGGCATTGGACCTTGTAGCTTAGGAGTGATCACTGGGAGGGCTAGACGGAATTAATAGTTATCCTAGTTAGTTATTAACATTCTGGTACCGAGTTTGTTTTCGGGTTATATTTGAGAACTGGATGTTAGATATTATCGTTGTTGTTGGATGTTGTTGCTATTTGGAGTATGTGGTTATGTGATTTAGTATTGTGTTGGTTTAGATATATGATTGAGTATTGTGTTGCTTTAATTATCTTGTCCTCCTTATGGAGTTGAGGTATTATTGACTGCTAGAGTTATATATATTATGTGAGATGCTAGATAGTTGTTGATGACCTATACAGTGTTCTACCTTAGATGTTGCGGCGTAGGCTGGACGTATTTTACGTGCTTGTACCCCTACAATATGGTGCAGATCGTGATACATTTTTGTCGTAGCCCATGCAAGTCAGGCTTCGCAATTAGAGCGATATCGTGGTAGTGCAACAGCTTAGTTGTACTAATACGAGCTTTTGATAGGATATAGGAAATAGTATATTAGGACCACTAGCTATAGTTTTAGTAATATTCTATAACCTATATTTTCTATAACCTATATTTTCTATAACGTGGTAGTGCAAAAGAGGACCACTAGCCATAGTTTTAGCAATATTCTATAACCTATATTTTCTTAAACTAATTTCAACTCTCGGGGTCGTGCCTCGCCAGTGCGCTGCTGGCTGCAGTGAATCCATAGTCTCCAAAATTCAAATAAATAGCGACAGTGCGCTGTTGTCCTGCCATTTTGAGTTAATTAATATTCCTTTAACTATATTTGCAAAAATTTATGAGCTTCCAAAGATTCAAACAAGTTGACTATGAAATAAAACGTAAGTATTTGTCCTATCAGTCACAACCCTTAAAATAAAAGATTGAACCGGGAGGAAATAACTGAAGACAAAGAAATACAACCATTCTAACATCTATTCCATGTGTATTCAAATTATTGAGGAAAACTTTGAATCGAAACTAACTCGAGGTTCGTATATGGATAACATAATCAGAAATTATATAAAAATAACAATTCTTAGGGCAAAATAGGAACTAAATAGGCAATTCGGACTAAGATATGAGGATGATATCTAAAGAGGCAAAGAGAAGGAATTGAACAATTTATCAAGGTTAGATCATTAATTCTATGAAGTCCTGTCTCACCAAGTGAATAACCTATCCACATTGGGTCATATCGTCATATCAAGAGGTAATAGTGTACCTATAGGGATCTGACAAACTATCAAAATTAATAACCGTCATCTAAATTGCATGGCCTAGACTACCCATCGGTAAATTTGTATAAGGAACTCCTAGTCCTAGTCACTCTCTTAAATTTAATTAATCCCTAACTCGTGAATGAGCATTTCCTAGTCGTCGGCTCGCAATAGTACAACTAACTTAAGTACTATCACGAGTTCGCATGATTTGCGAAAATAGACTTGCATGGGCCACCACAAAAACTTGTCACGACCTGCATCCGCTTTCCGGGATACGAATGCGTGTCCAAGCCATCCTACACCGCAGTATCGGCGGTAGAACGCTGTATAGCCGCAATGCTTAAAATTACAAATAATGCTTATTCACAAAATTAATTTAATTTACAATATTCACAAGCTTTACAAATTGCAGAAAATACAAACTCTTACAAATATTGAAATGATTACAACTTATCTATCTAGCTAATCTCTAGGTTTTCGTCTGCAAGTACCCCCGTATCTTCCAATGCTAAGTGAAGCCATAGCTAACCTAAAAATGTTGGTTTTCAGTCAGAAATGGAACGAGTACAATTCACTGAATGCAATTTCAATTAATGAAAATGACTATACAACAGAGGTTAGACATCAATTACATGTTTTAAAAATAAACAGAAAAGACGAAAAATCAGTAGCAACTAAATAGACAAAAATACCTTTCCAACTGTTAGAAGTACCTTTGATATGTGATCAGTCTGGGACACTACACCGCGAGGTCTACGAGATCTACTTGCAGAAATTAAACAGTGTCTACGAGGTCTACTTGCAGAAAATAAACAATGTCTACGAGGTCTACTTGCAGAAAATAAACAATGTCTACGAGGTCTACTTGCAAAAAATAAACAATGTCCACGAGTTCTACTTGCAGAAAATAAACAATGTCTACGAGGTCTACTTGCACAAAAATAAACAATGTCTACGGTCGGATCACACATCCTTGGTACTTCTTATTCCCGACTCAACAATTTATAATAGAATATAAAATCACATAACCAATGGCCAATCAATGAAATATAGTGAATATCAATATCAAAAAATAGACAATAAACTGTACTCGCCTGTGGTCCTTTACTAGTGAATCCGATAATCTGAACCATTCAGTATGCCACAATAGTCAAAACTCGTACAACAATCTTCGGATGCTGAAATAGACATTACCAATGTTATTAGAATAGACAAATTAGCTAGGATTGCATGTCCTTAAGTCCAATTCTGGACACAAGGGCAAAACGGTAATTTTGGATCAAAACGGTATCCGCCATTAGACCCGCTTTGCACCGAAAAGTGTGCTAGAGTCAATGGTCTCTAAAGTCGTCAAACTATATGTCTACGGATTCGTTTTGATGATACCAACCCAACCGTATGTCCAAAGTTGGATTCCGGCAGCCCGTGCACAAAATCGCCCGTTGAGTCGGATCGTGAGGCCCGCAAAACGGCGATCCGATCAACTGTCTCAGAATTGGACCAAACTTAGCATACAGAACCAGAAAAATGATACGGTCCTGTTTGTGCAAGTTTCGTCTCGATCTGACGAACGTGCACAAAGTAATTGGGAAATTTGCACAGAGGTCGATACGGTAAATTTCGACGGATACACATCAAATTCGTCGCACACACGCAACCAATTTGAATTCCGTCAAAGCCCACACGTCCACGAATCCGTTACGCACCTTTCGATGCTTTTGGTTCGTGACTACATCGCCCGATTTGGCGGGACGCACGTCGTATTGAAGAGTTTTTTAATATTTTTAATATTTTGAAATCTATTTTTCGTCAAAATTGGGAAAAGGATTTTTCAACGCTCGGTCGATGAAACCGACTTCCATAAAAAGGGTTTGTCAGCCCTATAGATTGTCGAAAACCCTGCTCAATTAGTTTTCAAAAATTGCTAAGTGATTGATCGAAATCGATATCCGAACAGGGCTCCTAGGTTGTTCTAACCTCTGTTCTTGGAACAGGTTTTTTGGCAACTTTGGGCTTGATTTACGACGCGTACGGTGGAACTTAAATCGAAACAATAGCAGGGTTTAGGAGGGGGTCATGTTGTGAACATACCAGATCGAACGGTTCGCGAAACGACCCATTATCCACGACAAAAAGTCGCTGTGAAGGCAGCCTCTTCGCAGTACTGCTGCTGTCATTGCTGCGGTGGCTTTCTTGCTGTCCACGCGCTGTCGGCCGCCGGTGGCCGACCGGTCGCCGCCCCGACGGTAGCACGCGCCACCTGGAGGTCGGGGGTGGGGCTGTGAGATTAGGGTTTTAGAGTTTTTGTATGAGATTCTCTCGATCTCTTATCCGATCTATATATGTATGCTTATGCCGAACAAACGAGCGGGTGCTCTCGGGTTATACTCTCGGGTTATGCTGCTGGAAACAGTAGCCCACAAGTGATTTTCCACATAAGTCCCTATACTTTTAGTTTTTGCATCTGGGTCCCTGCAAAGTCAATTTGTAATTATAGTTTACAAATAAATCTTATTCTATTATATCTATACACACACACACACACACACACACACACACACACACACACACACACACACACATATATATATTGTAGAATTTTCCATATAGGGTCGTTCTACAATACATCTGCTGGAAAAGGATGTATCGATACATCCGAAATTTGGACCGTTGGATGCTGATCCAATGGTTCGGATTGAATAATAGTGTAGAAACATCATTTAATGCTGATTTAGACTTTTGACCTGTTGGTAACTTGCTTTAGCAGGTCATTCTTCACTTTAATTTTTTCAATGAATACCCTAAATTAACTCATATTTACTCTCTCTTTCGTCCATCCAATTTAATATTTCGTAATTTTTTTTTGGTTACAGGCCGTCGTGGTGGTGGTGTTGGTGGTTGTGGTGGAAAGAGAAACGAAGATGAAGAAGGAAATAAGAATCGCTCTGGATCGCGTCGAACGTCGTTGAGCCCTCCTAGAACAACGAGGAGTACCAGCTGCGCCGAGAAGAATCGGTCCGGTTCGCGTCGGACGTCGTCGAAACCTCCTCGAACAAGAAGAAGTACCAGCGGTGCCGCTCTAATTTTACTGTCCATGTATTGTCAGAAATCTTATTTTTCATCTAATAATTTAATATTTTGTTAATAAAGCTACATGTCATGGTGGTGGTGGTGAACTGAGGAAACCTGCTTCTGAGGTCGGGCGGATCATCTGCTCACAAATTTAAAAAAAAATCTGTATTGATCGGACGAAACATTTTTTACTTTTCTAATGATAATATTTTCGAAGAAAATATTTTTTTTGGACGGTGAATGGCCATTCTCTTTTCTTTTAACACGGAGAATGGCCATTCTCTTTGCTTTCAACACGGAGAATGGCCATTCTTTTTGCTTTTAACACGGCGAATGGACAGAGAATGGCCATTCTCTTTGCTTTTAACACGGTAAATGTACGGAGAATGGCCATTCTCTTTGCTTTTAACACGGAGAATGGCCATTCTCCGTTCCTTTAACATGGAGAATGGCCATTCTCCGTTCTTTGAAAATGGAGAATGGACACTCTCTGTGCTTTTAACAAAGTATGGTACATTTAGGACTGGAAATGTTCAAGTATCTCATATTTTTTCACCAAATATTTACAGTATTTTTAATATCATTTACCATAGTACATTCATTTAATATTAAATCATTTTCAAGAAAATCCGAATATTATTTTATCAGGCTCCCACTGTATGGCTGCACAAAATTTCTTGCGAGTGTTTGAATATAATTAACCTACTATCAAAGAGAATTTTTCTTACATTACATTATGCATTACACTGGCATCGACTTCATACTGATGGCATCGATGTACTGATGGCAATAACAAAGGATGAACAGGCAGGATTACAATTATGCTTCAGCAATAACAAGGGATGAACAGGCAGGATTACAATTTTGCTTCAGTAATAACAAGGGATGAACAGGCACTGGCATCGAATTCATACTGATGGCATCGATGTAGTGATTTTTTACAAAAAGCAAAACACATTACAATCAAATAAAGTTTTAGTGATCCCAGGAATGCATCCGTAATGAGGCCACTTCTAAACCCTAGGAATGCACCCAGGACTCATGAAATCTGTGATGGGCATCTGCAAATCAAAAGAATACACCAAAATATCAATATCATCTATGAGGCCAACTGCCAACCAAATTAACGCTTCAACCAAAAAATCATAATCAAATTAAGTATACTTCATTCCAAATCCAATAAACTGCATAATTCACGTTACAGTAATCTGTCCAATCCACGTTAGTAATTCATCATAGATCCTGCATAATTCACAATACAATAATCCAAATAAATATCAGACCTACTCTAAATTCAAGACCATATTACATTTTCAAAACAAATTACGAACTATGCACTTAGTACAAGCGAAAAGTTTAGTCTTACAATATTTCAAACGCAAAATTTGGTTTGACCGCCATGACCAACAAATATTTAGAACCATATTACAAGTCAAATATTACTTCCAAATTGAAATAAAAGATTCAAAACTCAAAAGATGAATCTTCATAGCCATCTCCATCTTCTTCTTCTTGTTTCTTTTTTTTCTTCTTCTTCTTCTTCTTTCTCAAAATATCTTTCACCTACACCTTGAAGGACGGATTAAGAAAAATTATAGTCAGTATGGACTCACTGTATATGTAGAAATGATATCCAGAAACATAAATAGAAGTATCAAAATGATGGCTAGCATTAAAGTGTCAATGTGCACAGTGTGTATTTTTACATAAGAGTTTGGGCTAGCCCCATTTACCTTCTTCACGAGGAAAGGAAAATCTTATTCTTGGTCAGCAAATTCAACCTCTATCTGGTTAATCTTATCCATAATCAATTTCTGGTTGTCGGATATAGTCTTCATCTCTTTGAAGACATTCTCAAAGTTTGTAGCAACAAAATTGTATAGATCATCAACCCTGTCCTTAGTGTTTTTAATTCCATAAGTTGATGGTTTTCCAGATGTTGATGGTTTGCTTGCAGCTGCTGCCCGTTTTCCAAACATTCGAGTGAAGGTTAGTTTTCTCATGGGGCCTTTGTTTTTAATATAAACATCCCTTGCTAAGCTTGAGACAGAATGTTTATTAGCCATCGAGCATACAAATCCTCCTAAAGGGAGAGCTGTCCTTGCAGTTGATTTTCCTACGAGATGCATCATTCTACTGAACATGTAGGAACCTATATCCATCCTTTTTTTCTTCCCCATATAATAAAGAAATTTTACTCTCTCGGGATGGATGGAAAACTCATGTCCAGTAGGGTTGAGTGTTTGAGATACGTAGGCATGCAACAATTTATACAAAGTTTTTAATTGATCTTTGTATACATTTTGAGGGGTCTTGGCACCCATTGAAATACCTGTAATCTCATGAATTGCATCCGTCATGGAAACATTATCAATATCTTTCATATCAAACTCAGGAACTGGATCAAATCCATAAAATTCGTTGATGACAGTAGTATTTACCCTAATCAGTTTCCCTCTCAGAAACACCAGTTGTTGATCCTCTTCTTTTTCTTTAATTTCAGCCGGAAGATTTGAGTAAAATTCTCTTACTATTGTTTGGGAGATTTTCTCAAGACAGGATTTGCTCAGTTTCTCCAATTGATAGAATTTCAATATATCTAGGAAAGCTTCGTCTTCGACATCATCCATCTTAATTGATCTTTCAGGCATAACAACCTTTTTCTTGAAATATTTAATGTAAATCTTCTTAGATTTAGAGTCTTTAAATTTTTTTACCTCCTCTCCAGCCTGAGACTTATTTGATGATTGCTCTTCCTCTTCATTTTCCTCTTCTGATGAGGATTCAAAATCCACAGAGTACGTTGATGACTCTGTATCCGTTGCCACCTTAGCCTTCGCTTGAGTACGCCTTCGATCTTCATAAGTTGAGTCTTCCGACGACTCTGTATCGAAGATAGATTTTCCGGTCTTTGTCGAACAATGAGTTTTTTTAGCCTTTTTTGCACGTGGCTTGGCTGCCGCCTCCGCTTTCATCGTCGCTGCCACCGCCGCTGCTTCCGCCGCTGCCCTTTCGGCCTCTGCCCTAGCGACCATAATTTTGGTTTTCGCCGCCCTTGCAAGTTCTGCCCTTCGGGCCTGTATCGCATCCCTTTGTGGATTCTTCCCCTTCGGCGACGGTCGTTGTTTCTTCGACGGCATTTTGATTAGAAGAGGGTTTGGGAGAGGGTTTGGAAGAAGGAAGAGGGTTTGAGAGAAGAAGAGGAAAAATTCGACCGTCTTATATGACCTTAGGAAGTGGAAAAAATTAGAATAGTTTTGAGTCTTAAATTAAATTTATTACTATTATTACTAGTATAAGACGGTCGAATTTATTACTATTAAATTTAAAAAACTACTTTCCAAAATTAAATTTATTACTATTATTACTAGTATATATCCATGTGAAATCACTACATAAACCTTTGGGATTTTGAGACCCTAATTTTAAAAACTGCTTTCCAAAATTAAATTTATTACTATTATTACTAGTATATATCCACGTGTTCCGTATAAATTATTAAAAAATTTGGCAGAAAAAATGTGGTGGAAACATGTTTATTTAAAAAATTTTGACAACATATTTAAGAATGTGAAGTTTAATCTCAATATTTCCATTTTTCGAATATTTGATTAAAATTTTGAAAATAAGAAGACTATGTACTTGAAAAGTGTAAAATTGAAACACTCAAAGTTGTCCTCTATTTTACTTTGTAATCATATTTAAGTTGGATTTGACGGCAAGATTGACGCTGGCAGCATAATCAATTCTATGACGTAACAAGTCATTGATGGGGATATCGTCGCTGATATATTGATTTGACGTAACAAGATTTGTTAATTATAAAGAGCAATGCTATAGTTAGCAAATGGGTGTAAGTTGTAAGAAGGTTGTAAAAGTTTGATTGTAGCCGAAACCAAATTGAGTTAACAAAATATTATATTTTATTAAATCCCAGCTTCGTCGCCGTAACATTCTCCGGTGAAGTATACAAGAGGAGGACAAAAAACTGTAAAAAAATGAAAAAAAAAGAGGTCTAGCCCTCACTGGCCTCGCGGAGGATCTTCGCAAAGTCCTGCAGGGTGCGCACACCCGTCCTATGGCACAGGCGGCGAAACGCTTCCCTCTTCTCCAGAGAATCCCGTTCCTCCGGAGTGATCGGCAATAGGTCAAAGTTGGGCGCCGGATGAAGAGGTCGAGCGATGACCTCCAGTGACAACCCGCAGGAGGTCAGGAAGTCCGCAGCCGCTGCCAACCAGTCATGGGCCGGAGGCGGCGCAGAGGGTGCTCCATGCGAAGAGGCTCGGCGACGACTGGAAGAAGACTCTGGCAATGGTTCCCAACCAGATGATCTTTTTGGAGCCATGTTAAATGTGCAACCTACTCAGATGAATGGGGACCCCTATGTATATATATACATGTTCCTAACCGACTCTTCTTATTCCTTATTGGAAGTTGGGGATATTCAATTTCTTATTCCTTGTTGGAAGTTGGGGATATAATGCTACAGTTACAACCAAATGCTTACAACACTCTTACAACCTTCACCCATTGCTGACATGTGGGCCATGGCCCACATGTCAGCAATGGGTGAAGGTTGTAAGAGTGTTGTAAGCATTTGGTAGTAGACTTAGCATTATTGATGTCTTATTCCAAGCTTAGTTGGTTGTGCTGTTTGGCTTTTACATGGAAGGCCTAGGTTCGAGTCTGGTGCTTGGGTTCTGTAGAATTTTTCTATTGTTAACATTTTTTGGGTGCTATTATATGCTTTTAACTTAGTATGGAACAATTTTTGGGACTGTTAATGGCCATTCTCCGTTCCTCTAACACGGAGAATGGTATATTTAGGATGGAGAATTGTACATTTAGGACGGCGAATGGTACATTTAGGACGGAGAATGGTAAATGTAGGACGGAGAATGATACATGTAGGACGGAGAATGGTACATATAGGACGGAGAATGGTACATTTACGACGGATAATGGTACATTTAGGACGAAGGTTGGACGAAGAATGATACATGTAGGACGGAGAATGGTACATATAAGACGGAGAATGGTACATTTAGGACTGTTCTGTAGGGTTGTGAATTTTAAATAGTTTGGCTGTTTAGTTTTGTTTTGAATCTATATAAATTGGTTTTGAAGGCCCGTGAAGATGAATTAGTTTGGCTGTTTGGCTGTATAAATAGATTTTAAAGGGTTGTGAAAAAGAAACCAATGTTTTCGTATCGATCAACATTGATTATGGTGAATGGCAATGATACCACTAATACGAGTGAAATTTGTACCGCCAGAATTCATTTTGAATAAGGTAAAATCTGTGTTGGGAAACGGCGAAATCTCTTGGATATGATTACACTGAGATGTTGTATTAATGGTAAAATCTGTGTTGGGAAATGTCGAAATCTCAAAAGTGAGCCGTCTTAGGCGTCATTATATCACAATCCATTTTCTTTATAAAAAAATTAATCATGTAAAAAATTAGTATTGACAAAAGTAAAATTTTGTCAAAATAGAGAATCGAACTCATAAAAAATATCTTGTATGTAGACTAGTGAAAAATATAAAGAAATATATGCATACATACATGCTAACGTTTTCACCATTCACCCCAGGAATGATTGATGATATCTAAATCATTATACATCTCGTATACAGGTTCCTCTGGTACTGGGATTACGTTATCAAAGGGTTTTTTAAACGTCTGTATTGAATAACAAATTTTCCAGAGTTCGTCGTCGAAGTGCACGTTGAAGCACCCACGTATGTCGAGCACGCGAAGACCCTTGCAGTTGCATATGATAGATCGCAGCGTGTCTCTATTGAACATGTCAAATTCCATATGTAGGTGCTCGAGACGTGGCATCGAATCAGCCACGGCCTTTCCCTCCGTCTCGTTTTTCGTATCCAGCACGAACATGTTCCTGAGCATGAAATTTGGAGGGGGCATGTTCCTACTCAGCTTGACCAGACGGTAGCAATACTTTCCGACGAAAAATATTCCAGTCGACGTGATATAGAGGCAGTAGCTAATGTCGAGTTCTTCCAGCACAGGAAGAAACTCTAAGTGTCTCACAAAAGTTTCATCACTCACGTCGCACTTCGGAATGCGCAACACCCTTAGAAATTTCCCACTGTATTATAAAAATAGGAAAACATCAATAGAAATTAACAAAAGTATACGTAAAATTTTGTAATAGAAAAAATAAAGTATTAGAATAAGACCAAATAAAATTTTGCACTGACCTTAAACATGCAAAAGAGAAGGCTGCTTCGTCGAGCTTGTACGCGGAGAAGGACCCTAGATATCCTCCACTGCGAGCCACGAGCTTCATTACGGTCAAACTAATCTCAGCAGTTTGCTGGGTCCTCCGGCACCACTGTACCAAGTCGACGTTAGACCAATAGTCTAAGGGACCGTTGAGCGCCTTCCACCACGAACGACAAACTGGGGCCACGTTGCACATTATCTCGTCTGCCGGCATCCCCGACAGTACCAGTATCATCGAGAGAATCTCGGTAGAGATGATGGCTCATCCGCTGCAGTTGATCTTGCTCTTCTCCATTGCGACTGTTCTTCTTCTTCTCTCCTTTGTTTCTCTCTAGTCGGATGGGTTCTCTTCTTTGGAAAAGGCTATTTAACCCCTCGTTTAGGAGGGTGTAACCCGCTCGTGGAGGGGTGTGACCGAACAAGGCACGAATCTATTAGGAAATAACGGTAATGCCACTGTATTAATATTAGCAATTAGTCGTTTGGGCTCCCAACATATTTGGGTGATGCCATCTCCCATTATGTGGCATCTGACATGGCAGATGACATAACAGCTGACATGGCAAATTTTAACCCCAAAAATTAATTACCCAAATTTTTTTAATGTTAATGTTAATGTCAATATTAATATTAATGTTAATGTTAATGCTAATGCTAATCTTAATGTTAATGTTAATATAAATATTAATGTTAATGTTAATATTAATTAATGTTAATTTAATATTAAATTATTTATTTACTATTAATGTTAATTTTAATATTAATTTTATTGTTAAATTTTGCCATGTCAGCTGTCATATTAGCAACCATGTCATATGCCACATAATGGAAGATGGTATCACCCAAATTTTTTGAGAGCAAATAGCATTTTCGTAATACTAGTTTTAATTATTGTAAATTATAAATTAACAGAAAAGCCAATGTAGATTTAATATTAATGCTACTGTTAAATTTTCCCGATCATACCTCGATACTTACGATTGTCGACCGAGTTACCGTCTTCATCATTATCAAGTTTTCACCCGAATCATCGTCCTCGCTGGGGCGTGATGCCGCACGAGCCTGGAGTTGCGCTCATATAAGGCAAGATAACAGATTCACAATAGTGTTTATAGCTCAAATTGATAACATATGCAGCGGAAGAAAAATGTAGTATACAACAAGAATCTCTTTTATTGATAATGAACTGAAGGTTACAATGGCTCTGAATAGCCCAACTTAACATGCCAATTGGCTACAACGCTCATGATCTCTCTAGCTAACAAAGGAGTACATTGTTCCATACATTATGCCTCTTTATAGCCAACAAGTAGTCTTCGGCTGAACATCTCCATGTCGCAAGACCGAACGCCAATGCGGTAGCTCCTCTTGAACGCTAAGGACTCCATGCCTCGTCACGTCCAAGACGAGCCCCGCCTCGAGCCGAACATATCCTGAACTTGTCCACTACCGTGTCCCTGCGGCAGATACAGTTAGACATAATCTTAACATAAACATAGTGATCGTGCTCATCTATGTCCCATTTCGCCTAGCCTGCAAGGTTAGAACTTTACATAAGAAATCATATCATTTCACTCAACCAACCAACCGTAAACTTAAACATATGCATAAGGGTGGCAGGCCTGCGCCTGCACCCAGCGCTAATCTCAGCCCACCGGCCCTATCTATATGAAGGTCACGGTGTTTCGCACCGTAATGCATCTTTGGCATCCTTATGTGTAAGACTATGATCGCTTCGATACGGGTTGCTAGCCCAATATCCGAAGGATCCCAAACTTACTGATATCATAGCTTATCACAACACTGGACGGTCGTAACCCGTCCTAATGATGTGCACCATAAATACCATACATAATTCCCTCCTTTGAACTACTCGGTTGAATTAAGATGATGTGCACCATAAATACCATACATAAATACCAACACTGGACGGTCGCAACAATATCATAGCTTATTGAGTATATTATATTGACATTGCTTGTCCTCCATTCGGAGTTGACCGTTCTCGACAGGTTTTGATATTATAAATGTTGTTAGATAGTAGAACTAGACAGCGTTCTACGTCGTTTCTGCGGTGTAGGCTGGGACGCTGTCACGCACTCAAGCCCTTACTCCGGGTGCGGGTCGTGATAGGGTGCGCGAGAAAGGAACAATGTTGCTGCCGATTCGGTTAAGACCGATAGGTCAGAATCGGCCGGGTCGATCGAACGGGAACGGTTGAATTAAGATCCATTCAACGTTATGGAATGGCTTCTCTGGAACCAAGTCCCATATTCAGCAGGTTGCAGGTGATCGCGTAGGCGACGTCAGCGCAGCCAACCAGTCGCTCGCTTGAAGCAAGTTTAAGGCGAGTGGCTGACTTCATTCGCCTCGTCCCTTTTCGACGTCACTGGCATCACAAGCCATCCTGGACGTATAGCTTTGTTAATCAGGGTCCTTTCAACGCAAGTAGCTAGCTCCGATGCAAGTCCCTGCTTAACCTGTGCTGAAACCTTATACACGACTATACCCTGTTTCCTTCTAGGTCAAAACGGTCCCATGGCCCCGGGTTGCTGATCGAGGAAACTACCGCCTTGTCGACAAGTTGTCCATAACCGTGCAAAGACATATTTTCCTTTTAGTTATTAAGACATAGCCTACATTATCTTTGAAAACTCAATCCCTTTCCCGTGTTTGTGCCCTTGCATTTATCCTTTTATTCGCAACAACATTATCGATTTACCTAGGAAGGGGGTCGAGAAGAGGAGGGTCAGCCACTCACCTTGAGTTTACTTCAGGCGAGAGAATGGATCTTAATTCAACCGTTCCCGTTCGATCGAGTCAATTAATCCCGACCTATCGGTCCCGACCGAATCGATAGCGATAGTGTTCCTTTCTCGCGCACCCCGTGGACGGAGTACGGGGCACGATCCAAATAGTGCATGAAGATACGATTCATGGGGTCAATGAATACGGTTGGCACACTGGTCACTCTAAATGGCATAACAAGGAAAACCCAATGTCCATACCTCGATCTGAATGATGTCTTCTGGATGACTTTCTCTCTGACTTTGATCTGATGGTACCCTCATGACCGTAAGTCAATATTCGAGAATATAGCCGCTCCCTTGAGCTGATCAAATAAGTCATCAATGTACGATAATCAACACATAATCTTGACGTACCATCCTTCTTCTTCACAAGAAGCATCGGTGCTCCCCAAGGCGATCCACTAGCACGAATGAATCTTTTGGTTCTGAGTTCTTCAATCATCTTGTACAAGATTTCCAACTTTGAAGGTGCCATCCTGTAGACTCTCTCCGATCCTGGTGCCGTCCCTGGAATCAAGTCGATGGTGAAAACTCTGCCTCACCGAAAAATGAAAACTCTGCCTCACCGGGAATACCAAAAATAATCCTGCCAATATGGCAGTCTATTATTGTGTATTGCTCCTTCAACCAATCCATTCCAAGGCCAAGGGACCGATTCGGCCCGCAGCAAAAGGGTCGTCGTCTAACCCAGCTATAGTCCGTGATGGCTTGACATTGCCAGTGGCCTTCACACCCTTTCACTGCTTAACAAATGCACGTAACACGGGACGGTGCTTGCTATACTTCGATAGCCTAACAAAACTCTTTTATAATGTGTTCGTGCAACGACTTGACAAGCAAGGGCTACGTCAAGCCTTGCATCGAGGGAACGTGCTGTGCACGCGTTCGACTTGAACAATCAAGTTCTTTGGGTGCATAGACTTAAGCAAGAAGCAGTGAAATACGACTTAAACTACGGGACAAGCGAATGTTAATATTAATTGTAGTTCCAATTACATTTTAAATAAAAAAGAATGTAATTTTAACTTTAACTAGTTTGAAGTAAATGTTAAATCAAAAACTATTTTAAATTTTAGTATTAATATTAGTTTCAATAATATTGTAAATTTTAAATTAACAGGAATGCCACGGTATTAGAAACCTAGCTAGCCGACGTCACGTTGCTCGGGTCTCGGTTAGTGTTCGTCTAAACTCGTACGTGCGAACTAGTTATTAGTAATGATAACCAAAAATTGAATTTTAAGTTTAAAATCTAGTCGAGCTCGATCCTTCCTCTTTATTCCATCTCCCACACTCTCTCTTTCTCTCTCTCTCTCTCTCTCTCGGGTTCTCTCTCACAGGTTGTGTTCCTTACACAACAGATCCTGTAGCATTAAATGCTCTGTACGCGTTATCCTACACAATTTAATAATAAACACTGATACCATATCATTAGAAGAGTAAAAGTTGTCTTGGAAGTTGTAAAAAATTACTTTGTATTGTCTTCTCAATACTTTTTTGCATTGGAGATGACTTTTAAGCTTATTGTCATTTGTGAATATAGCCGCCTATGCAAGTTATTATCTTCTGCCTCATGCCACATAGGATACACAACACATAACAAGACAATAGGGTTTCGTAGTATTAAATGCTGCTGCATGCGTTATCCTACAGAAGAGGGCCACGTGGAGATTGTTGTTGCATGCTTCCTCATGCGTTATTAGCTACACAATTTAATAATACATGTACCCAGAAGACGAGAAAGTTGTGTTGTTGGAAGTTGTTTCCTTAAAATTATGCTTGCTCCTAGAATCACTCAAGATTTTTCATGAGCCATCAAAAGAGGGCCACGTGGCGGAGTTATAAGGAAGACGAAAAGGTTGTGTTGTTGCCTTGTTGGAAGTTGTTTCTTCCTGAATAATGCTTTTTGTACCTCCAAATTGCACTTTCAAACTGTCCATCCTTACGTGGCAGCTGACGTGATATGTTGATCTGGCAGCTGACGTGGCAATTTTTTTAAAATAAAACTAAAAATATAAATTAACATTAAAGTTAATATTAACATTAACATTAACATTAATATTAATATTATCGTTAACATTAACAATAATATTAATATTAATATTAATATTAACATTAACCTTAACATTAATATTAACATAAATTAATATTAACATTAAATTAACATTGATATTAACGTTAAATTATTATGGAGAAAATTGGGTAGTTAACTTTTTGGATTAAAATTTGCCATGTCATCAGTCATGTCAGATGACACACACTATTATTTAACATGCCATATCAGATGGAAGGGCTATATATTAGAGGGACAATTTGGAGGTACGAATATAGCATTACTCTTTCTTCTTGTATTGTTTTTTGTCCTTCGTTTCTTCTGTTGGTTTCTAACACACTCTATTTCTTCAATGTCGACGTCACATGGAGAAAGTGATCGTCGTGTGGAAGATTTAGTCGATGAAGAAAGCTTCCTTTCAAGAGGACTGTCAGATGATTTGGATGATGAGCAAAGTTTGGAAGATGTTAACTTAGGAGACATTAAAGAACAAGATGAAGAAAACAATGGAAGAATGCATCATAACGACGACGACGACATCAACGCAAACAACGAAATGTTATTTCGCATCACCCTTTCTAATGGATTTAAGAAATGCATTATATTTTTACATCTATTTCTCATATTTATTTTGTTTTATTCTGTTCTTAGGGACGACGGTGAATCTCCATTGGATTTCGATGCAGCGACGATGAAAAAAATATTGCAGTCTGCCAACATTAACAAAGATCCAAAACTCTCTTAGAAGAAGATATTGTTGGCCTACAGTTCAACTCGATTGAAGAAGCAGAGACATTCTACCGGATATATTCAAAAGCATATGGTTTCAGTATTAGAAAGAACGAGGTAAAGAATAACAAATCTGGGATGGTGATGGTCCGTAGTTGGTGTTGTTCGAATGCGGGATTCAGACACAAGAAATACAAGGAAGCTCCTAACAGGGTTCGTGAGCCAAGAAGTGAAAGCAGAAAGTGGTTGTAAAGCAATTTTTCGTTGGGTACACCGATAAAATAAAGATGTGGTTCGTCAAAAAATTTCATGTACATCACAACCATATCCTGGCGAATGATTATGAAACAGTTTTTTTGAGATCCCATCGTACGATATCACCCGCAGAGTTGGAAAAAATTAAGCTAATGAAGCAATCAGGGATGGGGACTGGACAGATATGGAATTTAATTGTCCAGAAGAAAGGTGGCTGGGATAAGGTTGGATGGACGAGAAAGGATTTATACAACGCTCTAGCTCAAGATAGTAGAGCACTAGACGATGTTCATGCTACGACAACACTTACATTTCTTCAATCTAAGGAGGGCAGTGACCCAGATTTCTTCTACGCGTACAAGGTAGACGAAGATTCCAGATTGACCCATCTCTTTTGGACTGACGGTGCATGTCGATTCGATTACGAATTATTTAGAGATTCACTAGCATTCGATTCTACATATAAAACAAATAGAAGTCAAATGCCGTTGGTGGTTCTAGTGGGTACAAACAATCATGCGATGACTTGTATGTTTGGGTTTGCAATGATCCATAATGAGACTGCAGAGACATATTCTTGGGTTCTAGAAAAATTCCTAGAGTGTATGAATGGCAAATTACCAGTGACATTTCTCACGGATGGTTGCAGATCCATGAATAAAGCAATTGAGGATTTAATGCCCAGCGTAGTTCATCGAACGTGCTCATGGCATATCCTAAACAATGCTGCCAAACATGTACACTGAGAGGGTTTTCACAATAAACTGAGTCTTCTGATTAAAGGTACATCGCATACTTGCTACTTTACTTGAAGTATGTTGTTGTTACAATATCACAACTTTAGTTACTGTCCATGTTTTCTAAACAGGTACTATTCAGTCGAAGAATTTGAAAACCGTTGGCAGCAGATGCTAACAGATTATAATGTAGAGAACAATGAGTGGACCACTGCATTGTACAGAACGAGGGAGCGATGGGCGGACACATTCCTACGTGGAAATTATTTTGGCGGTTCTACTGCAACAAATAGATGTGAATCTATGAACGCATTTCTGAAAAGGTTTTTGAATGAGAAGCTGCCACTATGGAAGGCCCTTCAAAATTGTGACTACGGTTTGGCGGCCTTACGTTACGGCCAGATGGGTAAGCATGTCACTGATAAACTCTCAACACCAGTTATGAATCAAACTAGCATGGCCGTAATAGAAGGTAAATTTGCCGCAATTTACACTAAAATGGTGTTTATAGATGTAAGGAAGGAAATCACACGTTCTGATGCATATACTGTTCTCCATCATCACATCATAAGAGAGGCAGAAGTTTGTACTGTCCAAAAGTATATGCCGCCAAACAGTATCAACCGGAAGGTTACATTTGATCCGGCCGACAACATCATAAATTGTGAATGCTTGTGGATGGAGACCAAGGAGATTCCTTGTAGGTATATTTTTTCAGCAATGAAGAGATTACAAATTGGAGATATTCCAAAGAACTTGATAAAATCTCGTTGGCTCAAGGATTGCAAAGAGAGTTACCTCTCCGGACCTGGCTCAGAAAGAAGATTCATCCACCCAGACAGTATTGAGAGCAGAAGGTATGGTGGTATTAATGAACAAGTTAATCTGTTTACATACTATTGTAAAAAATCAAGCAAAATTCAAGAGAGGAAAACGGAGTTGATGTCGTCTGTTCTGATGGGTTGAAAGAAATGGTGACCGATATTGGTGAAGAAGAACAAATGGTAGCTGATACAGTTCATGGAGTGCATGAAGCTTTAAAAGAGCCAAATCCGGTAGCAACAAAAGGAAGACCTTCTCAAGGGAAATCAAGCCAGCCTACAGAAAGTCAGCCTATCCCGAAGCCTAGAGTATGTAGAGTTTGTAAAAAATTGGGTCACGATTTTCGTAATTGTAAAGTACGAAAGCGAAATAGCGACAAAGAGCAAATGGAATAAAATGAAACGTCGTTGACTTAAGACAATGTCTTTCTTATGTGACAAGATGTCATTCACACGAGACAATTAGATAAAAAATATGTTCTCCAATGCAAAAGTTTGAGAAGACATAAAAACGAAGAATATCAAATTCCAAGTTCAAAACGGAGTATATCAAAAATGGAGAAAATATGTTCTCCGTGCAGTTCAAAACGGAGAATATCATTCTCCGTTTCAAATGACACGGAGAATATCATTCTCCGTTTCAAATTAAAATGGAGAATGAACATTCTAATGTGTTTTTAACACTGGGAATCTTATTCTCCGTTTCAAATTAAACAGAGAATGTCGTTCTCCGTTCCTAATTAAACAGCGAATAGAATCCTCAATCGTTTTAATACTAGGAACGACATTCTCCGTGCAGTTCAAAACGGAGAATATAATTCTCCGTTACAAATTAAACGGAGAATATCATTCTCCGTTTCAAATTAAAACGGAGAATGAACATTCTAATGTGTTTTTAACACTGGAAATGCTATTCTCCGTGTAATTCAAAACGGAGAATTCTATTCTCCGTTTAATAAAATACGAAGAATGCTATTGTGGTGTTGTGGTTACAATGCTAGACTTGTATTTAAGAGGTCATTGGTTCAAATCTTGACTATAACAAAATTTTATTTTATTTATACTTTTTTTGTAAGTTATGTATGGGGCCCATTTAAAAGGGAAAAAACTTTGATATAGGAGAGAAACTTTGATACAGTAGGGGGTATCAATTTGATACCCCCTATGTATGACATGTGGGCCCTCTCAAAATTTATGTGTATATATATATATGTGTACACATTTTATAAAGCAGGAAGGGACCACATGTCATACATAGGGGGTATCAAAACTTTGATACCCTCTACTGTATCAAGAAAAAAAAACTTTGATACAGTAGGGGGTATCAAAGTTGGCAGAATTCGAAGGGGCAGATTCATTGGTATTAATGGCATATAAATGGCAGTAGTTGGAAGAGTTTATTCTAGTCTTACTTAGCTTTACTTGAGAAGGGGCAGATGCATTGGTATTGATGGAAATTAATTGAATTGAATTCGAAGTGGCTGCCACTTGGCGCATGAGTCCGAGTTGTTCCATGCCTATAAATGGCAGTAGTGTAGGGAGAGTTTGTTCTCGCCTCACTTAGCTTTTCTTGTGGAGATGGACTCTACCGATCCTCCTCCTTGGCAAGATGCTTTCCTCTTGGTTGTCGATCGTTCGAAGAAGCTTTCGTGGTGAGTCCTTCAGAAGACTGAGATGTGCCTGGATTTGAATTTATTGCCAACCCACGCTCTGTCGAAACGCCCGCACGTTGATTGGCTCGGACTATGTACGGTGTTCCTTTGCCACAAGGAGTTCTTCTTCGACGTATTCTATTGGTCCGATGATGCACGGTGGTGAAGTCCTTCAGAAGATGAGATGTGCCTGGGTTTGGATTTATTATCGTTCCACGCTCTGTCGAAGTGCCGCACGTTGATTGGCTGTAGACTATGCACGGTGTTCCTTTGCCGCAAGGAGTTATTTCTTCAACGTGTTCCATTGGTCGACGATGCACGGTGGTGAAGTCTTCAGAAGACTGAGATGTGCTGGGTTTGGATTTATTATCGTTCCACGCTCTGTCGAAGCGCCCGCACGTTGTTTGGCTCAGACAATGCACGGTGTTCCTTTGCCGCAAGGAGTTCATTTCTTCGACGTGTTCATTGGTCCGACGATGCACGACGAAGTGATTTGCCTCAAGGAATTCCTTTTCCTCAGGGCGTTCCATTGTCGAAGAATGCAATATGAAGTGAATTCCTTTGCAGGTCCTTTGCCTCAAGGAAAGAGTCTTGCCAAGGTGGAGGATCGGTAGAGTGCATCTCCATGAAAGAAGGATGCCTTTGCACGGTGCTCTGCCTCAAGGAATTCCTTTGCCTCAGTGAGTTCCTTTGCTCGGACGATGCACGATGAAGTGACTTGCCTCAAGGTGTCTCCAACGGTTCCTGTGCTCTGACGATGCACGATGAAGAAATCTACCACGTGGACACGAACTGAAAGACGACGGAGAACAACACTCCCTTCACAGTCGAAGCTTTCAATTGAATTCCTTGAGGCAAATCACTTCATCGTGTTTCGTCAGAGCATAGGAACCTTTGGATGACTCCTTGAGGCAAATCACTTCATCGTGCAGTCAGAGCAGAGCAAGATGAATTCCTTGAGGTACAGGAACAGAAGCAAAGGAATTCCTTGAGAGCAAAGGACCTTGAAAGGAATTCCTTGAGGCAGAGCACCTTGCAAAGGCATCCTTCTCATCTGGAGATGCACTCTACCGATCCCCACCTTGGCAAGACTCTTTCCTGTTGGTTACTGGAAGAGCGCAGAGGATTTTGGTGAAGAAGCTTTGGTGGTGAAGTCCTTCAGAAGACTGAGATGTGCGTGGGTTTGGATTTATTGCCAAACCCACACTCTGTCAAAGCGCTCGCACTTTGATTCGCTCTGACTATGCACGGAGTTCCTTGTTCATGGAGTTCCATTACTCTTACTATGCACGGAGTTCCTTTGTTCAGGGAGTTCCATTGCTCTGACGATGCAGATGAAGTAATTTGCCTCAAGGAATTCCTTTGCCTCAAGGAGTTCCATTACTCTGCGATGCCTGCACGCAGCTCACATTCAACTTTTTTCTGATAGTAGATTTATGTAGTATTTCAGACTTTCATAATGTAAATGTAACTCAAAATGTCAAACTTTTCGTGGTTTTCACAATGTAAATGTAACTCAAAAAATGATTTTATTAAAAGACAGCAGAGCAGACATTATAAAAGACAGAAGTTCTCTTGAAATCTAATTCTTAGCCCATACCAACTCATCTTGTAGTCTTCTTAGCCCATACCAACCTCGTCATATTCTCATCAAGCTCATCTTCATTCTCCTTTTCAAACTAAACGGAGAATAACATTCTCGTTTCAAAAGACACGGAGAACGTCATTCTCCGTTTAAAATAAACGGAGAATGAAACATTTTAATGTGTTTTACCACTGGGAATGTTATCTCCATTTCAAGACAGACGGATAATGTTATTATCCGTTCCGAAAAAAACGGTGATAGAATCCTCAAACAATTTAATTTAAACGGGAAAGTTATTCTCCGTTTCAAGATAAACGGAGAATAGAATCCTCAACTTTTCTTGGTTTTGACAATGTAAATGTAATTCAAAAATGATTTTTATTTAAAAGCAAAGCTTATAAAAAGACAGAAGTTCCTTGCCCAATTACATAATTACATTGTTGTTTTACAATGTCATTGCTTGGGTTCGTGTTACATATTTGCTTTTAAGCAACTTCTTAGCCCATACCAACCTCATCTTTGTAATCTTCTGGTGAGTTTCATCGTCATTTCCTTCCGATATTTCGAAGGGAGTAGTCGACAACATATTCATATAATACGCGTGTACAAGAGGCAGTTGGGTGCCAGTTGTGGGCAATTTGGAGAACAATTCAGTACTTTGCTCTCATACTCCATCTTCGCCGGCATCTTCCTCATCCTATCAACATTTCTCCTGACGATAGGCTCTAAAGTGTTCTTCATTAATCTGCATCCACCTTGCACTTTTCGTACGTGTTTGCCTCAAGGAGTTGTAGTGTGTCCAGTCGTAGGAGATAAAGTTGAATGTGAGCAGGTATAGTGTTTCATGGATGAATTAAAGAGTGGGATGAATAGCAACTCTATGTCGTCCTCCAAACCCATGACGAAGTCTACTACTTCTGTTTGGATGTCTTCAAGGGCGTCGGCTTTTGCTTCTGGTTCATTGGCACATTCAACGATGGTCTGTTTTCCAAAAACAAAAACACAATATCATGAGTAATTTTTTTCTGTCATTTTTCATCGGTTGCACACATAAATATGGATTTTTCGTTTGAATTCCTACCAATGTGTGGGCCATCATGAATGCAGACCACTTATGTGATTGGGGAGCCGGCTTTGCTTCTGGATCAATGGCACGTCCTTTGAACTAGACGGGGGACACCTTCTTTTAATGCCTTGAATATCCTCAGCTTCCTTATTATTAGGTTCAGTATGCCAGCCTCATGTCTTCATAGTTGAGTATGTCTTGCATGTCTATTGTCGACAGCTCGACTGTGACTCCATTTTCACCTCTTCCGACGAAAAGGAGTATACAATATCACTGCACATAAATTTAGTTTAGATTAAATTAATAAAGATAGATTCATTATAATTGTGAAAAAATTCTAGAAAAACAAAAGAAAAAAAAGGGTTATGATACATACTTGGACACTTCTTTTTGGGAATACGATGGATGTATTGCTTCTTCAGCTCTTCATCCGCATGTTTCCAAAGTAAGAGTTCATTGCATTCCCTTAGTATGACACGGTTCTTCTTTAATTCAGCCATTTTGGCGTCTCCTCGGGATTTCGGAGCGGCATTAATCTTCCGCTTTTTATTAGCCTCTCCAACTGTATTGCTTTTATTAACTCTTTCCCCCGATCCTCTTCTTTTGGCTTCTTTTGGAGCAGTAAGTTCAGCAGCTGCTTGAATCTCCTCACGCTGAAATGCTACCATGGCTTGGAGATCAACAATTTTCCCATCCTTTTCATTGGCTTCAATATTAAACGATTCAACTTTATTTTGAAGCTCCATTTCTCCTCAACGAGCCTTTCATTGTTTCTCTGAGTTGCTCGGTTGTTCGCACTGAAATAAAACAAACAACAATGAAATGTATGATGTGAACCTAACACGGAGAATGACATTTTCGTGTAATATAATACGGAGAATAGCATTCTCCGTTTGGAATACACGGAGAATAACCTTTCCAGTATCGAAATGATAGAGAATAGCAATTATCCGTTTCAAATAACACGGATAATGCCATTCTCCGTGTTATAATACACGGAGAATAGTCATTCTCCTGGAAGATTACAAATAAAAATTTGAAATAGAAAAGATTTTACCTTGTGATGTAGCTCTGATTTAAGAACAGAATTC
>JANAVB010044073.1:0-47846 GCA_029216955.1 Iris pallida
GCAATATTTACATCAGGAGAAGGCTGAGCCTTAGAAATTTAGCCAGTCAACGACTAAAGAGGCGAGAAGAAGAACGAGAAGAAGTTTTGTTTCGATTAAGATCGATACAAATGGCTCAGAAGAGGTGAGCTCCCTTGCAGCCTGAGATGGAAGAGTAGTCCGCCCTCCAACTGGGATTACCAGAGTATCTTGTTTTATATGTGAAGATACAGGAACTGTAATACGCCCACTGACAGGAATGATCAGTGTATCTTGAGCAGATGACTGAGGTGATGGAGAGATACGTCCGCTCACTGGAATAATGAAAGAACCTTCTCCAGAGGGTTTAGGAGACTGTTGCTGAGTAGTTCGACCTTTAACAGGAATTGTCAAGGTCTCACTTTACGAGTCCTCTTTCTCCATAGCTTGTATCACCCTTGTATACTCTTCTTTGTACATCCGAGAATCATTGAAATACGCTTCAACCCCACGGAAAGGATTTATATCAGCAACTTTCTTTTGTACTTTTCCATTGCTATCAATGTATTTAAAAGACTGATGAAGAGTAGAAGGTACCACATTATTTTCATGAAGGAAGGGTCTTCCCAGAAGAAGATTGTAAGACCCTACGATTTCGATCACATAGAAAGTGACTTTGGATCTGAAATCGCCTATCTGAAGTTTCAGATGAATCTTTCCCAAAGGCTCGCTTCGGCTCTGATTGAATCCCAAGATAGTAGTAACCGTCTTGGAAAGCTTGTGAAGAGGGATTTTTAATTCATCCAACACACTCTTTGGCATTATGCTTATAGCAGACCCTGGATCAATGAGGATACGATCTATCTTCATCGTATCGATATAACCGGTGAAGTAGAGAGGCCGATCATGTAGATTATTCTCCAGTAGCATGTCATCTTGTGTAAAAGTGATATTTGGGATAATCTCTAATACACTGTTGCAATGTAAGCAAGTAACAGGTTCTTCATCTGGTTTCTTTAATTGTGCAAGACAAGAATCTGCCTGAAGAAGTTCCTCACTTAATGTCTCCCGAGTCTCTTTAGAAAGACGTAGAAGTTCAAAGAAGGACATTCTAGCTGGAGTACTAGCGAGTTGAGCTAGAATGTTGAAGTTATAAGGCTTCTGAAGCCCAAGAGGAGGGGACTTCTTGATCGGCTTATCAAATCGAGCCTGTTGTTTGCCTTTCTCAAGAGCTGTGGGCTTGGAAGGAGTAGGTATCCCTGGTGTAGTTGAAGGAACAGGTACAGTGGATGATCCTTCTTCAAGAGGAACATTAGGAACATCTTTGTCAGTTGGAGAGACATCAGGAGCATCCTCAGGATTCTTGGAATAATCCTTTAGATAAAGTTTTCCTGTTCTAGTAGCACCAGCAAGTGCTTCTGCTTTGTCTTTTGGCTCTGTGTCGGGAGTAGATCCGAGAGAAGTCATATGATATGACTTAGTCTTTCCAGCCTTCTTAGATTTTCGGGAAGTAGTCTTTTGAAGGAGAGGAGATTCAAAATCTGCCACTAAATCAGGATGAATCCATATGATCTCTCCTGTTTCCATAGTGATCGGTACTAATCCTTCAGACTGTGGAGGAGGAATATTCACTATTTCAAGAGTTGCCTTGGGAATAGAAACGATTCCGCTTTCAAGGAGTTGGGGAGGGAAATCTCTGAATTGCATAGAGACGACGTTGGAGGTGACGGTCTTCTCTTTCGGAGTAAGAGAGATAGCTCCAGATTTGATCATTTCCTGGATCTTTCCTTTCAGTACATAACATGTATGAACTGTGTGACCCAACATTCTGTGGTATGGACAGTATTTAGGATGATCTGTCTTACCAGCTTCATCGGATTTCTTGATTTCAGGTAATTGTATTTTATTACCTTTCAACAGATATTCAAAGATACCAAGGACATCATCGTCATCAAAGAGTATTCTTCTTTAGGGCAAGGTGTTCTTGGTTGTTGAGTCGTAGAGACAAGAGGAGTTTGAACGGTCGATGCATCTTTACTCTGAAGATTAACTTCAAGGTTTCTTTTCCCTTGCGAGTATTAGATTTAGCATTATTGTTAGTACTTTGACCTGTTTCTTTAGGAGCCATCTGCACTCCTAACCCTTTGAAGGTTTCAGCACTAATTTCTGCAGCTTTGGCACTCACTATGAAGAAGGCCAATCTTGAAATTGAGTAGATCCTGTCCATATGCTGATGATTGGCAATAGATTTGATTTGCATGTGTCAATGGTAACAGCATCAGGAGTTCTAAGAGGCATCTTCACAGCTTCTCTTCGAAACCGTTCAATGAAATCCTCAGTAGTTTCATTATTCTTCTGCTTGATTCTTATAAGAGCAGACATAGTCATGTCATTGAGCCCCTCATAGAATAGTTCAAGAAATATTTGTTTGAAGCCGGCAAATGAGGTAATGCACCCATCTGTGAGACTTCTATACCAGTCATAAGCCGTTCCCTTGAGACATCCGACAAACACCCGAGTAAGGAGGGCGTCACTTGGTTGTAGCTGGTTAGTCAACACTTCAAAGTGATTGATGAATTGACTCGGAGAAGTGGTTCCATCATAGAATGAGATAGTAGGAGGCTTATTATTTAGGGGGATAAGATACTTGCTTCCATTCTATCGGGTAAGGTTGCTTGATACCTAACCTTTGCAAACCATCCTTCTGTTTGAATGCCTCAAATTGAGTTCTGAGGTTCTTCAATTCTTCAGTAACAACTCCGGAAGATTGTGGAGTTGTAGCTTGTTGAGAATAGTTGGAAGGAGGAACAGCATTATAAGCACTACCTCCAGCTCCCGAAAGACTAGGAACTGGTTGAGCTTGTCCAGGAGTATTGGATTGTACTGCTGGAGGTACATGTATTGGACTTACACCAGTGTCAGTTGGTATGGCATCTGGTACAGTCTGTCAATTTTGCATCTGGGTTGCCATGAGTTCATACATCGACTGCATAGTGTCAGCCATAGATTTTATTTGCTGTTCCAAAGAAACAATTCTTTGCTCTTGAGGAGTCATCGAAGAAGAAGGTTCATCAGTATTCCCATCGACCATATAAGTCGTGACTGTACGAGGGATTATTGATGAACTGGTGGATGTTGTTTGTTCTGAATCATTACTTTGTGTATCAAAGTCATCTGTAGGAGAACTACCCCCAGTAGGAAGAGGTGGGAAGTTAGATTCTCCAAGAAATTTAGAATCATCTTCAGAAATCAAAGTCCTTTGATTAGAAGCCATGACTCTTGATCTGGTGCCTCTATAGACTCCATCTGGACTATCAGGTCTACCCCCAGTATCCCGAGAGGTCATGTTGACAGAAGCAAACAGAGGTTCATCTTCATCAGGCATAGGTTCACACTGAATCCGATTGAAGACAGATTGTCGTTTAGTTTGACATCTGTATTACATTATGACTCTTGGCTGGAAGTTACATTCATGATCAGCATGATCATGATCTATTGATTGGCATCTGCATTGAATTATGACTCTTGGCTGGAAGACACATTCAGCATGGTCATGATCCATTGACACAAAATTATTCCTTCTCTTTTGTTGCAGATGTTCTCATAAATCTGTCTGTGAAGATTGAGGTACATCAGAGAACATTCTTTGTGCATTCTTAGGAATATATTTCTGGTTCTTGGGTCTTGATGGCTCTTGATTATATAGAGAGTGATTAATCTGAGCCACATAATTTCTAGCATACTCTGCATCTGGATCTCTTGCTTTTGTTCCCGTTTGGTATGGTTTTTGTTACCAGAAGTGCTTCCCAAACGGATTTGATTAAGTTTTGTTCTTAGATCAGTTGGAGGTACAATACTGGTTTTTGATACTTGGAGTTTTCCCTCCACTGATCTGGATATTTGTAAAGAAGGAAGAGTTGGACCACCCCCTTGATTAGGAGTTGGTAACAGACCCTCTTTTATAGACAAATTCTGTGCCCAATTCGAAGAAGACATTAAGAAATGTTTCTTCTTAGACTTATTCAAGTTTTGAGACATAGAATGTCCAGAAGGAAGAGTAGTCAAAAGACCGTCTCCTTTTCTTTGACTAACAAAAGTGTCAGTCAAAGCTGTTCCTGAAGTAAACACTACAGGAGCAGAAGAAACAACTAAAGAGTTGTCTCTTTTCGAAGGGACTTTGTGTGCCATCTGTGAAAGGGTTTTAGCAAGACCACCCCCAGTTCTAGTAGAAGTTGGCAAGGAAGAAGAGATAGCTAAAAAGCTATTCTTCTTAGATGATGTATACGGAATACATGCTGAAACAGGCTTGGTTAAAGAACCAGTGCTGTTAGCGTGACTTTTGGATTTAGAAATACATGCTGGAACAGATTTGGCTAAGGAGCCAGTGCTGTCAGCGTGACTTTTGACTTTGAGATTGCACGCTGGAACAGGCTTGGCTAAGGAGCCAATGCTGTCAGCGTGACTTTTGACTTTGAGATTGCACGCTGGAACAGGCTTGGCTAAGGAGTCAGTGCTGTCAGCGTGACTTTTGATTGCAGTCGTCTTTGAGCACACAAGAGCGTGCGTGCTTGCAGTAGAGTTCTTGCCAATGTTAGGAGTAGACACTGTGGCAGGAATTTTACCATTAGTTGCCAACAGGTTCTTAGGGACATAGACAAATCGTCCCTTCGACTTAGCAGTGGTGATGGAGGCTGAAGTGTGCTTACCACCCTTAGCCCGCTGTATTTCTTCGTA
Organism: Iris pallida; assembly: GCA_029216955.1. NCBI lineage: Eukaryota > Viridiplantae > Streptophyta > Magnoliopsida > Asparagales > Iridaceae > Iris > Iris pallida. Next base: position 4,693 of record JANAVB010044073.1, read on the forward strand.
GGTGAGTTGATCAAGTTGGATCGATATCACCTTCTTCGTCGAGCCGACTGACGAAGTATCGTATTGAGTTGTTGCCATCTCAGAAGAGAAGATGGTTTTCCCCAGCAGAGTCGCCAATTTGTTTTCCATAAATAAATTCACTTTATTTATTGTATTTCTGGGAAAATTACAACTGTAGGAATCCGATCTAGAAGACGATCGCTTTATCCCTTGGACTATGCGAAGAAGAAAAGCTCTCAAAAATTTTACAGCAATTTAGATAGCAATGTATCTGTACAATGAATGAGAAAAGAACTCTATTTATAGAGTCAAAAAAATAACTGAAAAGATAACTGTCTTCACAACCTGTGCATAGTTGAAAATCATACAGGATTTAACATACGCAAGATTATGAGCAGTTACTGGACGTAGCCTGTAACTGTTGGACACATGGCAATCGTGCATGAGTCGTGTGCAAGTTACAGGACCACATGCGAGAGATCGGTGGCATGGCTGCCACGTACTCCAATTTGATGAAATCCATGCAGGCTTGTTGAAGACGAAATCCACACAGACTCGGTTGAGGATGAAATCCACGCAGACTTGTTGAAGACGAAATCCACGCAGACTCAGTTGAGGATAAAATCCACGCAGACTTGTTGAAGATGAAATCCACGCAGACTCAGTTGAGGATGAAATCCACGCAGACTTGTTGAAGACGAAATCCACACAGACTTGGGGCAGAAAGCTTCAAAATACACGCCAACTTGAGATAGAAAGCTCAGAATTCACGCAAGCTTGAAGAAGGAACATAAAAATACACGCCGACTTGAGTCAGGACTGCCAGCTATCTTGATTCGACGTGCCTCGACTGACACAAAATCTCTGACATTCGATTGCCTTGTCAGTCATATTAAATGACAATAAGGTCTTTTTGGCACGCCAACTTGGTGAAGGCTGAACCTTGTTGAAGAAAATTTCGAAAGTCACGCAATAGTCGGCTATGATCTCTCGAGTTTCGTGCATACGTGGCATACGAGGAGACATTCTTCGACTATTGTGCTGTCAGTCATAATGACACTCTGACAAATGATGAGCTGTGTCTGCGTACATTTGAAGAAATAGTCTGGTAGAACCCAGCGTAACTTTTAAACATTATCTTGATCAACTCAGCGTGATTTTTAGACTTTGTCCTGATCAACTCAGCGTGACTTTCATTTCTGAGGCCTACATTCCTCTCCTCGACGATTCTCTAATTTGGTGAGTGTGGATCTCTGTGGTGGTATTGTCCCTCTCGCTATTCCTTCATGCCAACTAAATAATTGTCTTGCAACATCCGTTGATCGATATGAAGATGCTAATGCCACAAGTCAATGCCACTAAGAAGCTAGAGATAGAATATTGAAATGAATTGATTACACTGCAATGAACTGAACATTGAAATGAATGAATTGATGCCTATAATGATGGTTATGAAATGCTAAGAATGAACATGTTGCCTATTACTTCAAATATTCTATGCACACTGTGTATATCGAGTCGGACACACATTCGTCTGACCATGGAAAACTTGTATACAAGGATTGAGCAATAATTTCCTCGAACGGTACCGGGGCGCCGGGACCGATTCGGCCTAGAAGGAAAAAATGAAGTGCTTTGGGGAAACATGAGTAATGCGAGGCATCATAGAGGCTAGCTTCCTACTGTGTTATCATCTCATTATCTTGAAGTCCCAAATGCAAATGAATGAATGAAAAGAGTCCATAATGGTTTAACAACACCAGTGGTCACATCGTGGGAATGTATGCTAATCAATGTCTTATGCAGGGGCGGTAAGTATATTATTATCCTGTATCTTGTGCAGGAAAGCTGGATTCGGCCAATGGTAAAGTAAACATGGTTTATTCCATGTTATATTAATTGTGATTTACTCTAATGTTGCATGTCCCTAAAGAGTTTATATCTTAAAAATGCTTGTCATTAATAAAATGTTGGTTTAGCTGAGTGGGCCAACGGGGCTTACCAGCGCATTGTTATAATGTGCTGACCCCTCCTCCACAGGTACTGGAGAAGGCTCGGGCGCACCGCGCAACTAAAACTTTCTGAACTGTTGTTTCCTTTCAAGTTATTTTCCCTAAAGACGCACAAAGTATTGTGAAGATTTCAAAGATAGCTGCTTATATTTCAAAGTACTAAAGGGGTATGATGTATGGAATGGAAAGTTATTTCATGGCAGCCTATTAGTTGTACTTCTTTTCATGAATCAATGTAGCCGAAAGGGCATTTCAAATATTATCGAGAAAAGTTGTATTCTGACTACATCATCAATAAAATGAATATTTTTCTTCCGATTCCGCTTACTCAATATTTTCGCAACTGTGGCTTATTTTCAAATGTGTTGAAATGATATAAATGTGCATGTTCTAGCCTTGTACAAGTGCAACTCCAGACTTGTACGGCATCATGCCTTAGCGAGGACGATCGATTCGGCGTGAATCGAAGCAAAGCGAGCGATTCCCCGAATCGGGGCGTGACAGCTCCCCCATAATTAGATCCTCTGCGATATCCTCTAGAAACTGCTCGAAGTGAAATGACTCTAACTCAGGCAATTCCTCAGCCTCAAAAGGCGTCTCAAAATCCTAAGTGTTGGTCATGGTCTGATCCTCGACGAATACCACGTCCCTGCTTCTGTAGAGCTTTCTTCCCACCGGTTCGTAGAGTCTATAGCCAAAATCATCCCGACCGTAGCCGACAAAGATGTATCGTCTCGTCTTCGGCTCAAGTTTGGTCCTCTCGTCCTTCGGTACATGCACGAAGGCCTTACAACCAAACGCCCACAGGTGATTGTATGACGGTTCTTTGTGTACCATACTTTGTCAGGCACATCACCCTGCAAAGGAGCACTAGGAGATAAATTAATAACATAAGCAGTTGTGAGAAGAGCCTCACCCCAATAACTGTTCGACAAGTTTGCTTCTGACAGCAAACACTGCACCCTCTCCATCAGCGTCCTGTTCATGCGCTCCGCTACACCATTGAGCTGAGGTGTCTTAGGCGGAGTCTTCTGGTGTCGTATTCCCTGCTCTCTGCAATAAGCATCAAAGGGACTGATGTATTCACCACCGTTGTCGGACCGAACACACAATAAATTCTTGTCCGTCTCTCTTTCAACCGAGGTCTGAAACTTTTTAAAAGTAGGCAGCACCTGATCCTTAGTTTTTAAGGAATAAATCCAAATCTTCCTGGAACAGTCAGTAATAAAAGTTATAAAGTAAGATGCACCACCAATAGATTTTACCTTCATAGGACTGCAGACATCCGAGTGAATCAACTCGAGCAACGTCGGCTTCCTTGAACTTGGGTGACTTTGGAAAGACATCCTATTTTGCTTTCCAGCTAAGCAGTGCGTGTACTTCTCCAACTTTGTAGACTTGAGCCCCGGAATCACCTTCATGTTCACCAAGTAGCTTATCCCCTTCTTGCTGATATGGCCGAGCCACCTGTGCCACAACTCGGTAGACGCATCACTGACTGCATTCACCTCCTGTGCTCCCTGTGCGCTCTCCTCCATATAGTAGAGACCGGACTTCTTGCTTCCTCTGGCAATCACCATCGAACCTCTGGAAAGCTTTCACTGACTATTTTCGAAGAGACTGAAGAATCCCTCGTCATCCAACCTTTCAACCGACACCAGGTTGAAACAGATATCAGGGACATGACAAACATCTTTGAGAACAAGAACTGCACCCGTCTTCGATCTCAAATGCACATCTCCAACGGCAACCGCCTTCGACACATCTCCATTGCCCATCTTCAATACTCCACAGTCGCCTGTCGTATAAGTGGTAAATAGTGCCCTATTGTGAGATACGTGCGCTGAAGTCCCTGAGTCCACCAGCCAAGAATTATCATCGCATACGAGGTTTGTAATGACCTCATCACCTACGACGATCACATCACCTCCATGTATCGAGGCCGCCGCTGTGGTATTCTCATCTTGCTTCCCCTTGTCGCCATTCTTTTCCCTCTTCCAAGCTAAACAATTTTGCTTGATGTGGCCCTTTTTGCCACAGTGGTAACACTCCGAGTCCTCGTACCGACCCTTAGACTTCCCCCTGCTCTTGTCTCTGCCACCACCCGGACCCCTACTTTTGTCCCTTCCATGGCTCTCTGAAATTAATGCCCCTGAGTGGTGGGATGTAGATGAAGTGCCCTGAGAACATCTCCGCATCTCTTCATTCAGCACCCCGCTTTTGGCAAACTCCAGACTGACCATGCCCTCTGGAGCAGAAGCGATCATAGATACTTGTACGATCTTCCACGAGTCTGGCAATGTACACAGCAGCCATAGTCCCTGAACTTCATCGTCGAACTTGACTCCCATTGAAGATAGTTGGTCAACCACGCCCTGAAAATCACTCAAGTGATCTGTAATAGACGCCCCATCTTTGTACCGCAGACCCATCATTGTATGGATCATGAACAACTTGTTTACCCCGGTTTTCTTTGCGTACAAAGATTCTAGCTTATCCTATAACATCTTCGCAAGCTCAATATTGGTAACGTGGTTGTACACGTTCTCGTCAACGAATTGCCTGATATATCCGCACACCTGTATATGCTCGAATTTCCAGTCCTCCTCGAATTTATCACTGGGCTTCTCGGATGCAAATACGGACAGATGCAGCTTCTTGACAAACAATAAATATTTCATCTTGCTTTGCTAATAGTGATAGTTGGTGCCGTTCAGGTTCACATACGCACCGGCTTCGCTTCCATCTCTCCTCTCTAGTTTTCTGTTAACTCCTGACACCCTTCTGAATTCCAGAACCTGGCTCTAATACCAATTTATTGGGACAGAAATATAGAAACCTTTCCCCAAACTAGAGAGTACCTGCGAGAGAACCGAGCAATACAACGCACAAACCAAAACACCAAAACAAACCACGCAGACACAGAGAATTTTTGACATGGAAAATCCTTGCGGAAAAAAACTACGGGACGATCGGCGTCCAACCCTGAGAAGCCTTCACTAATGAAATAAAGGAGTACACCCTCTACAAACTTCTCTCGATCCAAATCGGATTCCCACAACACTTAGGAGCAAGATAATGATTACAAAGCTACAAAGAACAAGGACGACGAGTAGATATTACCCGAACACGATCCTCCTTCGAAAATGGCCTTCAATCCTCATTCTTCTCTTCCAAAGTTGCAATAGCACTCTTGCCTCCTTTCTCTCCCTTTTTTCAATGTTGTGTGTGATTAGGGTTAGGAATAACCATGTATAAACCCCCTAATCCACAGCAAAACCTGGACCGTAGGATACGATCCAATGGTGATTAAACACCCTGAAAAATGCTTCAGACCCAATGACACATAGTTCGGCCAGAACTCTGTGTTTGGCAACCAGAACAGTTCTGGAACCGGAAGGCAGAGTTCGGTCAGAACTCTGTATGGGGGCAGAGTTCGGCCCGAACTCTGCCTTCCCTATTCCAGAATGTAAAATGGTAGCTCCTGAGCTTCTTCTACGTCTCCGAATGGCCTCGTCACCTCCCTGAGCTTCTCTGACACACAGACGGCGCTCGTCGCACTCCGGGGTCTTCTCCACATAGGTTGGGAACCCACCCACTCCAACACCGTGTCCTGGCTAATAACTCGTTCGAAGGAAATGACATACCCATGCACAAGCAATATCTCAAGTCTATTTGACCGTGCAACGCGTCCAACTCAACCAACCAAACATAGTTTGAGTCCGACACTCAGGCTTCATATCATCTCGCATTTCTCGTATTCTTTCCTTCAATGTTCTCACTCTTTCTTTTCTTTCTTTTTCTGACATTCTCTTTATTTCTTTCTCACATTATTTCTTTCGATGTTTCATCGCCTTAATTCAATGTTCAAGTGAACAACCCGAAGGTCCCAAACATTTCAAGGCAGTATATGATATATTTGGCAGTTCCGTGGCATTTGTGCTACAACTGCTTACTTCGGCCACGAAGTATATCCTTCAATATGCTAGACTTATGTTCTTTTTCTTCGAATCGTATACTAAGGCACGCATCGATAGAGTATTCAATGTTATATAGCTCGTGCGCTAAGGCACTCGCCTCAATATAGTCTTTCAGTATTCTATGCCTTCTGACTCGTGCGCGGAGGCACGGACGACTTGTGCATTGAGGCACTCATTGATACAGTTATCCTATGTTCTTATAGCTTTCGTATCGAGGTGCTCACCAGTACGGTATTTTTATGTTCATTTGCGTCTCTTACATTTGATGTACGTTTTAATTTGATTGTCCATCTAGTATTCGACCTGCACTACAATTTCTCTCAATCGAGCCACACCCGTGGACTCGATAGTTTAACATAGCATACAAGCGATATATTTTAATTAGGCATGACGGAGTAGGAAAGAAGGGTCAAGTCTTCCCACCTTATGCTGACACGTCTTGTCATTTTGCTGAGCCGATGCAGCTCGATTTCATAGCTTTGTTGTATTGCCAACTCTTCTGACTTAGCCATTCGAGCACTTCATGCTCCGTTGAACTACTTGACTGATTCAGCCTACTGTGCCTATGCCTCAGTCCGTTGTGAGGCGTTACTTTGGTTTGGCGGACTTCGTTACAAATGAGGCAAAATGTCGACCTCTTATAATTCAGCGTAAAAGCTTAGCATGCACACGAAACGAACTAAAATCAATACTAGCTCGAATCGGACTTATGCTTTGCAACGTTTTGATTTATAGAACTTCGAATCGACTCAATGTTTTCTTTTCGGCCAACTTAACTCTTACATCAATTTGCATCGATACTTCATCGGGTCAACGCAACTCTTCGAGTCAATGACTCGGCATAATCCAATCACATATATAGATAAATTCTAAATCAAAGTTGGAAGTTGCCAATACCATATGTAATGTAAATACATGTTACTTGTGCATCTTCCATTGACATTTTTGCACGGATATGAATTCTATCGACAACACTAGACAAGTACACTAGGACAACGGTATATCATTTAACTCATCAAAATCATATTTTTGTAATGTATTTATGAAGTATGAATTCTAAAATCACTATTTTACATAGTATTTTATTGGGATTGTCCCTTTAATTTTGGTGACACTTAGAATATGACAAATAATGTATAGGTACATCGCTATCAGCACTAGCAAAGTGGTGCCTAACATATGCCGTATGCACATGATCATCATGTTTGTTGCAATGTTAACAAAAATAAAGTTTTAAAACATAAAAATTAATATATCACAACAGGACACAATATGGACATTACGACAAAGAAGGCTCCATATTTGGAAATATAGGTGTTTGGCATGGCCCAGTACTGATTTTCGGAACGTCCTTTCTATTTGAAAATCAAACATGAACTCTAAGTAAATAAACCCCAGTCATGTAAAAGAAAATTCTAAATAAAAAGAATAAAGAGTGAATTATGAAATAACGTAAGTTTTTTTTGATTTTGGTTGGCCAAAAATACTAATAAGACCCTCCAAATCAGGCTCAAATCAGCCCAAATCAAAATCAATTCGATTTCTCACTACACCTATTTTTTGTTGATTTAAAACTCATTATTTTACTACACCTAGTTTGACAGTAATTTTATTGGACTTTGGTAATTCACAAATCTGTGAATTAAGATTTCGATTTGACTATAAGAATCATTAATCTTTACTACATCCAATCATAAATAATCTATGGATTATGAAATAAAGTAAATTTTACTATAAGAATCATAAAATTTTCTCTTGGAAGATGTATTGTTTTGTTTGTAAAGACATGATGTATGTAAATTGTAAGTCAAATTGGAATTATTTTATTCATATCTTGACTTGACCCCAAACAGTGAGTGAGGTTTAGTAAATGACTTGATTCCCCTCATTTATTAAATGATTTGTTCACCACATCCTCATCATCTCTGGTCGTTCAGTCACGTTTGCTTGAGAGTTAAGTTGCTTGACTAAAGTCTTATGTGCTCGACTCAAGTCTTATGTACTCATAATAACTATAACCCAACAATTACGCAACTCATGCACAGTTCTAATTCATTCATTATAAGAAGAAGAGAGTCACTTACTCACTCACTCACTACTTCTCTATTATCAAACCCAATCAATAAAATAATAAATAACAGAGACATGGCTGCTGCTGCATTTCTTCTATTCGTAGGCAAGCAATGCCTACTCTTCCTGGTGGTGCTGTTGCATGCATTAATTCTATTCTCAGCAACATCTGCCATCACAGTAGCACTGGACTACTCCACCGACCTCTCATCCCTGCTCGCTTTCAAAGCTGCCAGCACTACTAGTGGTGGTGGTGATGCTTCCGACAATATCATCGCTACAAACAGCACCACGGACGCCCCCTTCTGCACCTAGGTTGGTGTTGGTTGCAGCCGGCGTCGGCCAAGGGTCGTCTCTCTCAACCTCAGCAGCTTCTCCTTGCAAGGTACCATCTCCCCTCACCTTTCCAAGCACTCATTCCTCTCTTCTCTCGACCTTTCCAATAACTCCCTCTCCGGTACCATCCCTGACACCCTGGGCCGGCTTCCCCGGCTCGCAATGCTCCTTCTCTCATGGAACCTCCTCTCCGATCTGATCCCTCCATCGATATTCAACATGTCTTCGCTTGCCATCATTTACTTGTCCTTTAACAACCTCTCCAGTATTCTCCCCACACAAGTAATGCTCCCTCGTATAGAAACCATAGCAATTAAGGACAACTTGCTTACCGGCCACGTCCCAGCAGGCCTTACCTGGTGTTCGACGCTCCAACAAATTGCTCTTAGCAAAAATAAGTTAACCTGAAATGTACCATCCTCATTCGGAAACCTGTCAGAGATTGTGGTTTTGGCCTTGGGACGAAATCAATTCACTGGAGCCATCCTGGCTTCGATAGGCAACTTCACGAAGCTCCAGTGCCTCTATCTGGCCTTTAACCACTTGGAAGGGAAAAGTCCCAAGGATTTGGGGAATCTAGTGAACCTTCAAAAGCTTTACTTACATCAGAATGGTATTGCTGGTTCCATACCAATTTCATTATGTAATGCTTCCAAGATGATTCTTCTCTCAGTTTCGGTTAACAATCTCATGGGACCGGTGCTGGCTACACTTGGCAAGTCGATGCCATTCCTTCATAAGTTGTTCATGTCACAGAATGCTCTATCAGGAGGGCTGAATTTCATCGCATCTCTCACCAACTGTAGGGATCTAAATTTTCTTGTAGTGGTAGAAAATCAATTTGAAGGTGTTCTTCCGGATGCATGCATGTGGAAATATATCGATGAATCTTAATTATTTTGCAGTTTCCCATAACCACATCAAAGGACGAATCCCTGTAGGACTGGGAAATTTGAGCAGCCTGATATCACTAGCTCTATCACATAACGAGCTGAGGGGAACGATTCCTAGGACACTTTGGAGACTGAAGAAACTCCAGGAGATGTATCTACGTTTTAATAGACTTAAAGGATCGATATCATCTAATATCGGCCTAATGACAAACTTGGCAAAAATATCCTTAACAACAAATGAATTCTCGAGACAAATACCATATTCGGTGGGTAACATTAGTGGGCTACAAAATCTTCATTTAGCAAAAAATAAGTTATCATCAACCATTCCCTTGAGCTGATGGAGCCTCCCAAGACTCATTGCTCTGGACCAATAAAAAATAGATTGGAGGGCTTCCTTCCCCTACATATGGCCAAATTGAAGGCCTTAGACTCTATAAATCTATGGAGTAATCGACTGTCAGGCAACATCTCTAGTGCTCTTGGGGAACTCCAAAGTATTACATATTTAGATCTTTCAAATAATTCGTTCCATGGCCAAATTCCTCAACATTTCGGTAGATTATTCAATGTCAAATATCTAAATCTTTCACATAATTATCTCTCTGGTGTCATACCCAAGTCCTTCTCAAACCTATCCTATATTGATAGTCTAGACCTCTCCTTCAACATGTTGGAAGGAGAAATACCAGACGGAAAAGTATTCTCAAATGTCAGCATCATATCTTTGGTGGAAAATCGAGCACTATGTGGAGCACCTTAATTAAAATTTCCACCTTGTCCTGAAAATGTGATCATGACAACCACTTCAAGTGCGAAACTACCACTACCAAAATACACTCATTTAGCGACGGTTTTTTAGCGACGGACTTTTTCCGTCGGTATTAGCGACGGTTTCGTGGCCGCTCAGCGACTGATTTCCGACTACAAGCCTTTGCCATTTTTATTTTAATTTTAGGGGAAGGAAAGGTCGCACATCCGTCGCTAGACTGTCGGTGTTATAGCGACGGATTTACCGTCGTCGCTACACAGTCGATTATTTGGCGGGAATTGTGTAGGAAATTGGCAGAACATATTTGCGACGACTTAGCGACGGAAATTCAGTCGGCACTTATCAAAAAAGGCGACTGCTGGGCGACGGTTTTATACTAGTCGCTCGTCCGTCGCTATATAAACGTTCCAGACTTTAAATGGAACGGCGGGGGGAACTTTTCGTATTCCCCCCAAATTCACTCTCTCTCTCTCTCTCTCTCTCTCTCTCTCTCGTCGGTGTCGGCTTCGGTGATCGGCGTCGGGGTCGTCGTCGGCGTCGGCGTCCTCTCCTCTCTCTCTCCCGAAGGTAACCCCCTCTCTCTCTCTCGATCTCTCTCTCGCGGTGTCGTATAGGGGCTGGGCGGCGCGCTTGGGGCTGGGCCGTCCGGGGCTTGGCGGCTGGCTTGGGTCGGGGGTTGGGCGGCTTGCTTAGGTCGGGGTCTGGGCGGTGGGCTTGGGGCGGGGGCGTCGTGGTCTGGGAGGCGGGCTTGGGGTTGGGGCGTCGGGGGCTGGGCGGCTGGCTTGGGTCGGGGTCTGGGCGGTGGGCTTGGGGCGGGGGTCGGGGGCTGGGCGGCTGGCTTGGGTCGGGGTCTGGGCGGTGGGCTTGGGGCGGCAGCGTCGGGGGCTGGCGGCTGGCTTGGGGCGGGGCGTCGGGGGCTGGGCGGCTGTCTTGGGTCGCGGGCTGGGCGGTGGGCTTGGGGCGGCGGCGTCGGGGGCCGGGCGGCTGGCTTGGGGCGGGTGCGTCGGGGCTATTTGCAACCGACGCACACCCATAAGCACTCTTCATATATATATGCAACCGAACTACTGGGCGGCGGGCTTTGGTCGGGGGCGGCGGGTGGCTTTACTTCTCAAATTCATCTGAGTTTATATATTGGCTAAATAATGTGTTATCCATATTAGGTGTTCCATTAGTTTGGTGGTGTTTGGATTAGTAAATGTGAATATATATGGGGTTTGGATTCATGGTGTATATGTTCACTGTCTCAAGGACAGTACGATTTCTATCAGTTGTGTGCTTCTGTATAGATGTATATATCTATACATCTAGCTGTGATATACATATGTGTATATGACAATCTCAGTTAGCGACGGACTAGTTACCGGTTAGCGACGGATATTTCCAGCTCCATTAATTGCACTAATCTACGGTACGACATGGTGACGGATATTCCCTGCAGCCATTCGACTGGCGAGGTAGAAACTATGTTGCCGTAGATAAAGTTGCCTGTCCTCCGACCCTCATCCCTCGGCAATGATGATACGACAACCTATCACTATATCTTATAGTAGTAGATGATGTCTTAGTATTACATTAGTGAGTTCATCTTGATTCTGTTACGTACGTCCTTCAGATACTAGATACGATAAGGTTAACATATACTACACGATATGTATACAGAATATAGATGATTCACACTAATGTATGCTAGAATGAATCTTGGGTTGTGTTCTGAGCCATCCGTTCTCACACTTAAAACACATAGGAATTAGTAGTGTGAGAGCGCCGGAGAGAGTGAGAGCGCCGGAGGGGAGGGAGAGGAGAGAGAGAGAGTAAAATGGTACGACATGGTGAAGTAGTACTGTATTTTGGCTCCAGTTCCAGCTCCATTTGATCTACGGTACGACATGGTGATCAGGACATAGTACCTGCAGCCATTCGACTGGCGAGACAGAAACTATGTAACCGTAGATAAAGTTGACTGTCTTTCGACCCTCATCCCTCGGCAATGATGATACGACAACCTATCACTATATCTTATATAGTAGTAGATGATGTCTTAGTATTACATTATGTGAGTTCATCTTGATTCTGTTACGTACGTCCTTCAGATACTAGATACGATAAGAACATATACTACACCATATGTACAGAACATAGATGATTCACACTAATGTATGCTTGAATGAATCTTGGGTTGTCTTCTGAGCCATCCGTTCTCACACTTGGCAAAAATCAAATTTTTTATACTTTATCGGCTTTCGAAAATGTACTCAAATTACATGATGGTTCCTTTAGTTAGCTTGCTTCTGTTACAATTATATATTTGTGACTATCGATCTTACCAGATGGCACCCATGACCCGAAGAGTGGTACGTCGTTTGAGGAAAACAGTGAATGCTGAGGTGGCTCCTCCTACAGTTAAGGAGGAAGTGGCACCGATTGCTAGTGAGACCGGGAGTTCTATTCATCCAGCATCGATAGCTAGTGAGACCGAGAGGACTCTTCATGCAATCCTTGTAATGGACGACAGCTCTCTTCGCGCCAAAATCTCGCTTTTTCGAGGTGGTTGCGTGAACGTATCACTGAGCGTTTGCGTGAGCAGCGTGGTTCTCATTAGCTATTAGTACTTATTTGTATTGGACTATTTGTATTGGGTTGTTTTTGATTAGACTATTTGTATTGGACTACATATTGAGTTGTTTTTATTAGACTATTTGTACTGTCCTCCGACCCTCATCCCTCGGCAATGATGATACGACAACCAACAAGAGAGAATACTAGATCCATCTCAGTATGACGTATACTCTGATAGATCACAATTACAAGAATGATATCAGTAGTGGATTGAGTGCTGGAGGAGATATTATCAGAGTATACGACCTACTCAGATGGGTCTTCCACCGTTACTAATTTATTCTGACAGCATAGTAGATGTGCTCCGTCACAGATTCTTGCTCCGAGCCAAAACTTTGCCCCGGAGCTCAAGTAGACATCCTTCGTGTAGAGCTCGAGTGAGAGGTTCCTGACAGCATGGTGGTCTCATTTGTCAAAGTATCCGTGCTCATCCCACATTGGTTGTAGGATAAGCACGAATACTTTGACAAAGGAGACCACCATGCTGTCAGGAACCTCTCACTTGAGCTCTACACGAAGGATGTCCACTTGAGCTCCGGGGCAAAGTTTTGGCTCGGAGCCAGATTCTGTTGACGGAGCACATCCACCATGCTGTCAGAAAAAAATAGTAACGGTGAGAGACCCATCTGAGTAGGACGTATACTCTGATAATATCCCCTCCAGCACTCAATCCCACTACTGATATCATTCTTGTAAGGTGATCTCTCAAAGTATACGTCCTACTCAGATGGATCTCTCAGAGTATCCTCTCCGGTTGGTTGTGTTCTGAGCCATCCGTCCCAGGGATTTGATTCTGTATTTTGGTTTTTGTATTTTGGCTCCAGCTCCATTTGCATTAATCTACGATACGACATGGTGATCAGGACATAGTCCCTGCAGCCATTCGACTGGCGAGGCAGAACTAGGTAGCCGTAGATAAAGTTGACTGTCTTCCGACCCTTATCCCTCGGCAATGATGATACGACAACCTATCACTATATCTTATATGTAGTAGATGATGTCTTAGTATTACATTATGTGAGTTCATCTTGATTCTGTTACGTTCTTCAGATACTAGATACGATAAGAACATATACTACACCATATGTCAGATATAGATGATTCACACTAATGTATGCTAGAATGAATCTTGGCTTGTGTTCTGAGCCATCCGTTCTCACACTTGAAGATAAATCGAATTATAACGATGGTATTAGGTTACTCTTCAGGATAATTGATGTCTATTTTATATTAATTTGGTTTGGTCTATATGATTCTTGGATATTGACGTGCATTAAATTCGTATGTGCATATTTGGTCTATGTGATTCTTGGATAATTGGTGTGCATTATATATTGGTTTGGTTTATGCATATTTTTGTGAACAGGGAAAGTGCTACAATTTTTTTTCAAAAAAATTCTCAGTTACCGGTTAGCGACGGATATTTCCAGCTCCATTTGCATTAATCTACGGTACGACATGGTGATCAGGACATAGTCCCTGCAGCCATTCGACTGGCGAGGCAGAAACTATGTAGCCGTAGATAAAGTTGCCTGTCCTCCGACCCTCATTCCTCGGCAATGACGATACGACAACCTATCACTATATCTTATATAGTAGTAGATGATGTCTTAGTATTACATTAGTGAGTTCATCTTGATTCTGTTACGTTCTTCAGATACTAGATACGATAAGAACATATACTACACCATATGTACAGAACATAGATGATTCACACTAATGTATGCTAGAATGAATCTTGGCTTGTGTTCTGAGCCATCCGTTCTGATCAAGCATCTTCCTTCTCCTCTCCTCCACCATGGCTCTGAACCAATCTGCTCCTCCCTACTTCCCTTCTTTTTATTTGACTCTCTCAGCCACATATGACATCCAGCTCAAGTGTAGAGTCGGGGAGAAGAGTAGGCAGGAAGAGGAGGGGGAAGCAGCACAGTCGGCGGCATGACCCGGAAGGTGTGCATAGGAGAACTATGAAGAAAACCTATGTACTTCCTCGGGTCATGCCTCCGGCTGTGCTGCTTCCCCCTCCTCTTCCTGCCCACTTCTTCTCCTCCGACTCTACACTTGAGCTGGATGTCATATGTGGCTGAGAGAGTCAAATAAAAAGAAGGGAAGTAGGGAGGAGCAGATTGGTTCAGAGCCATGGTGGAGGAGAGGAGAAGGAAGATATTTGATCAGAACGGATGGCTCAGAACACAAGCCAAGATTCATTCTAGCATACATTAGTGTGAATCATCTATGTTCTTATCGTATATATCTGAAGGACATAACAGAATCAAGATGAACTCACTAATGTATGCTAGAATGAATCTTGGGTTGTGTTCTGAGCCACTCGTTCCGATACTTAGGAATTAAGTCATTCGACTGGTGAGGTAGCAACTATAAGGCTACTTGCATGTTCTTCCAACTTTAAATTACAAGATTACTACATTAGGTTACATAAATCACTAACCTCATCGCGGCCAATGTTTACAGTCTTGGTCTCAACTGTCTTCGATGCTATAATCCCATGCTTTCGGAAAATAGACAACGCAGACTCCATGGAATAGAATGGCCTTACATGCAAATCGTCTGTGATTATGTATCTTTTTCCTTCTTTCACAAACACGCCATCCTTGTTGCCTCCATCTACAACCCCCTCCCACGCAATATCCTCATCCATTGCCTTACCACAGGGACATCGAGCGCCAATAACCGAACTATACAGACGGTGAGTCTTGGTGTAGCACTCAAATGTGGGGCACCCGTAAATTCGCTGAGGTTTTAAATCATTGACATTGAGTTTTAAACCCTTACGTAGCCTTTCTGCTTCATTTCTAGGCTCGAGCAGGATCTTCTTGCAAGCTTCGGTCTCCAGATACTTAGTGTCAAGATTCTGGACGCTTTCGTAGAGCATGTCAACGCATCCTAGCGTCAATTTCCTGCCGAGGAAATTGACGCTAGGATGCGTTGACATGCTCTACGAAAGCGTCCAGAATCTTGACACTAAGTATCTGGAGACCGAAGCTTGCAAGAAGATGCTGCTCGACCCTAGAAGTGAAGCAGAAAGGCTACGTGAGGGTTTAAAACTCAATGTCGATGATTTAAAACCTCGACAAATTTATGGGTGCCACACATTTGAGTGCTACACCAAGACTCACCGAGATGAGATTAGTGATTTATTTAACCTAAGACATGGGATCATAGAATCGAAGACAGTTGAGACCAGGACTGTAAACATTATGTGAGTTCATCTTGATTCTGTTACATCCTTGAGATACTAGATACGATAAGAACATATACTACACTATATGTACAGAACGTAGATGATTCACACTAATGTATGCTAGAATGAATTTTAGGTTGTGTTCTGAGCCATTCGTTCCCATACTTGGCAATTAAGCATGTGAAATAGGACTGATTATGTTTAGTTTGTCTTACGATACAGATTTTCACATCCAAATTGAAATAGATCGTTACTTCTTTCGTACATGGATGTACTAGCGGATCAACCTCCTGGACCATAGGTACTTATAAGTATTGACCGTGTCAGATTAGTATCGATCTATCATTTTGGTATGGACCGTATCGGTTGGTATTGGTCTCAGCGAATTGGTATCGTCCTATCCGATATCGGCCGTATAGCCATTAAGTCATATTGGCCTTATCGATTTGGTATCGGTCATATCCGATAGGTATCGGCCGTGTTGGATTATTATACCATTTCGGATTAGTATCGTTGAAGGTTTAGTAACAACTGTACTAGGATTTCTCTCTTCTAGAGCTAGATTACCATTGCAAGAGAGTCACGAGAGCGTAGATGACCAGTTACAGAACATACATACTTCCTTTTCAATCTCGCTTTTTCTGATGGAAAAGGAAGTATATATGTTACTGTAACTGGCCAATCACGATCTGGTGATTCTCTTGCAATGGTATTCAAGCTCGAAAAGAGAGAAATCCAAGTACAGTTGTTACTAAACCTTCCACGATACTAATCCGAAATAGTCTATACTAATCCAACACGGCCGATACCTATCGGATATGACCGATACCAAATCGATAAGACCAATATGAATCCTAGCTATTCGGCCGATACATGTACATATCGGATATAGGATGATACCAATTTGTTAAGGCCAATACCAATATGATACGTCCTATACCAAACCGATAGACCGATACTAATCTGATACACTAGATACAAAGTACATCTGGCCTATACCAGCGGATCCACAAATTACTGCACGATAGGCCCAACGACTCCAGTTACATCCGGTTATTGGTGAGTACATGATTACATAGTAATTCTGTTAGTCTTGTGATACAGATTTTTACTCTCTCATGCTACCAACGTCACAACTTTTCCAGTGCTGCTCCCTCTAATGATGATGAACGCAAAAAACCAACGTCACAACTTTTATAACTTGAGTAAATTTCTTTACCCTATATGAAAATTTCTGTTGTCAGAAAGATGGCTCCTAGGACACGTTGAGGTGGTGCTGCTAGTCGAGGAAGGGGTCGAGGCAAGAAACCCTTGGAGGTCGACACTGAGGAAGTCTTCGTCGTCAAACAAAAGCCGGTGACTGTTAAGGAGAAGGTGTTACCAAAGGTCGAGGTCAAGGAAGAACCGATGACCATCAGAAAAGAGATTGCTCCCAAGCTTGATGCTAAGGAGGAGCCACCGTCAGAGAGTAGTAGCATCGGGACCGACCCTCCTATCCCTACAGAAGACCTCAACCAGATTGAGCCTTCGTATGCAAAGTGGCTGATAGAATGGTACATGCCTCAACGCAACTATCATCCCTGGCTGTGAGGATTCATCGTCTGACTTGTGGTCTTTGTTGAGGCCAAAGTCGATTTTCCTATGTGTTTTGGAATATTTGTGAAAATTTTGGAATATTTGTGCTACGATCGGTCGTCAGGATTGGATATTAGGTTACTGTAACTGGCCAACTCTTTCCTATGTGCTTTGGAATATTTGTGAAAATTTTGGAATATTTGTGCAATGATCGGATTATAACGATGGATATTAGGTTACTCTTCCGGATAATTGATGTCTAATTTATATTAATTTGGTTTGGTGTATATGATTCTTGGATAATTGGTGTGCATTAAATTCGTATGTGCATATTGGTCTATGTGATTCTTGGATAATTGGTGTGCATAATATATTTGGTCTATGTGATTGTTGGATAATTGGTGTGCATTATATATTGGTTTGGTTTATGCAAATTTTTGCGAACAGCTAAAAAGCTGTAATTTTTTTCAAAATATTCTCAGTTAGCGACGGACTTGTGACCGTTTTGTGACGGTCATCACCAGTTTCCGACTACTTTTCGACGGTTATTCCGTCGCTAACTGGATATTTGAAATTTTTTCCCAGGTAGCGACGGATGGTCGACGGACTATCCGTCGGCATGATATATTGTTCGACGGAATAGCGACGACCTATCCGTCGCCCGTGTTCTGGAAATAACAAGAATTTCCAGAACAAGGTCGACGGTTAATCCGTCGCTATTCGGTCGATATCTTTCGACGGCAAAGCGACGACTTATCCGTCGCCAAGTTGCTGGAAATGACATGAATTTCTAGAAGCTGGTCGACGGCTTTTCCGTCAGAAAACCGTCGTTAATCCGTCACTTGATAACGAAGCTGTCGACGGATTAGCGACGGAATGATACGATCTGATACGCTTTTGCGACGGGTTACCGACGGAAATTTACGTCGCTATTGTCTACATAGTTTATACTTAAAAGCTGAAGTGGACGACAGTCCGTCGGAAATGCGTCGCTAATGCTTCGTATTGTGACATCGAATATCCGTCGCTATTCCGTCATGTGACGACAACTTAGCGACGGAAGGTTATTAGCGACGAGCTGATTGCCGACGGATTTTTTTGGCCAATATCCGTCGGCAATCGGTCGCTAATAGTAATTACCGTCGTCTTAGCGACGGATGTGGCCGTCGCTAAAACGATAAATTTTGGTAGTGTACGATTGCTCAAATATGTCCTCCCATCTGTAGCTTCTATCTTGGGGTTTCTTGCTTGCTTTTCTCTATTCGTAAAAAAATTATAAGGAAGAAGACCAAGGCCTCATCTAAGGAGGAGTCACCGTGTTTGAATTACCATAGACGGATTCCATACTTTGAGCTAGCTCGTGCGACCGACAACATCAGCGAAGACAACTTACTAGGAAGAGGTAGCATTGGCAAGGTATATAAAGGAAGCCTAGATGACGGGTTGCTCGTTGCAGTGAAAGTCTTGAATTTAGAAGTTGAAGGGGCTTCAAGGAGTTTTGATGCAGAATGTCGTACTTTGGGCCAGGTTCGCCACAGAAATCTTGTCAAGATCATCAGTACTTGTTCAAACTTGGAGTTCAGGGCATTGGTTCTCGAGTTCATGCCAAATCTAAGTCTGGACAAGTGGTTGTACTCTCAAAACCAATGCTTGACCCTACTCCAAAGGATAAACATAATGTTGGATGTGTCCTTGGGCTTAGACTACCTTCATCACCAACATCCTCATGTCATTGTACATTGTGATCTGAAGCCTAGCAACATTCTGTTGGACGAAAACATGGTCTAAAAAATAAGCGACTTTGGCATTGCCAAACTAATGCTCGTTGACAACAACTCTACAACGCCGACTAACAACATAGGCACTGTCGGCTATATGGCTCCAGGTACTTCTCATTATTTTTCAATAACAACTTGTTCTAATTTACTATGTTGCTAACTACAATCTGTGCAACTGAGTACAGGTCAACTGGAGGAGTTACAACAAGGGGAGATGTCTATAGCTTTGGGATTATGCTGCTTGAATTAGTCACAGGAAAGAAGCCAGTCGACACAATGTTCAGTGGGGAATTAAATCTGAGGCACTGGGTATGCAATGCATATCCTACTGCTGTGATGGAGATTGTAGACGACAATATCCTTAGAACCGAGTTTACCAACCTGCAGCAGCATTCAGACAGACTAAACATCTTGTATAGATGCCTCTCATCTATCATAGAGGTGTGCTTACTTTGTTCGAAGGACTTGCCAAACGAAATACTTCTGATGAGAGATGTTGTCCCCATGTTGCAAGAGATCAAAAATAGAGTACTTGTCAACTAAAAGGAAGCCTCAAGTTGCGCACACCAAAATTCGGTGTCATATCCATGACACATGCATCATGTTGGACAAATAGTGTGGACATTACAATCACACTCCATAGTATATATACTAGGGCATGGCAAAAATATGTATTGTTACTGTCTTTATCATACGTGTTGTATCTTGTTTGTGCCTGCCCAATATAGTTGTCGAGTACTCGCTAAAGTAAATGTTGGTGCTTTCTTTACATGGAGAGAGCTTGCTCTCAACATGCCTTGTAAAAGTTAGTCCCACATCGGAAATGCACCATGAGTTATCTCAACTATATACTTGGTTGTGTTGTTGAGAGATGCACATGGGGTGGTGACCCTAAGGAGGAAACCATGTGGGTGATTTTACTAGGAGGTAAGAATAAGGCTCCAAGGATTAAGCATTAATGCTTTTGTCATTCTCTTGGATTAATTCCATTTGAAACTAAGCCCCAAAGGGGCTTAGCGACTCGGACTCGGACTCGGACTCGGACTCGGGCTCGGGCTCGGGCTTGAGCCGAATTTCGTTGCTATCTTTGTGGAATTTGATTCAATCTTTCCATAACTGAAGAGGCGGCTAGGGTTTCCACCCTCTCTCTATATATACTCTCTTCTGGCCTCCTTTGTGAAGGACTACGAATTTTATAAGTCAGAAAAGAGAGAGAGAGAGAGAGGGAGCTGCTGCCGCCATTGCAAGTCCATCCGAGGAGTCAGAACAGAGGTGACTTCGAGCGTTTCACAAGTTCTTCAACTTGCTGGTTCCTGAAAGCAATTCGTGTGGGGCGAATCTTGCTTTGAGCAACGGTGTTTTGACACCCCAGCAACTTTTCTTTATCTCATCTTTCTCTAGATTATTGTAACTCATTCTGTTCCAATTGCAACACGTTTGCAAGGAAGAACGAGAGATCTTCTCTTCTCTATTTCCCTCATTCATATTGTAATCTGGCTATTTGTATCATCGTAGATCTTGAGTTTGATCACTGTAAAGTTTTTGTGTGACTCTCAGATCTCGATTGCATCAGTTTTTCCATCTTTGGTCAAGCCCCGGGACTAACAATCTCAAAGCAAGATCCTTGTAGATGGAAAACATTAATGCTTCGCTCGTCCAATCGGACTACTGCAAGTTGGAAAAGTTCGATGGAGAGCATTATTAAGTCTGGAAGAGGAAGGTTTATCTAACTCTTCAACTCAAAGACGTTGATCATGTACTGTTGGAGGAAGAACCTTCTGTTCCAGACACTGGGTCTACTGCCGTAATCAATGCGGCTACCAAACTCCAAGCCAAAATGGAGAAAGAAAAATAGCATTTGTAGGCTTCTCCTCCTGAATACTATGGAGGATTCCCTGGCAGAATCCTACTCGAAGAAGGAATTTGCCAGAGACATATGGGAGTCTGTGGAAAAACTGTATGAAAAAGACAGGAACAGGAGCAAGATGTTTGTGGTTGAAAAATATCACAAATTGCTCTTTGAGGACAAGAAGTCCAAGTTGCCACAGGTGAAGGAATTTCTGAAGCTGCGTCAGAAACTGGAAGACGAAGAGATGCCCCTTTCCGACAAATTTATCGTTGGAGGGATCATCTCAAAACTTCCTGCTGGATGGAGTACCTTCTATACAAGGATGCTCAGAAAGAAGCTAGACATTCGCTTGGGAGATCTACTTCAAGAGATCCATGTTGAGGACGAGATGCGTTTCCAACAGAATATGGATACTCTGTCCAAACAGTTGGCTAAGGCCAATCTAGTGCAGACGAGAGATCCCAAGGGGAAGCAGGCGGCTTCTCATCACAAGAAGAAGGACTTCACTAATCTAAAAGTGAAGGATCCTTCATTCAAGCAACAGAAGTCCAAGTCCCACGTGACTTGTTTCATTGTGGCAAGAAAGGCCACTACAAGAGTGAATGCAGATCCAAGCCTAAACAATCAGAAAAAGGTGAGCCTAGTAAGGTTTCATTGGTTTCTAACATTGTTGCTATGATCGCACAGGTCACAACTGTGGAGGTTGACTCTGACTGGTGGATAGACACTAGTGCGACTTGCCATGTCTGTTCTGGCAAGGAATGGTTCGTCACGTACCAGCCGATATCTGAGAAGGTTGTCATGGAAAACCAGGCCCAAGCTGAAGTTCTGGGGATCGGGACTGTGGAGCTGAAACTCACTTCTGGGAACACTCTGATGCTTCAAGGTGTGAAGCATGTTCCGGTGATTGCGAAGAACCTGATCTCTGAGAGCCTACTCTGCAACGCAGGCTTGAGGATGGACATCAATGCTGGTCAGATGGTGATGTCCAAGAAGGGAACATACTTCGGGAAGGCTTATCAAACCGAAGGAATGTTTAAAATTCAACTTGTCAACATATTTAATGACATTAATGCAGTTACATTTTCTGATTATTCTCTTGAGTTGTGGCATAATAGACTAGGACATGTTCATTGTAAAAGAATTAACAAAATATTTAGTCTAGGACTTATCTCCAAATGTGGGGGTAAGGTGGAGAAGTGTGAAGTGTTTGCTCAGACGAAGATCACAAGGAAACCCTTTCATCGGGTCAATCGAAGCATAGATCTTCTGGAGTTGGTACACTCTGATATCTGTGACTTCAAACATTTCTCCACGATGGCCGGGATAAAGTATTTCATAACCTTCATCGACGACTTCTCAAAATACGCCTTCGTCTACTTGCTCAAGACTAAAGACGAAGCTTTCGAGAAGTTCAGAGAGTTCAGGGCCGAAGCTGAACGGCAGACTGGACAACAACTCAAGAGGTTGAGAAGTGATCGAGGAGGGGAGTACAGGTCTCATGACTTCGTATCGTTCTGCAAAGAACATGGAATCATATGCGAGACTACTGCTCCATATTCTCCTCAATTCAACGGAGTAGCAGAGAGGAAGAACCGAACATTAACAGAAATGATGAATTCAATGCTGCTTACTGCAGGTCTTCCAAAATGCTACTGGAGAGAAGCTGCATTAACGGCCACTTTCATTCTGAATAGAGTACCATATGCAACTTCGAACGTAACTCCTCATGAACTCTGGTTCAAAGTCAGACCAAACTTGAATGTCATTCGAGTGTAGGGGTGTCTGGCGTATGTGAAGCTCCCAGATCTGAATATTCAGAAGCTGGGGACAATGACTATGAAGGCGATCTTCTTGGGGTATGCCGAGAAGGGTGATGCTGAGATTTCTTGATATTGAGTCAAATCATATCATCGAATCTCGCGATGCTGAATACTTTAAAGACAAGTTTGCAAAAGACAAAAATATTATTCTTTCGGACATTCCAGAAAATGATGTAGGTGCAAATGAGACTGAAATCTCGTATGGGCCAGTAGTCCAAGAAGAAGCTGTTGTTGACGAAACAACTCTTGTACAGAACTCGCAGAGCCGTCAGCAAAGCGAGCGAGGAGACCTAAAGACTTCGGAGATGACTTTGTCACCTATCATGTGGAAGCAGATCCGCTTACCTATGATGAGGCGATGAAGACCAGAGATGCTATCTCTGGAAGGAGGCAGTGAATGACGAGTTTGACTCTATCACCTCCAATAACACATGGGTGTTGGTAGATCTACCTGAAGAAGAAAAACCCATCGGAGGTAAATGGATCTTCAAGAAGAAGATGAAGGCAGATGGAACTATGACAAGTTCAAGGCCAGGCTGGTAGCCAAGGGATTTTCTCAGAAACAGGGGATAGACTACTTTGACACATACGCTCCAGTAGCTCGGATGACTACCATCAGAATGTTAATCGCTCTAGCAGCTATACATAAGTTGGTGATACATCAGATGGATGTAAAGACGGCATTCCTGAATGGGGAGCTGACTGAAGAGATTTACATGCAACAGCCAGATGGATTTATCGTCAAAGGTCTTGAAGACAAAGTCTGCAAGTTGGTGACATCATTGTATGGTTTGAAACAAGCTCCCAAGATGTGGCATGAGAAGTTTGACAAAGTTATTAGGGCAAACGGCTACAGAGTTAGCGAGACGGACAAATGTGTTTACACAAAGTTCGCTGATGGAAGAGGAGTCATCGTTTGTCTGTACATGGACGACATGCTAATCCTAGGGACGGATATAGGCTGTGTCACGGAGACAAAGAAGTTCCTCTCAACCAAGTTCAGTTTGAAGGACTTGGGGGATGCAGATGGCATCTTGGGCATAAAGATCATCCGGACAGACACTGGAGTAGCGCTGTCACAATCTCACTACATTGAGAAGATACTCACAAGCTATGGGTATAAGGATCTTCCAGGGATCGATACGCCATACAGGGGTGATCAGAAGCTGAAGCCAAACTCGAGGAAAAGCGTCAGGCAGCTGGAGTATTCTAGCATTATCGGAAGTTTAATGTACGCAACCACTGCCACAAGGCCTGACATAGCTTTGCCGTGGGAATACTGAGTCGGTTCACAAGCAACCCAAGGATTGAGCACTGGAAAGCTGTAAAGCGGGTGATGAGATATCTCAAGAAGACTCAGACATATGCACTGCACTACAACGGGTATCCGGCAGTAGTGGAAGGCTTCAGTGATGCTAGCTGGTGTTCAGAGGTGGAAAGCGAGAGATCCACAGGAGGATATGTCTTTTCCTTAGATGGAGCTGCTATATCGTGGAAGTCGAAGAAGCAGACTATACTCTCTCGTTCCTCCATGGAATCTAAATTCTATGCACTTGAAACTGCAGCAGATGAAGCAGAATAGCTTTGGGAGCTCATATATGATCTTCCAGTGGTTGGGGCTCAGATACCGGTGATACCGATATACTGTAACAACCAGGCGACTGCAGCGGGTGGCATCAAATAACCTCTTCAACTGAAAGAAGAGGACTGTGCGGTTGAAGCACAGGGCAGTACACGATCTTATCAAAAGAGGTATAATTGCAGTGATTGATGTTCGGAGTCAAGAGAACCTGACAGATCCGTTCACAAAGGGCCTCAAGCGCCAGTTGGTCAATGACATAGCTTGTAAAATGGGCTTGAAGGCATTCTGATAGTGTGTCTTTGTAATCCTACCATAAAGTTTTATGCTATTAGTTCAAAGAGAAATCTACTAGGCATCTAACTTTTGGTTCAAAGGAGGATCACTGACTGAAAAACTATCAGGTAACAGTGGGTACTGTTCTTTGGAACATGGAAGGGATATGGACCCATAACCACTGTTGTCTACTATGTATTTTCTACGAAAAAATAGATCCTGTGGAAGGTTGGCTTAAACGCCTTAATGAGTTCTCAGACAGAGTGAATGCCTGGTCTGCTTTACAGGAAGTATGGTAGAGCAGCACTACAAGGAGTGAAACTCCATGCTACAGTGGGTGACTCCACCATGAGGTTCCCAGGTCTGGGGTAATGCCTCGGCTTTGCAAGCCAAGTCATAGCGGCGTAGCACCGCAAATAGGCAGATAGCCTAATACTGTATGACGTAATTAAAGAGTTGTAGGCAATAATACAAAGGGGAGGATGGCCCCATGTTATAGTGGCACGACACCACGATGAGGTACCCAGGTAGGGGTAAAGCCTCGGCCTTGCAAGCCATGTCGTTGTGGCGTAACACCGCAAGGAAGCCTTAGGCTTTATACTGAGTAGATTGGCACTACAAAGAGGCTGAGACCTCATGCTACAGTAGTATGACACTACGATGAGGTTCCCAGGTAGGGGTAATGCCTCGGCTTCAGGCCATGTCATAGCGGCGTAGCACCGCAAGGAAGCGCAAGGCTTCATGCCATGTGTCACGCCCCGCTCCCGCAGGAGCGATCGTCCTCGCTAAGACGTGATGCGCACAGGCCTAGGTTGCGCCCGTGCAAGGCCAAGTCCATAAACGGCCGATTTTAAGCTAGGCCACAGAGTCGCACAGAGTGTCCCCATTTGCAGCGGAAAGTAAATGAACACAAGTGGAAGCGAATTCAAACTCTTTATTGATTTTCAAGAAGTTTACATACGGCGCTAGGCCGATATTACAAATCGCTCAAGCTCTCTCTCTCTCTGAAACATAAAAGGCGTGCCAAGTGACTTACAACATGGAATGATTCATGGCGATGTTCCGATACATTATGTCCTGTATAGGGTGCTTCAGCTCCTGCAACGCTCCAAGGCTCCAGAGACAGCTCCGCGCCTTAGCACGTTCGATGGAAGCTCCGCACCCGCCAACGATACCTGCATCCTACAAGTAGACTGTAGGGTTATCAGTACATTGTTATGCACTGGTGGAGAGGCTAGCTCGCCCACAATGCTATCATTACCAAACACGTTCCATTTACTCTTGTGCATCTCTATCATTCATTGTCTTTCTAATCTTGCCTTAGGATCAGTTTCATGCATATTTCATAACCTATCTCGTGTTGCCAAATTCAAGTGTCGTATTTGAAATACATGCACAACTTACCCATACTTACCGTCCGGCCTTTCCTGTCCAAAGTAAACCAAGTTAGTCAACAATTCATATGTAACAACTTGGTGCAATTCACGTAACATTCAGAATTCAAGAGCGTGTCCCTGCCTCAATTTCTAGCGCGTCGTAGGCACGATATCTAACTCACTTGTACGAATTTCTCATTATCATTTGGTGTGTTACATTTCAAGCATATTCATAAGGCACTTCATTTGTTAACTTAGACTACTTTGATTTCAATGCAAGGACTTGCACGTGGATTGCCACCAGCAAGCCCACTTAACTCTATATGCACCGGTCGCTGGCATCACAAGCCATCCTGGACATGTCTTCCCCTGTGGTAATTTCTCACCTATCATGGCGTGCGGCTTGGTACACCCTGATAATCTTTTGAAATACCCGGCCTTACGTCTCCTGGTGGCCAAGCCCGCACTCAGGCCTCGTCCGTAAGCCATTTCCTTTGATTCCGTCCGGACCGGCAAGTCCTTCACACTTTGATCATGCCGCGAAATCCCTTTTTCTTTACGGCATAGCATACGCCACCCCTCGCTCGTGCCATTTGTCCACGACCATTTCGTATTAAGTTATCTTTTTAACTTAACGGCTGTCTCTGTGCCGTAGGCTAATCCTTAGCCTTAATGCGTTATCGACTAGGTTGGCGTCCATGCAGTGCGGGTAGCGAGCCCCGTTGCACGTGCCCGTCATACCTGTCGCTAACCATTTCCATCCTTCTTATCTTTTATTCATTCTTTCTTTCACTTGTTCATTCATTCGTTGATTCATTCATTCACTTATTCGTTTACTCTTTCATTCATACATTTTGCAACTTCCCGTGCGGGAGTCGCCTTGGCGACACATCGGTCCCATAGTCTTTCAATGTTGCTAAGCTCTACTCGGAACGACTATGTTGATAGTCTTCCCGTTTCATTGTTGTAAACCATTCATTGTTTCATTATTGAACGCATGCTCGTGCCTTAGCACGAGCGTGGAGCGCGGTGCGAGAGTTCTCGTATTTTCCATGTTCTTTTCCATATTCTATACAAGCATACAAGATGGGATTATTCCCTTAGCTAGGTGCATTGGGTCATTTATTAGCATGCAAGATGTTATCGCCTAGCGATTCTCGTGAATGTGTCCGTATTGTTATGTGTCTAGGCTAAGCAAAGACAGGTTCATCGGAGCCACCCACCTTAGCGATGTTCGCATCGGCCGAGCGATACTCCGAGCGCGCCTTTGAAAGTCTAAGTCTGGATCCATCTCGTCGGGCCAATACAAATCTTGCATCGATTCGCATCGATACTTCATCGGGTCGAAGCAACTCTTCGGGTCGACGGCTCGTTTGAGTCGTTGCACTTGCCGTTTGGAATCGGCGTTCCGCTAGGGCGGAGCGGGTCACTACATAATACACCACTCAAAACAAGTCTCGTCCTCGAGACTTCCTGAGTGCAGGTCATCCTACCGTTCCTTAACTCATGCCGTGTGCATACCATAGACACTTTTCTAAGCGTATTCGTTCGATGGTATCGAACGACACTCGGTTCCATTCTAAGTTCCGTGTCGCATATGTTTGGTCAATTTTATCGAATTACTTCTCGTTCATTTTAGACTTGTTGTACTTATTCAATTCAAGTATTCTTCATATTGGTTTCTATTTTGTCGTGTCATGGGACTGGAATGGCCGTACGGGACACATTGTAATTCGTCAAATGCGAGGGTCGACCAAGTCTAAGTAATTTCCATCCGATTCAAGACCAAGTATTTTACTATCGTCGAGTACATCTCCCAACCAACGATTCAATTCGTTATCCCAACTCTACTCGCGGAACATCCATTCCTATCATTTTTATGGCCAGGACTTAATCGTACGCACTCTGCCTACACGTTCCTTTGGTTGCCGAGCCACGCTCGCACGACTATCGATCACTTCCTTTAACACGATTTCACGTTCACGACACTCTTTCATTCCCCAAGTCGTGCAAGAACTCAACGTATCATTTGGTTGGATCGTGCACGCATTCCAAGCATCCCCAAAATACATGCATTCAACCAATTCGCATGATAGTGAGTTTGTCATTCTCACTCGAGTCGCATCGTGCACATACTCAAGCATCCCTGAAATATATACATGTCAGCCGAGTCTCGTGAGCAGGGTTTTCTACTCTTGATCCACTCTTTCAATTCATGCCAATCCTCAAGATCAATCCCTCGATTGTTAACTCTTGCAATAGGGTATCTCGCCTAACCGCTAGGCCAATTCTCAAGGCTAAGTCAATGTCAGGATTGGAATCATAGTTCCCCCAACAATAATGCCAACACTGACCCCAATCCTAGGGTCAAACCAAAGTCGATAATACGGGATTTTCTACCCAAGCTCGCATCACTCAATTTTCTAAACATCGAGCACGATCACCTAGTTCGCATCGAGACATTCGTTGCGCAGCGCAACAAATTTGAATTTGTTCAACTCACCAATCGACATACTTCATGTATCCATTCTAACCAATTCATGTATTCGATCACGAGGTCATCTAGCTCGACAATACGTTCCACCCCAATCTCACGCGAGTCCGATTATCCACGGTGGTTCATGAATCACCACGCAACGCTCCCGCGGAATCATCATTCTCATCGGGGCGTAACTCTTGTTTGAGTTTAGACTAACTCATTTTCGATACGCGGATTGGACCTACTCAATCCTCAAGTTCAATTCTTCAAACACACAATTCATTCTCAAGTACCCTTCGCGTCAAACCACAAGTCGAAGCATAAGAGTTGCCACGCCAGGCAAGTACCGATCACTCCCACTGTATGAATCACCATACCAGCGCTCACGTGGAGTGATCGTCCTAGTCGGCGTGACGCATGTGCGAGGCTGGGGTTGCGCTCGCATAAGGCAAGAACGTCAACGTTGTGGTTGACAACGAAGTAAATCCAAGCATTCTCATTTTCATCCAAGCCAATTCAATTCGATAGTCTAACCGTCATGCGTTCAACTCTAATCCTCGAGCCAAGTCTATCTTTTCCTCGACACATTCTTAACATCCCAAGTATAGCATCCAACGGAACAATGATATTTGTACGATCGTCATTCGCCGAGTCAGAGTACCCCCGAGTTATCGTATATCGATCTTTGACATGCCTCAATACCATCGATGATATGCGTAACCTGACGATCTTCCTTTGCAACCGATTTTTCGAGTCGTGCGACTGATGCTATTGTCCGAGTTGGATATTCCACAATTTCCTCAATATTCAAGATCAAGTTCGATCACTATCCCTCAAGCTAGTTTTCAAGATCGTTGTTCAAACTCAAGTCGCAATTCATTTGAATCAATCCGAAATCGTATGCGCAATCCTCTAAGTTTCCTCGATCAAGACCATTCATTTCATTCATCGTTCTGAATCGTTTTCTAACTTGCGTTGCCCGTTGACAAGCTATCCGAGCGACATCTCGTTCGGGACATTCGAAGTCACGACCAACTAAGCGTGACGCGTTCTAAGGCTTTGCGGGATTGCGTCGCCTCGCCGACATACCCATTCTATTCGTATATCCTTTAGTCTCGCTCGAACAATTTCTTTGTCGTCCATACACCACTCAGGGTTCGAGCCACTCGACTAGTCGTCGACACTCACTCTTATCCTTCTCCGAACCTATCACATACACCACTCAGAGTCAAGTTATTCTACAAATCCTCAAATGATCATTCGATTCCCTTTTTGATATGTTCAATCGCGCGTTCCTATCGATATACACTCTAAGTGTAGCTTCGTTCCCGACCGAGCGGTACTTGATATCGCTCGCAACTCGATTGCACCAGAAGTTGAGGTGCGCGACACGTGGACTAAGTTGTGCCGCATAACCATCCTGTTCGAACTATACTTTGGTCTCGTGTACTCGTTTATTGTCAACGTAAGCTCATTCAAGCACGCACTGCGTTTGCTAACTCTTAGCATCGGTTCCTTCCAACTCAAGTCCATCGTGGTGGCACAAAGGCCTTCGCCTATCGATTCCGTCCAACCGAGTACTCGTACGAGCTTTTGAAAATATTAGACTTATTGTATGGAATATCCTAAGGCACAACGAGAGAGAGCGTACACTTTTTTTGTTTCAACGAGCTTTCCAAACTGAGAAATCGAAATGAAGTCCAAGGACGTGAAGCCATGCTCTGATACCAATCTGTCACGCCCCGTTCCCGCAGGAGCGATCGTCCTCGCTAAGGCGTGATGCCGCACAGGCCTAGGTTGCGCCCGTGCAAGGGCAAGTCCAGAAACGGCCGATTTTAAGCTAGGCCACAGAGTCGCACAGAGTGTCCCCATTTGCAGCGGAAAGTAAATGAACACAAGTGGAAGCGAATTCAAACTCTTTATTGATTTTCAAGAAGTTTGCATGCGGCGCTAGGCCGATATTACAAATCGCTCAAGCTCTCTCTCTCTGAAACATAAAAGGCGTGCCAAGTGGCTTACAACATGGAATGATTCATGGCGATGTTCCGATACATTATGTCCTGTATAGGGTGCTTCAGCTCCTGCAATGCTCCAAGGCTCCAGAGATAGCTCCGCGCCTTAGCACGTTCGATGGAAGCTCCGCACCCGCCAACGATACCTGCATCCTGCAAGTAGACTGTGGGGTTATCAGTACATTGTTATGCACTGGTAGGGAGGCTAGCTCGCCCACAATGCTATCATTACCAAACACGTTCCATTTACTCTTGTGCATCTCTATCATTCATTGTCTTTCTAATCTTGCCTTAGGATCAGTTTCATGCATATTTCATAACCTATCTCGTGTTGCCAAATTCAAGTGTTGTATTTGAAATACATGCACAACTTACCCATACTTACCGTCCGGCCTTCCCTGTCCAAAGTAAACCAAGTTAGTCAACAATTCATATGTAACAACTTGGTGCAATTCACGTAACATTCAGAATTCAAGAGCGTGTCCCTTTCCTCAAGTTCTAGCGCGTCGTAGGCACGATATCTAACTCACTTGTATGAATTTCTCATTATCATTTGGTGTGTTACATTTCAAGCATATTCATAAGGCACTTCATTTGTTAACTTAGACTACTTTGATTTCAATACAAGGACTTGCACGTGGATTGCCACCAGCAAGCCTACTTAACTCTATATGCACCGGTCGCTGGCATCACAAGCCATCCTGGACATGTCTTCCCCTGTGGTAATTTCTCACCTATCATGGCGTGCGGCTTGGTACACCCTGATAGTCTTTTGAAATACCCGGCCTTACGTCCCCTGGTGGCCAAGCCCGCACTCAGGCCTCGTCCGTAAGCCATTTCCTTTGATTTCGTCCGGACCGGCAAGTCCTTCACACTTTGATCATGCCGCGGAATCCCTTTTTCTTACGGCACAGCATACGCCACCCCTCGCTCGTGCCATTTGTCCACGACCATTTCGTATTAAGTTATCTTTTTAACTTAACGGTTGTCTCTGTGCCGTAGGCTAACCCTTAGCCTTAATGCGTTATTGACTAGGTTGGCGTCCGTACAGCGCGGGTAGCGAGCCCCGTTGCACGTGCCCGTCATACCTGTCGCTAACCATTTCCATCCTTCTTATCTTTAATTCATTCTTTCTTTCACTTGTTCATTCATTCGTTGATTCATTCATTCACTTATTCATTTACTCTTTCATTCATACATTTTGCAACTTCCCGTGCGGGAGTCGCCTTGGCGACACATCGGTCCCATAGTCTTTCAATGTTGCTAAGCTCTACTCGGAACGACTATGTTGATAGTCTTTTCGTTTCATTGTTGTAAACCATTCATTGTTTCATTGTTGAACGCATGCTCGTGCCTTAGCACGAGCGTGGAGCGCGGTGCGAGAGTTCTCGTATTTTCTATATTCTTTTCCATATTCTATACAAGCATACAAGATGGGATTATTCCCTTAGCTAGGTGCATTGGGTCATTTATTAGCATGCAAGATGTTATCGCCTAGCGATTCTCGTGAATGTGTCCGTATTGTTATGTGTCTAGGCTAAGCAAGACAGGTTCATCGGAGCCACCCACCTTAGCGATGTTCGCATCGGCCGAGCGATACTCCGAGCGTGCCTTTGAAAGTCTAAGTCTGGATCCATCTCGTCGGGCCAATACAAGTCTTACATCGATTCGCATCGATACTTCATCGGGTCGAAGCAACTCTTCGGGTCGACGGCTCGTTTGAGTCGTTGCACTTGCCGTTTGGAATCGGCGTTCCGCTAGGGCGGAGCGGGTCACTACACCATGTCTCTTTAATAAAGAACTCACCTATAGTGTACGAAAAGAGATATCAAGCCTTCTCTTGAAGGTAAACTTGTAGATGCCCAAAATTATACACTGAAACCAGGCTGGCACAGGGCCTTTAATGTGCAGCCAGAAGCACACGTAACTACACTTTGTGAGTAGGAAGAATTACAATTGTGGTGCAGAATTCAAGGCGTAGTCCATTCTTGTATCATATTGTTATTTAACCCATGCGGGAAGATTCAAGTCGTCAGCAACATCTATCCTAATACAAAATGGACAGTTACTGTGGGGAACGCTCAACCCTGGACGCATATATATGTTGTGATATGTGGGGGATTATTGGTGCTTTTTTTACATGGAAAGAGCTTGCTCTCAACATGCATTGTAAAAGTTTAGTCCCACATCGAAAATGCACCATGAGTTATCTCAACATATATA
The DNA here is from genome assembly GCA_029216955.1 of Iris pallida. Taxonomy (NCBI): domain Eukaryota; kingdom Viridiplantae; phylum Streptophyta; class Magnoliopsida; order Asparagales; family Iridaceae; genus Iris; species Iris pallida. The sequence continues at coordinate 37,547 of JANAVB010044073.1, forward strand.
CTTGGTTGTTTTTTTGAGTGATGGACATGGGGTGGTGACCCTAAGGAGGGAACCATGTTGGTGATTTTACTAGGAGGTAAGAATAAGGCTCCAAGGATTAAGCATTAATGCTTTTGTCATTCTCTTGGATTAATTCTATTTGGAGCTAAGCCCCAAAGGGGCTTAGCGACTCGGACTCGGACTCGGGCTCGGGCTCGGGCTCGAGCTCATGGGCTCATGAGGCATAATGTGGCGTTTTGTTGGCGCACTTTACACTTAGCACGTCAGCAGTCATGCGACTCATATATGGCCATGCGGCTCATATGCGGCCTCATGCGGCCTCATGCGGTCCATGCGGCCATGAGGCCATGCGGCTAGGCTGCTGCTGCCGTATGGATGGCTTCGCTGACTGTGCAGGCTATAAGTCAGTTATGGAAAGACTGATTCAATGCGATTAATTCAGATCCACTTTTATGGGATTTGAATTAATTTCGTTGCTATCTTTGTGAGATTTGAATTAATTTCATTGCTATCTTTGTGGGATTTGATTCAATCTTTCCATAACTGAAGAGGCGGCTAGGGTTTCCACCCTCTCTTTATATATACTCTCTTCTGGCCTCCTTTGTGAAGGACTACGAATTTTATAAGTCAAAAAAGAGAGAGAGAGAGAGAGAAAGAGAGAGAGAGCTGCTGCCGCCGTTGCAAGTCCATCCAAGGAGTCAGAACAGAGGTGACTTCGAGCATTCCACAAGTTCTTCAACTTATTGGTTCCTGGAAGCAATTCGTGTGGGGCGAATCTTGCTTTGAGCAACGGTGTTTTGACACCCCAGCAACTTTTTTTCATCTCATCTTTCTCTAGATTATTGTAACTCGTTCTGTCCTAATTGCAACACGTTTGCAAGGAAGACGAAAGATCTTCTCTTCTCTATTTTCCTCCTTCATATTGTAATCTGGCTATTTGTATTATCGTAGATCTTGAGTTTGATCACTGCAAAGTTTTTTGTGTGACTCTCAGATCTCGGTTGCATCAGTTTTTCCATCTTTGGTCAAGCCCCGGGACTAACAGTAAATACCTAGATTTCTTCATAATATGGGATTTTGTATATCTAAAAGAGGATGGGTAAAATACTTTAAAATAGGCATCTCAGGTGGCACTAGCAGTTATAGTTAAAATCCTTATTTTGCATGCCATGAACATTTAGTCCTTTTGCTTTGAGAACTTTATTAACATTCTACTAGAGTTATCAAAGCACTTAATATTAGGTTTCTAACTAATCGATTTCTAACTTCACAAGATGGAAGATGAATAGTTGAACGATTCAAGGGTTGTCTATATCGAAAGAGGAATAACGAAAATGATCGATACGTAATCAATGAAAGATGCTTTTGTTTCTTGGAAAAATCAGTCACTAGTAAGTTGCACTCTCACACACATATAATCTTACGCCATCGACAATGAGAAGGCACAAATTAATCGAACAATAGCAACCACTAAGAACAAACATACAAGCATTATACGTACTTCCTTGCAAGACCATAACATCCCAAAACTACATTGCTGTAGCAGAGATCACATGCTGGTTGGATGTCAAGAAGACTAGACTAGTGCAACATTAGCGGACCATCACATCCAAAATTCAATTCAGATTGGGACCCAACTAGAAGACCTTCAAATAAGTCTCCAAGTCAATTGAGGTGAGGGTTCTCTATATTTACATGGTTGGATTGGATAAATATTATCGATCTCAGAACCAGACTGGTCTATATTCTGTACTCGTTAAAGAAAATGGCATCATTAGAAGACATATCCCCAAAATTAATTCTTTGGATGGGGACTTTAGTCAGGAGAGATCAATTGGTGGTTTGAGTTTAAGAAAGACTAGTGCTAACTTTGGCATCATTAGCAGACCATCACATCCCACTTCATTACAAGACCTTGAGGTTTCCAATTCAATGTTGATATTGGACAATTGGCATCAGTAGGGACCTTCAACATCATCCTCATATCAATTGAGGTGCTAGATGGCTGGACATTGTGGATCTCAAAACTAAGTCTATATTCTATACCATAAAGAAAAGTAGGACTCAAGAAAACCTGTCATTTTTCTTACACAAGTTAATACAAGACCCTTTTGATTGTCCAAATATATCAGCAGAACAATTTAATTGTTATATAGAAATCACAACACAGTAAAATTATACTAACTAGCAAACCATGCTTAATCCAAATAAGGGTTGGCTATCAGTTCAGACTCTAAACTTTGACAAAAAAATATAACATGTATCTAGATATTCTGCTTCTTTGCTTTTTGAAAAGCATAAGACAAAAATAAACCAAAATTTTAGCCTACCGTTAGTCATTAAAATGGTTAGTCTCATATACAACTATGTCAAATCCTATGCAGCTTTATGTCGTGCAACACATGAAATTAAGGTCACACACAAATAACCTTACATATCCGAGAACGAGAATAAGAAAGCACAAATTAATCGAATAATAACAATCAAGAACAAATATACAAACATTACGAAGATAACATTTGAATATTCTCTTTATTGTAGTAACAAAAGTTAAATTGCCTTTGGTAGAGGCAAAATGAGATAGAAGAAAAGACACTGAACCTAAATAACAAAAGCAACAACAGTATTGTTCACAAAACTGAATCAAATCTACAGTTCCCCAAAAAAATGCATCACCATTCATTCATTCATACTCTTTTTCGTCGTGGAACCTCGGGTGATTCCCCTCCGGAACCAGCAGGCCCTTGAGCAACACCTCCTTGTCCCTCTCGATGACCTCCTCGTCGTCGTGGCTGAGACGAATCGAGTGTGCATCCCCGTAAACTAAAGCCGGCCTTTTTGCTGTTCATGGACATCTTCCGTAGCCCCTCGTACAAGTCATCGACCACTACCAAAATTTATCGTTTTAGCGATGGCCACATCCGTCGCTACGACGACGGTAATTACTATTAGCGACCGATTGCCGACGGATATTGGCCAAAAAAATCCGTCGACAATCAGCTCGTCGCTAATAACCTTCCGTCGCTAAGTTGTCGTCACATGACGGAATAGCGACGGATATTCGACGTCACAATACGAAGCATTAGCGACGCATTTCCGACGGACTGTCGTCCACTTCAGCTTTTAAGTAATGAACTGTGTAGACAATAGCGACGTAAATTTTCGTCGGTAACCCGTCGCAAAAGCGTATCAGATCGTATCATTCCGTCGCTAATCCGTCGACAGCTTCGTTATCAAGTGACGGATTAGCGACGGTTTTCTGACGGACAAGCCGTCGACCAGCTTCTGGAAATTCATGTCATTTCCAGCAACTTGGCGACGGATAAGTCATCGCTTTGCCGTCGAAAGATATCGACCGAATAGCGACGGATTAACCGTCGACCTTGTTCTGGAAATTCTTGTTATTTCCAGAACACGGGCGACGGATAGGTCGTCGCTATTCCGTCGAACAATATATCATGCCGACGGATAGTCCGTCGACCATACCGTCGCTACCTGGGAAAATTTTTCAAATATCCAGTTAGCGACGGAATAACCGTCGAAAAGTAGTCGGAAACTGGTGATGACCGTCGCAAAACGGTCACAAGTCCGTCGCTAACTGAGAATATTTTGAAAAAAAATTACAGCTTTTTAGCTGTTCGCAAAAATTTGCATAAACCAAACCAATATATAATGTACACCAATTATCCAACAATCACATAGACCAAATATATTATGCACACCAATTATCCAAGAATCACATAGACCAAATATGCACATACGAATTTAATGCACACCAATTATCCAAGAATTATTTACACCAAACCAAATTAATATAAAATAGACATCAATTATCCGGAAGAGTAACCTAATATCCATCGTTATAATCCGATCATTGCACAAATATTCCAAATTTTTCACAAATATTCCAAACACATAGGAAAGAGTTGGCCAGTTACAGTAACCTAATATCAAATCCTGACGACCGATCATAGCACAAATATTCCAAAATTTTCACAATATTCTAAAACAGATAGGAAAATCGACTTTGGCCTCAACAAAGACCACAAGTCAGACGATGAATCCTCACAGCCAGGGATGATAGTTGCGTTGAGGCATGTACCATTCTATCAGCCACTTTGCATACGAAGGCTCAATCGGGTTGAGGTCTTCTGTAGGGATAGGAGGGTCGGTCCCGATGCTACTACTCTCTGACGGTGGCTCCTCCTTAGCTTCAAGCTTGGGAGCAATCTCTTCCCTGATGGTCATCGGTTCTTTCTTGACCTCGACCTTTGGTAACACCTTCTCCTTAACAGTCACCGGCTCTTGTTTGACGACGGAGACTTCCTCCGTGTCGACCTCCAAGGGTTTCTTGCCTCGACCCCTTCCTCGACTAGCAGCACCACCTCGACGAGTCCTAGGAGCCATCTTTCTGACAACAGAAATTTTCATATAGGGTAAAGAAATTTACTCAAGTTATAAAAGTTGTGACGTTGGTTTTTTGCGTTCATCATCATTAGAGGGAGCAGCACTGGAAAAGTTGTGACGTTGGTAGCATGAGAGAGTAAAAATATGTATCACAAGACTAACATAATTACTATGTAATCATGTACTCACCAATAACCGGATGTAACTAGAGTCGTTGGGCCTATCGTGCAGTAATTTGTGGATCCGCTGGTATAGGCCAGATGTACTTAGTATCTAGTGTATCAGATTAGTATCGGTCTATCGGTTTGGTATAGGACATATCATATTGGTATTGGCCTTAACAAATTGGTATCGTCCTATATCTGATATGTACATGTATCGGCCGAATAGCTAGGATTCATATTAGTCTTATCGATTTGGTATCAGTCATATCCGATAGGTATCGGCCGTGTTGGATTAGTATAGACTATTTCGGATTAGTATCGTGGAAGGTTTAGTAACAACTGTACTTGGATTTCTCTTTTCTCGAGCTAGAATACCATTGCAAGAGAATCACCAGATCGTGATTGGCCAGTTACAGTAACATACATACTTCCTTTTCCATCAGAAAAAGCGAGATTGAAAAGGAAGTATGTATGTTCTGTAACTGGCCATCTACGCTCTCGTGACTCTCTTGCAATGGTAATCTAGCTCTAGAAGAGAGAAATCCAAGTACAGTTGTTACTAAAACCTTCCACGATACTAATCCGAAATGGTATATAATAATCCAACACGGCCGATACCTATCGGATATGACTGATACCAAATCGATAAGGCCAATATGACTTAATGGCTATACGGTTGATACATATCGGATAGGACGATACCAATTCGCTAAGACCAATACCAATCGATACGGTCCATACCAAAACGATAGATCGATACTAATCCGACACGGTCAATACTTATAAGTACCTACGGTCCAGAAGGTTGATCCGCTAGTACATCCATGTACGAACAATGAAGTAACGATCCATTTCAATTTGGATGTGAAAATCTGTATCGTAAGACAAACTAAACATAATCAGTTCTATTTCACATGCTTAATTGCCAAGTATGGGAACGAATGGCTCAGAACACAACCCAAAATTCATTCTAGCATACATTAGTGTGAATCATCTACGTTCTGTACATATAGTGTAGTATATGTTCTTATCGTATCTAGTATCTGAAGGATGTAACAGAATCAAGATGAACTCACATAATGTTTACAGTCTTGGTCTCAACTGTCTTCGATTCTATGATCCCATGTCTTAGGTTAAATAAATCACTAACCTCATCACGGTGAGTCTTGGTGTAGCACTCAAATGTGGGGCACCCGCAAATTTGCCGAGGTTTTAAATCATCGACATTGAGTGTAAAACCCTCACGTAGCCTTTCTGCTTCACTTCTAGGGTCGAGCAGCATCTTCTTGCAAGCTTCGGTCTCCAGATACTTAGTGTCAAGATTCTGGACGCTTTCGTAGAGCATGTCAACGCATCCTAGCGTCAATTTCCTCGGCAGGAAATTGACGCTAGGATGCGTTGACATGCTCTACGAAAGCGTCCAGAATCTTGACACTAAGTATCTGGACACCGAAGCTTGCAAGAAGATCCTGCTCGAGCCTAGAAGTGAAGCAGAAAGGCTACGTGAGGGTTTAAAACTCAATATCGATGATTTAAAACCTCGGTGAATTTACGGGTGCCCCACATTTGAGTGCTACACCAAGACTCACCGTCTGTATAGTTCGGTTATTGGCGCTCGATGTCCCTGTGGTAAGGCAATGTGAGGATATTGCGTGGGAGGGGGTTGCAGATAGAGGCAACAAGGATGGCGTGTTTGTGAAAGGAGGAAAAAGATACATCACAGACGATTTGCATGTAAGGCCATTCTATTCCATGGAGTCTGTGTTGTCTATTTTTCGAAAGCATGGGATCATAGCATCGAATACAGTTGAGACCAAGACTGTAAACATTGGCCGCGATGAGGTTAGTGATTTATGTAACCTAAAGTAGTAATCTTGTAATTTAAAGTTGGAAGAACATGCAAGTAGCCTTATAGTTGCTGCCTCACCAGTCGAATGACTTAATTCCCAAGTATCGGAACGAGTGGCTCAGAACACAACCCAAGATTCATTCTAGCATACATTAGTGAGTTCATCTTGATTCTGTTACGTCCTTCAGATACTATATACGATAAGAACATAGATGATTCATACTAATGTATGCTAGAATGAATCTTGGCTTGTGTTCTGAGCCATCCGTTCTGATCAAACATCTTCCTTTCTCTCCTCCACCATGGCTCTGAACCAATCTGCTCCTCCCTACTTCCCTTCTTTTTATTGACTCTCTCATCCACATATGACATCCAGCTCAAGTGTAGAGTCGGAGGAGAATAAGTGGGCAGGAAGAGGAGGGGGAAGCAGCACAGCCGGAGGCATGACCCGGAGGAAGTACATAGGTTTTCTTCATAGTTCTCCTATGCACACCCTCCGGGTCATGCCGCCGACTGTGCTGCATTCCCCTCCTCTTCCTGCCCACTTCTTCTCCCTCGACTCTACACTTGAGCTGGATGTCATATGTGGCTGAGAGAGTCAAATAAAAAGAAGGGAAGGGAAGAGCAGATTGGTTCAGAGCCATGGTGGAGGAGAGGAGAAGGAAGATGCTTGATCAGAACGGATGGCTCAGAACACAAGCCAAGATTCATTCTAGCATACATTAGTGTGAATCATCTATGTTCGTAGTATATGTTCTTATCGTATCTAGTATCTGAAGAACGTAACAGAATCAAGATGAACTCACTAATGTAATACTAAGACATCATCTACTACTATATAAGATATAGTGATAGGTTGTCGTATCATCATTGCCGAGGAATGAGGGTCGGAGGACAGGCAACTTTATCTACGGCTACATAGTTTCTGTCTCGCCAGTCGAATGGCTGCAGGGACTATGTCCTGATCACCATGTCGTACCGTAGATTAATGCAAATGGAGCTGGAAATATCTGTCGCTAACCGGTAACTGAGAATTTTTTTGAAAAACAAATTGCAGCACTTTCCATGTTCACAAAAATATGCATAAACCAAACCAATATATAATGCCAACATTATCCAAGAATCACATAGACCAAATATGCATACGAATTTAATGCACGCCAATTATCCAAGAATCATATAGACCAAACCAAATTAATATAAAATAGACATCAATTATCCTGAAGAGAACCTAATATCCGTCGTTATAATTCGATTTATCTTCAAGTGTGAGAACGGATGGCTCAGAACACAAGCCAAGATTCATTCTAGCATACATTAGTGTGAATCATCTATGTTCTGTACATATGGTGTAGTATATGTTCTTATCGTATCTAGTATCTGATGAACGTAACAGAATCAAGATGAACTCACATAATGTAATACTAAGACATCATCTACTATATAAGATATAGTGATAGGTTGTCGTTCATCATTGCCGAGGGATAAGGGTCGGAAGAAAGTCAACTTTATCTACGGCTACATAGTTTCTGCCTCGCCAGTCGAATGGCTGCAGGGACTATGTCCTGATCACCATGTCGTACCGTAGATTAATGCAAATGGAGCTGGAGCCAAAATACAGAAACCAAAATACAGAATCAAATCCCTGGGACGGATGGCTCAGAACACAACCAACTGGAGAGGATACTCTGAGAGATCCATCTGAGTAGGACGTATACTCTGAGAGATCACCTTTACAAGAATGATATCAGTAGTGGGATTGAGTGCTGGAGGGGATATTATCAGAGTATACGTCCTACTCAGATGGGTCTCTCACCGTTACTATTTTTTTTGACAGCATGGTGGATGTGCTCCGTCAACAGAATCTGACTCCGAGCCAAAACTTTGCCCCGGAGCTCAAGTAGACATCCTTCGTGTAGAGCTCGAGTGAGAGGTTCCTGACAGCATGGGTGCCATCTGGTAAGATCGATAGTCACAAATAATATAATTGTAACAGAAGCAAGCTAACTAAAGGAACCATCATGTAATTTGAGTACATTTTCGAAAGCCGATAAGTATAAAAAATTCAATTTTTTGCCAAGTGTGAGAACGGATGGCTCAGAAGATAACCCAAGATTCATTCAAGCATACATTAGTGTGAATCATTATGTGTACATATGGTGTATATGTTCTTATCGTATCTAGTATCTGAAGGACGTACGTAACAGAATCAAGATGAACTCACATAATGTAATACTAAGACATCATCTACTACTATATAAGATATAGTGATAGGTTGTCGTATCATCATTGCCGAGGGATGAGGGTCGGAAGACAGTCAACTTTATCTACGGCTACATAGTTTCTGCCTCGCCAGTCGAATGGCTGCAGGTACTATGTCCTGATCACCATGTCGTACCGTAGATCAAATGGAGCTGGAACTGGAGCCAAAATACAGTACTACTTCACCATGTCGTACCATTTTACTCTCTCTCTCCTCTCCTTCCTCCGGCGCTCTCACTCTCCGGCGCTCTCAACTACTAATTCCTATGTATTTTAAGTGTGAGAACGGATGGCTCAGAACACAACCCAAGATTCATTCTAGCATACATTAGTGTGAATCATATATATTCTGTATACATATCGTGTAGTATATGTTAACCTTATCGTATCTAGTATCTGAAGGACGTACGTAACAGAATCAAGATGAACTCACTAATGTAATACTAAGACATCATCTACTACTATATAAGATATAGTGATAGGTTGTCGTATCATCATTGCCGAGGGATGAGGGTCGGAGGACAGGCAACTTTATCTACGGCAAATAGTTTCTGCCTCGCCAGTCGAATGGCTGCAGGGAATATCCGTCACCATGTACGTAGATTAGTGCAATTAATGGAGCTGGAAATATCCGTCGCTAACCGGTAACTAGTCCGTCGCTAACTGAGATTGTCACATACATAATGTATATCACAGCTAGATGTATAGATATATACATCTATACAGAAGCACACAACTGATAGAACTCGAACTGTCCTTGAGACAGTGAACATATACACCATGAATCCAAACCCCATATTATTCACATTTACTAATCCAAACACCACCAAACTAATGGAACACCCAATATGGTAACACATTATTTAGCCAATATAAACTCGAATAAATTTGAGAAGCAAAGCCACCCGCCGCCGACCAAAGTCCGTCGCCCAAGCCCGCCGCCAGTAGTTCGGTTGCATATATAAGAAGAGTGCTTATGGGTGCGCGTCGGTTGCAAATAGCCCCGACGCACCCGCCCCAAGCCAGCCGCAGCCCCCGACGCCGCGCCCCAAGCCCACCGCCCAGCCCCGACCAAGCCAGCCGCCCAGCCACGACGCCCCCGCCCCAAGCCAGCCGCCCAGCCCCGACGCCGCCGCCCCAAGCCTACGCCCAGCCCCCGACCCAAGCCAGCCGCTAGCCCCCGAGCCCCAACCCCAAGCCCGCCTCCAGACCCCGACGCCCCCGCCCAAGCCCACGCCCAGACCCCGACCCAAGCAAGCGTCCAGCCCACGACGTCCCAACCCAAGCCCGCCTCCAGACCCGACGCCCCGCCCAAGCCACCGCCCAGACCCCGACCCAAGCCAGCGCCCAGCCGCGCCCCAACCCCCAAAGCCCGCCTCCAGACCCGACGCCCGCCCAGCCCCCGACGCCCCAACCCAAGCCGCCTCCCGACCCCGAGCCCCCGCCCAGCCCGACGCCCAACCCCAAGCCGCCTCCCAGACGAGCCCCCGCCCAAGCCCACCGCCCAGACCCGACCAAGCAAGCGCCCAGCTCCCGACCCAAGCAGCGCCAAGCCCGGACGGCCCAGCCCCAAGCGCCGCCCTGCCCCTACGCACCGCAACGAGGCGGGAGAGAGAGG